>CM021106.1:81350194-81658782 GCA_007115665.2 Sequoiadendron giganteum | reverse complement strand
TAAGTATGAAACCTTTTATTAAGGAAAATATATCTCTCCCTCCAAGAACGAAAAATAAATTTTACTGTGAGATTTCATTTTGTGCATATCATAGACTTCATGGTCATTCTAATAATGAATGTATTTATTTGAGTAATAAAATTCAACATGTTAAGGATTGTGGTGGTCTTCCATGTGTTAAAGCACCTACTGCCTCTAACGAATACTAATTTTTATTAATTATATTGGTTCATCCTTGTCTTGTACTAAGTGGGGGCAAGAAGGTTAGGTACCCTTGTCCTCATACACAACTTTTCATTGTCTCTTTTGGCTAGTTGTCTACCTTCCACGTATATATAATAGTAAGCTCGGGATGTGGACGACATTCCTTTAGTTGGTTCACATGTGAAATATTGAGTTATTTATAGTTTTTTCATTTTGGGGGCAACCCTTTATTCATGATGTAGTTTCATTTGAGAGCATATGACTTGGCATAAGGCTTTCTAAATAAGCTCTCATGTCTTCTTCATTGGATAATTTAAATCAATTTTCTCACAACAATGGTGTTAGCAATCACTTTAAAGTGGGGGCATGCATTGACATTATCTTTCGACATTTCTCATGTTTCATTATGCAATTTTATTTTGTCTTATAATGCAAACTTTTCTTTGTGGTGTCATTGGGTTTGATTTCCTCTAAGAGCATGATATTTCTTTGTCTTTTAATCCTTTGCTAGATTAGGCATGATATTCCCTAATAAGAGACCTTACATGAACTAAGAAAAGTCATTTTGAAAAAATATTTACTTGTATGTTGTTCATAAGCTCAAAATTTCATTTTGCGGTGCCTTGTCAAAGTTATTAGGAGGTATATCTTTGGTATGGTTATTACATATGGAAGATGGCCATAGGCGTGACTTTCCCATAGCCACTTGATTTTCTATATGTGAGTGTATAGCATCCACATGCATATGTTTCTCACCTCTCTAGGGGCTCACCTAGTGGATACCAAATTCCACTAGCCCGTGTGAGCATGCATTTTGTTTACATGATGGACATCATGTTCCACATGTAAAATTTTTTTTTGGACAAAAAACTAAGGCTTGATCCACATATTTTTGTACAAATATTTGATGCTTGATCCACATCTTGTTGTACAAATAGTTGATGCTTGATCCACCTCTTTTTATTTTGTTTTTGTTTTTCTTTTTTATTTCTTTAAGTCTTTGACATTCTATGTTTCTATATCTTGTCTTGTTGCTACATATTATCCACCTTGTGTGTGTACCTTTTTCCTTATGTAAATTTTTTGACATAGGATCTTTGATCCTAGGGGATTGGTCGCCTTCTTGATCTTTGTCCTTCTATACAATCCACATTGGTACAATTAGACCCCTCTTGATGTGAATTTGTCTACTTTAGTGCAAGTTTGACCCGAGGTCATCCTCTCACTAAAGTGGGGGCTAAATATAGTGTAAAAATATGTATCCCTTTACATTTTAAAACTTTCTTGTGCCCTCTTTGTTAAAATTTGGATTATTTATGCCCTTATTGGACCTATTTTGTATCTACAAGCCTAGTTAAGTATATTTTTCTGAGAATAATCCCAACATTAACAAATGAAAAATCATAATTTAATGTTTGAGGTTATGTGTTCAAGATCTAGTGATTTGGGACTCATATGCTCCTTTTGGTAAATGGGCCCACCTAGGTCTAAGGGCCTAATTTAAAATGTTAAATTTATCTTAACACTTCTTGTACTTTGTGTCCTAGGTTTAACCTATTGGGACTCATATGCCCAACCTAGCGTATGAGTCTTTCTTTAACTTGGACCTATTTTAAATTAAATTCTTGGAAGGATTTTATTATCCTAGATCTGATGTCATCTTATAGTGTTGTAATTTTGAGAAATTAGGCATAAAAAAGTATAAATAGAAGGCTAGTTCAATTAGTTTCACCTATACATTTTTAGTGAAGCCTCCTAATATTTGATAAGAGAATTATAGAGTATTCAAAATTATTCAAGAAGGTGTTCAAATGAAGAATTGTATAAGATTATTGCACCAATCAAGATCCATATTATCAATTCAAAGATTTAGTGCATCGTGCATGTTGTTTAGCTAATATTTTGATGTAACATTCAAGATCTAATCAAGTGTTCAATCCATTATCCTATTAAATTTTCATGATCAAGATCTACACTCGTTGAGGCCACTTAATGTTAGTTTTTTAATTCATAATCTAAGGTTTCAACGAGGTTTGGTGATTTGTTACTTTCATGTGTTCATTCGTCATTCCTTCATGCTTTTCTATCTCATTTCAAGGTTTAATTTCCAAAATTGGTTTTCACCAAGGAAAACCCCCATTCCCTAACAAAACAAAAACAATCTCCCTTGATGTGTGTTTGCAGATCTAGGTGAATTGGATCTTGAATATCCTTTGAAGGAAAAGTTGCAAAATTTATCAAATTTACCATAAGAAGTTTTCAAGGCTCATGGAAATTCAGATCTAGAGGAAGATATCCAACTTATTTACATGAAATAGATGAGAAAGTTCTTATTTAATCCATCTTCAGAAGCTCCCAAAGTTTTAGTTTAAAAATGTTCTCCTAGGACACTTTTCACTCTTCCGGGACACTTTGCAACTATTTGGGCACATGATTTCTAGTATACCCATTTTTCTAGCCTTCTATAGATCCAAATCTATCACCAAGAGATTCTATATTCTACTCCAAAACCTTAGACTAGGACTAAATCATCCAGTTTGGTGCATTAGTCCCAATGCACTTTAAAACAAAAAAATTCAAGTTTTTTAGACCTTGCTTTGACCTCTCCATTCTTCTAGTTAATTTTTTGTTTCATGTTGTTAGTCAATTTGATTTAATTATTTTAATATTTTAGGGTTTATTGCATTAGAGTTTGTATTTCTCTTTCAAACCTTCATTTTTAACATTTTTTGAAACCTTTTTTAATCACACAAGGAAACACTTGTTCCAATTCCTTAGGGTATGTGCAGGATCATCATGGAAAAAATAGGCCCTTAAGTGTCAATAAAATTTAAAAAA
This sequence comes from Sequoiadendron giganteum, assembly GCA_007115665.2. Lineage (NCBI taxonomy): Eukaryota > Viridiplantae > Streptophyta > Pinopsida > Cupressales > Cupressaceae > Sequoiadendron > Sequoiadendron giganteum. Next base: position 81,655,740 of record CM021106.1, on the reverse strand, counting down.
TTGGAGTTAGGAAACTTGATGTAAAAATTTGAATAAGTTATCTATATTATTTGAAAAATATGTAATAATAGAATCTCTAGAAAATTGAATGTAGTTTCTAACTACTAGGTTTAAAAAAAATAAAAATAAATCTATTTGGTGAAAATTTGAAATTTCAAAGCATTATTACTTAAATTTCAGTGAAAAAATAAGAATTAGGTGTCTATCTGACCACCCTGACCATAATAAAATTCTAGTATTATTTTATAATATTTTATATGTAAGTAGGGAACTTATGTCCCGATGTGATGCATATTTTTTTGTAATTGTTTTCCAAGTAAATAATTAATTAAGAATTTTTTATTACACATTTAAAAAAATATAAAAACTTGTATGTCTAACCACCTTAACTTGGTCAAAAATTCATGAAATTCATTTTTTTTTTTAATCCTATAGTATACGAAGCATAGAATGTGACACATGTTTCAGATTCAAAAAATGTGATACTGTTTGGAAGCTATATATGTTTTTCAATCACCCTATCAATCAGGACTTTAGTAGTAATTCAAATAGAAAATGAATAATAATTATTTATTAGATTAAAAAAAAAACATAATTTAAATTGGTGGAAAGCTGAGAATCTCCTTTAAAAACCCTTTTCATTTCATCAATTTTCGGTAAAAAAAAGTCGTTAGCCACATGGGCCATCATATCACTTAGATATCACCACTTTTTGGCCCATCATGATCTTGCACATAGCCCTTAATCAAGTCACTTGGTTGAGGGATCTTGGCTTCCTAATGGACTTAAGAGTGAAATAGATCCCAAAGTTCCATCTCCCAAAAGGTGGACCCTATATTTCTTTAATTCAAGCGTATATCAGTGTTAATCGAGTATGATTATAATTGAGGCAAATTCATCATGTTAAACCTAGTGGATATGCCCTTGGTTCATCAGTCAAATGAGCTGGATCAAACTCAAGTTGTCAAACTATGAAACATCTATGAAAATTTTACATAGGCAAGGCAATTTGAGAGGAGTCGTGGAGGAATAGGTTTGGCCCTAGATCCTGTTCTCTCATTATTACTTTGAAATTGTTATTGATATATTTAATTTTCATTACTTGTAACTTGAATTATGTTTTGAATTATTAGTGAGATAGTAGAACTAATTAATTCTATCTTAGTGATATGAATTCCCTTTCTCCATTTGAAACCCAACCATGATTTCCTAACCAATTTAGTTATCTAGCTAAATATTATGATCTATAAATCATTAAATATTGGGATGATTTTTAGTAAATGTGTGTTTTGGAAACAAGATATTGTCAATTTTTCATATGTTGTGGTAAAAATTTAGAATTTGAGTTGTGTCCTCAGTTGTGTTTTTGGTAGATAGTTTTTCGGGATACCGTTTGTCCTGTTGGTAAAAAGAAGATGAAAAGATCTTTGGAGAAGAACCCTTGCATAATGATTCAATAGAAATTTTGGGAACAATTTTTTAAACCACCTTAACCTGTCTAGGAAGTGTCTTTTGATAATTTTGTTTTAGTTCTACTTCTTCTTCTTCTTCTTCTATCTCGTTGTTGTTTGTTGATTCCTTGTTTTTTTGTTGGCTTGGTTGTTATATCTTTCTATATGTAAAAGGGATCAAGGACCTTTCAAATCCCTTACTTTTTAAATCAAAAGCATTAGGTGTTTGAAATTTTATTTAAATAATTAAATTAATATAATTATGTTAAATAATAATTATTATATAACAAAAAAATCATAATTTAGATTTTAAGTAAATAATTAATTAATTATATAAGAGATTATTTTTTGGCTAGTTGCAATTAATATATAGATTATAATATAAGTTAGAAAGGCTTTATTGAAATTTACTAGCTTATCATATCTTCACTATCAATAATAATATATAATATAATATAAATTTTGATAAACTAGCAGTTGCATGTAGTGACATGCAATGATGAGAAGATAGGCGAAGGGGAACACCAAATGGAAGCGACATGTACACACTAAGGATGAATCAAGAATAGAACATCAATGTCACCATTGGGAGAAATAACTAACAAAGACATGTGTAGAGTTTGATATATGTCATAGAAGATGCAAACAACATTTTTATATACTAACACATTGTATGCAATGGTGGAAAATGTATTTCCCTAGGTACAGATATGTATGTGTGTCATAGTAGATACAAAAATGATTGATACATAGTACTGTGTAATTTTTGTATGGAACATTCCATAAAATGCAAAGCATAAATGTAGTAATACTGGTTGTAAGAAACAATACAGTATTTTGTGGAAATCAACTTATAGAAGATTGAAACAATGCATCCCTTTCAACAAGTTTTTGAAAATTAAATAATATAGCCTAAGGTAGAGGATGAAAATAAAAAATGCCTTATAGAAATGAACATAAATTGTATAACACTAACTATTTAATTGCATTGCAGGCATAGCTAGAAAAAAAAAGTCATAAATGAAAGAATATTGGTTTTAGTAACAATATTCACAAAACAACAAAATTCACAATAACAAACTTATGAAAAATATAGACTATTTAATAGCACCAAATTGAAAAAGCAACAATATATTAACATAAACTATATAACATTAACTATTTTAGTATGTTGCAACCACAATGACAAAACAAAAAATGATAAATCCATGCAAAAATTGTATTCTAAGTTTTATATGCAACATTGATGCCACCATTGATTAGAGGAATGGACAATATATCATCTCAAAAAGCTAAACAATTATGCGAAATATTATAGTATAATTGAAAAGTTAAATAAGTGTATTTACATAAACCTCACAAAACCTTAATAGTAAAGAGATAATTGCATCCACATAATTCTATTAAAGATTGATACAAAAATTTGAAACTATATGTTTTATTTTATTTCTAGTCATTTTCAAATCTCATTTACAAAGAATTACTTCTTCAAAATGCCCATAATGTAATTTGAAAACTGAACTTGTAGTAAGGCTAAACTCATAGAATATCTAATGCTATGAAAATATCCATAGTATCGATGAATATAATCCGAGATAAAAGATCATTCAATAAGACATTAATAAATTATGTGATACATAATTTTTTTAATTTTGAGTATGGCCTATAAAAAATGAAAGGAAATATGAAATTTAGTATAATGAATATGTGCCATTGGTAGACAATATGTAAAGTAGGGAAACTAGAGAGTTTTATAATTTATAACAAATAATATACAATGCATGTGCAATAAAAGGTATTAAAAAAATAATATATAAGATGAATAGAAGAAAAGAATGCTTGATCTCCACCCTACCATATTTGGTCATACAACCGTGTGGGCAATCATCAAACCCCAAGTAGGAACATATGTTGTCGACCACTATGATCAATGGTGAAACAATTTTTTTTGGAACTTGTGAATTTTTTCTTAATATATGTTGTTTCTGGATATTTTATTGTGTGTGAGTTTCCCCATCCCCAAACAAAAACATAATGAAATATCCAGTAACAAAAAATATTAAGCATTATGGATTGTAGAATTTTATTTAGTTGCAATCAATCTTTTTTCTTTTGAAAAATATATATAGTTGTATTGTTTATGACAAAAAATTTGAGATGTATTTGTGAAATAAAATATGGAATAAAGGACATATAGCCTTACATTCTATAATTTAATTAAAATTTAGTCACAACTTGTACACCATGCCAAACATGTGATTTAAAATCTATTTAGTATTGTGGAGATGTTTATGTATAGTTCAGAATGTTTGCAATCTAAAATGGTTTCATCCAAATATAGTTATAAATAAGGAAAATTTGAAGTTCAATGCAATGAGCATGTGTCATTGGTAGACAATATCAAAATCAAGAAATATAAATAGCTTTGTAGTTCACAACAAATAATATCTAATGTATCTACAATAGAAGAGGTCATATAAATAAGATGCAGGCATACCTTCTACAAAGAGTGGGAGAAAATATGTGTACAATTATAACTTTCATATAATTCTCTTTTAGCATCTAGCAATTTTGTTTAGCTGAAATCAGTGTTATCCATTCTTAAAAATATATATATTTGTAACATTTGTGATAGAGAATTTCAAATGTAATTGTGAAAGAAGAGATGGAATAAAGGATATATATCCTTAACTTTAATGTGAATGAAATGTAGTTGCAACTTGGATAGCATGGAAAAATTGTGAACACGATGCTATTAAGAATTGTCACGATCTACAGTTACAACTAAAAATGTTTGCAATCTAAATTTGTGAGAATATGATATAGCTAGACACAAATGGTTCAAATGAGGTAGCTCATGAAGTAGGGACATCATTAAGAAAAGGAGAGGAAGTTTTTGAAAGAAAAATTAAATACAAATAATACTTGACGAAGCCAAGAATAGGAAGGAATCAACATTTGTTGTTGGAGGCAAGGGGAAATGTAGGGAAAGAATTAAATAGAAAATTCTCTTAACAATTACTATAGAATTAAAACCTTGGATATCTTAGCAGAAGTAATTGCAACTGCATTATGGAGGGAATGAGAAGGAAGGAAAATTAGGAATGGTGGAATTATAAATGCATTGAAATGAAAAGGAAAAGGAGAAATGGTATTGTTCTTGTCAAGAATAGAAGCATTTCATCATGATAGGAATGCATATAATCATTGGAGGCAATCATCTTCCTTGATTCAAAGTTCATTATAATTGTTGGAATCCAACCTAGAGTATCCATCAAAAGAGAAAGGTGGATCTATGCATATTCATGTTATTGATTTAACACAAGAGAGAGTTGTGAACATCAGTCATTGCATTCCTTTAGTTCTAATATCTATCATGGATCTCTCCAATGTCAAGCCTTAAGATTTATGTATTTTTACCACCCAAGCCATTTTCAAGGGGAGTTCCCTTCGGTTGCCCCATGTAATTGGGGGAATGGGGATGGATCTTGGATTGTCCTGATCCCATGTTGGGTCAATGTAATTTGGGAAGTGGGAAACAACATATTCAGGCAATTGGAGTGGTTTAGCACCCATAGCATATATGATAGACTTCACTAAACCCAATGATCCTTTAACCAAGCCAGTTACAACCCAAATATTTATTGTCAAAATTATTTCCTAGCCAATAGTAAGTAAGATATCTACTTCAAGTTGTTCATCATCACCATAATCAAGTGTATTTTGCTAATAAATTTCAACAACAATGATTGCAATGGTAACATTTAACTGTTGAAGCATTTTTCTATTGTGCAAGTAAACCATCCTACTTGTTTGGAATAAGTGGATGGATTCATCAAACTCTTTTTTTTTCTTAGCTGAAAGCATGCCATTTGTTTGATTCATAAGAGTTTTCTAGTTAGACTCAGATGCCTTATAGTTTCTAACATTTAAAAGAAGAGTACAAATTTTTTGTTGTGTATCAGATTGTCCATGCTAGCGAAATATAGTGTAAAGCATTATAGAAATATTAAAATTGTGCCAAAGAGCCAACATTGTGGAGCGAGAAGCATAGTGTGAGGCCACCGAGTCAAGTCTCCATAATACATGCAAATATTTTCTGGTATGTGGTAATAGTATGTCTCATGGCCTAGAGTTCTTATAGTTTATGGTAGATCTACTTGTTGCTTATAGATTATTTACTTGCATCATGATAATGGACCTAGCAAGTGTAGATTTCATACTATTCATTATTCAATGAGAATTTTCTAGGTGATGACATGATTAAAGATATTTTGATAGAAAACCATGTGTAAATTTTGGTATCAACATTGGATCATTCTCTCCTCATCCTATAACACTTTATATTTGGTTACTAATAATCATAATTTATGTTCTTAGTTTAAAATTCTTAAGAAAAGAGTATGATGTGACAATTCATTCAAGTTAATAATAAAATATAAAATTTTAGGCAAGGAAAACCTTTATATTTTTCTAAGATATTCATTCATTGTCAAAGGCACTATGTTATTTATTGTGGCTAAACTAATGGTGAACTCATTATATAATATGCAACTATTTGATCAAGATTGTGTATAAGGAGAGTTAGATCCAATGCTTTTATACTAAATCATTACAATGTAAAAGGAATACGCGATAATGATATCTAATATATGGGTATGAAACTTGGAACATGACTTGGTTCTTAAACACTTGATTATAGATATAAAATGTCACAATTTGAGTTCTATTTGGAGGGAATGATTTATATTTATTATGTTAAGGAAATTGAGATACTCTTATAAACTATATTTAAAATTTAATTGTTCATATGGTAATATTAGTAATATTCTTGATTTTCTACTTTACACTATGTATCATTAAAGTGTGGCATTAATGGGGTTATGTGAGAGGGATATTAGTAATAATAATATTATTAATATTGGTATTAATATTCATGTTAAAAATGATATCAAATAATATTACCATAAAGGTTAATTTTAATGTTAAGCAATTAATGCTAATATATTTAATGTATAGTAGCATAGTAATAACTAGCACTTGCACCAGAGGGGTGCAAGGGTTACACCAATAGAATACTATATAAAAGTAAACATGGTAGCAAAGTGTAGTATGAAATATATACAAGCTTGTTTGCAAAATTTACAAAAATTTTGTAATACATATTTGGTGCAAGAATATTGAATGAAAGATATTTTCAGATCTACTTTATTCGTCCACTGTTCAGATGGAGCCCAATGTACACAATTTAACCAAGATAGCCATCATTAGAAGGTATGGGTTTTATTTTTAGTCTAGTTGTAATGCTCAATTTTGTATCAAATGAATTTTACAATTGTTGTACAAAAAAAGCTAACAAAGATGAATTATGTGTGTCCCTGTCATAGGAGGGTCGTCGAATAAGCACAAAGGTGGTGGAGTTCCCTCTGATCTTTGGGAATTGCATGAATATGGACAAAATCCCGTCAAAGACCCCCCTTACATAATCAAAAAAATTTATACCGCATAATAAAGACACAACACCACATAATAAACACACAAAACGATTTAATATCTAATCTATTGGAAAAGCATAGTCGATATTATGTATTAGGTGTTGTTCTTGTAGTGTATAAAAAAATTATGTAATAATGAATTGAAATTTTTGTATACTTTCAAGTCAATCTTCATTGACTCATGTTATTATGTTCAAATCAAAAAGCCAGCTTTAAAAATTTTACAGCTAAGTTTAGATTCAAAGCATATGTGCATTTTATAAAATAAATACAATTGGCATAACTATTTCACCTTCTTTCAATACAAGTGCTAGTAATTTATTTAATTATACTAAAGGGGTGGTATGCATGCTTCAAACTTCAACTTTAATTACTTCCAAAAGAGAAGTGTCTAACCATACACACATTGATCATGGGAGAATTTTATATTTTTCAACAAATGTGTTATTCATTATAATATTGCTAACTTGACAATATACTTAAATTTATTACTAATTAAGTTAACTAATGAATGAAAATTATTTGAATGAAAAGATAACCTAATTAGTTATGTACTTTGTCCCAATAGATTCCCTAATTAGGTATGTTTTCCCCATATATTTTTCTAATTAAATAATATGAAAAGAGCTAATAATTTAATTGAAAATCTCTCTTTGATTATGAAGATCCATCTTTTTGGTGTAGGCTTCTTCAAATATACAATTTATGGAAGTTTATGTAAAAAAAAATTAATCATCAATATCTCTTTGAAATTGTTGTTTCAATTTGTGCATATTACTTGTTCTGTAGTGACCTGGATGGTGGCCAGTCGTTGTTGGTAGATGAGCATATAAATTATTTGGTTTTAAACAGAAGAAGTTAGAACATATAAATTATTTGGTTCTGAACCAAAAAAAGCTAGAACATATAAATTATTTAGTTTTGAACAGAAAAAGTTAAAACATATAAATTATTTGGTTTTGAATAGAAAAAGTTAGAACATCTTCTGTATTACCCATTACACTTAGAATTTCTGAGTTTCCACCTTATATATTACTACACTGGGTTAAAAACTGAGATGCCAATATTTATAAGTAATCCACTTTAAAAACTGAGATACCAATATGTGTAATCCAATTGTATACACCACAAAAAATTTCTAACTCATGTGCGCCAAATTTCATTGTCATTGAATTTGAAACATTCGGGCTACAATCACTATAATTTGATGTGATATATCAGGATTGCTTGACATAAACAAAGTAAGAAGAGTGATGGAGAAGATCTTGAAATAATTTCAATGATTTCTACTGGGATAACATAAAGTGGTCTATCATTGTGATGAGAGATGGTCAATCTTCGGTAGTAAGGGAATTCGACTCATAGAAACGTATTTGAAAATTTAAAGTACTAATACAGAGAGCTTGAAGTTCTTTTGACATTTAATATTGCAAAAAGACTTCTTATAAAATGACAAGCACACTGAATGTTTTTTCTTTTAGTGGGAGACTAGTGCAGTTGCTTTTATTTGACAAAGAAAGTTGAGAGTTGTATATATAACTTGAATCCTACATTAGAATAAGGATGTAAAATTTGGAGATAGGAATGGAATCTATTTTAACCTCGCTAGCTATAAATGTAAGTTGGAGAAGTGCCAGTAGGAAGAAGAGAGGAATTGCAGATGCTTTTATCAAATTAAAAGAAGATAGTGTTGAAGATAATGAACAAAATCTAGTGTGGGCAACTATTGAGAAGTTGCCTACATATTATAGGCTAAGGACCAGTATCCTGTTTTAGAGTGATACCAAAAATGGTAATGTTGATGCTATAGTGGCAGGTAGGACCCAAATTCCAAAGGAAGTAGATGTTAGAAAGTTGGAACCAATGGATAGAAAAATGTTTATTGAGAGAATCCTCCAAGTGACCGAAGAAGATAATGAGAAGTTCCTGAAAAAGCTTAGAGGTCATATTGATAAGTGAGTATCTAAATTATGGCTTCTTTTATCTGTTTCCTTTGTATTGGAGTTGCCCTTGGTCTTTACAAGATGATATCTCAGACAACCTAAATATCTTGTTGAAAACTATAGTTTGGTCCTTTGGTTGAGAACCGATATCTACAAGTAAAGGGAATTATGAACTTAATTTATCCTTTTATTAATTTTCTGATCATATTCCAATCTTTGCTCTTGAATTACAGAGTAGGTATAGAGATTCCAACTATACAAGTTATTTTTGAAAATTTATCTAGAAAGGGGAAATTCTTTATGGGTGGAAGAGCACTCCCTACACTTTGGAACTCAACCATGAACTTCATAGAGGTGTGTTTGATTCATTTCTCCAATTCTTAAACGTTTGAGATCATAAGAAAAGGATCACAATAAGGAAAGAAAAGATAGCTTTGATCTATCATAATTAATCAAGATACACATGTGCAATAGCTTGGAAATAAAATGCAATACATAAAGCAATACAATCTATTTGTTTTTATACTTTTGAAACCTAAAAGAATCACTTAACAAATCTGAAATATTATGCAAACTTAATTTGAACTGTAGATCAGACATGGATACCCATGTTGATGTTGATGATTGTGAAAGACTGTCAAGTTGAAAAACTTAATAGGCTAGACTCAAATACACAATCAACCAATGCTATTCCATTGAGCTACTTGCCATTTGATGACAATACTCTCTCTAGAATTTTTTGTTATCACCTCGAATATTTTGCTTCAATCCACCACTCGAATTGAGGTCCAACTTGTCCTCCAATCCAATGATGGCCCTGATACTATGTTAAAATTTAAACCATAGTACTTGATCTGAGTACCACCAAACTAAACCCATGTGTTTATCTATTTCTGAGATAGTTTCCCCTATCGTGAATCCAAGATGACCAAATCTATCCAATTAGTTATTCTACCCCTGAGGTAGTCCTATTATCATAACATGCTTACCCCTAGAAGTTTCATCAAATCCTTGATCACCTTTGGCCCTTTATCTTGAAGATACATTGCACTTGAGATTTTAGATGTCATCCAAAACTAATGTTGGCCTTGATACTATAATAGAAAACTATTTACAATGTAGCACTCAAACCTAGGACCACTCAATGCAATCAATGGACTAATCTACATTAAATTTCTCTCCTTTTCATAAACCTAGTACTACCTGAAGGATAGAGCAAAGAAAAAATATAAAACAGAAACAAACTGCTACAGCAAAAAAACATAATTTTATTCATTAACTTGATTGATTGTCAAAAGGCTATAGGTGCTCTTTAAATAGATGCAAATAAACTATCAACAATGATGGTAAGAGAAACTTCTAAACACCACTACAAACCATTTGAGAAAGACTGAAAACATTACATAAATAGACTTAGCAAATTCTAAAAAGCAATATAGAAACTACGGGAGTACTGTGGGAGAAATTAGAAAGTTTCTTCCAACACTCCCCCTTAATTTCGACCATCAACAACTCCCAAATTTTTCCTTAGATATTCAAAATTGTACTTTGGTAATGCCTTGGTAAAAATGTTTGGCAGCTGATCTTTGGATCTACAAAATTCAACATAGATTTCTCCATTGTTGACCAATTCTTTGATGAAGTGATACCTTGTATCAATATGCTTTCTTCTTTTGTGAAACACATGATTCTTCGATAATGCAATGGCTGGATTGTTATCAAAACGAATTGGTGTTGGTTCATCTTGATTATGCAACAAATCTTACAAAATTTGACGCATCCAAACAACTTGACATGATGCAGCAGTTGCGGCTACATATTTTGTTTTAGCTGAAGAAAGTGTCACTATAGGTTGCTTCTTTGATGCCCATGAGACAACTCTTGATCCCATATGAAATATATGTCCCGATGTAATTTTCTTGTCATCTATGCTACCTACAAAATTACTATTAGTATAACCAACCAAATCAAAATTATTAGTTTTGGAATATAGAATTCCATATCCTGTTGTTCCTCCAACATATTTGAGTATTCTCTTCCCAACTTCCCAGTGAGAATTTTGAGGTGAATCCATGAACCTTGAAATCAAACTTACACCATACATGATGTTAGGCCTTGTAGCTGTAAGATATATTAAACTACCAACAAGTTTTTTAAATATGGTTGGATCAACATTTGACCCCTTATCCTCTTTGCTCAAATTGGTTCCTGTGACAACTGGAGTTGATGCAGGATTACAATTCAAAAAATTTAAATCTTCTTAATACATCCTTGGCATATTTGGATTGACAAATAAAATTTCCCTTATCTTTTTGAACAACTTCAATACCCAAAAAGTATTTCATCAAGCCCAAATCTGTCATTTCAAACTCTTTCATGATATCTAACTTAAACATGTCGAGAGACAAATTTCCACTAAAAATCAAATCATCAACATAGATACATACAATCAAAATTTGACCTTCATCGTTAGTCTTTATATACAATTTAGGCTCATTATTTCTTCTTCTGAATCCATTAGTTATCAAAAATGAATCAATTCTACTATACCAAGCCCTTGGTGCATGTTTCAATCCATAAAGTGCCTTTTTTAATTTAAAAACCTTATTTTCATGACCATGAACTTCATAACTAGGAGGTTGTAAAACATAAACCTCTTCATCAAGAAAACCATTTAAGAAAGTTGATTTCACATCCATTTGAAAAACATTCCAATTATTATGTGTACCTACTACTAAAACAGTTCTAATTATGTCCATCCTTGCAACTAGAGAAAAAGTTTCATTATAGTCAATCCCATACTATTGTGAAAACCCTTTTGCAGCTAATATTGCTTTATGTTTTACAATTTGACCTTCAGCATTAAATTTAGTTTTATCAACCCATTTAACTGCTATTCAACCTTTACCTTTAGGTAAATCTACTAACTCCCATGTTTTGTTTCTTTCAATAGAGTCAATCTCTTCATCCATTGCCTTAATCCAATTATCTTTTTTTACTGCTTCTTCAAAATAACCAGGATCACTAGCAAATAAAGAAAAATATGAGTTCACATATTCATCTCTGTGATCATATATTTCTTTTAAGATTTTTGTTTTCTTTCCTTTATGCCTTTTTATTAATGAAGCAAGTGTTTGATCTGATTCATCACTTAAATTTGAATTTGGACTAGAGAGATTTGAATGGGATGATGATATGCCTTGCACAATATTTCTTGGTGGAGTACTTGGTGGTGTTTGACCACCTTTTTCTTTTGGTTCCTCCTCACTATCATGTATAGGTGCTCCATCTGTGACTATTTTATCAACATTTGAATCCCATGCTTCTTCTTCCTTAAGTTCAACATCTCTACTAATAATTAATTTCTTTGTAATTGGATTATATAATTGGTAAGCTTTTGATTGCTCATCATAACCAATAAAAATTCATTTTTCACTCCTATCATCCAATTTCCTTCTCAATTTAGATGGCACTAGAGAATAAGAAACACATCCAAAAATTCTAAAATGAGAGACAATATGCTTCTTATCATTCCATGCTTCTTGGGGGATTTTATCCCTCACACTCTTTGTAGGACTCCTATTCGGAATGCACACTACACATGCCACTGCTTCTGCCCACAAATCATTGGATAAACTTTTGGCCTTCATCATGCTCCTGGCCATATCCATTATATTTTTGTTCTTCCTTTTGGCTACTCCATTCTGTTGTGGTGTATATCTTGTTGTAAATTGTTTCTTAATTCCATGATTTCTGCAAAAATCCAAAAATTCATTAGAACTGAACTCACCACCCCTATCAAATATGAGTATCTTAATGTAAAATCCACTTTGTTTTTCTGTCAAAGCTTTAAAATCCTTGAAAGTATCAAATGCTTTGGACTTCTGCTTGAGAGAGTATATCCATGTCTTCCTATTGAAATCATCAATAAATGTTAGGAAATATACATTGCCACCTAAATATGGAGTCTGCATTGGCCCACATATATCGGTGTGGACTAATTCTAATGGTGTCTTTGCTCTGTATGAACTATGAACTGGAAAACTCTTTCTATGTTGTTTTGCTAAGATACAAATTTCACATGTACTAGCTAGATGATCTATAACTGGTAAACCTCTCACCATATTCTTCTTTTGGAATAAACTCAAACCTCCAAAATGAAGGTGACCATACCTTAAATTCCAAAGCCATGTCTAATCTAAGTACACTGTTTTGAAATTAATTTCCTCCTTTCCTTGAATACAATTAATTTGGAGGGGGAACATTCTGTTTTGTGTCATTTTGACCTCGGCAATTAATTATCATTAGGATTTCTATCCAAAATTATGCAATCATCATTTTTAAAGTGAACTCTGTACCCTTTTGTCACTAATTGACCAACACTTAACAAATTATGTTTTAAACTAGGTACAAAGAAAATATCATCATTATGTCTTTTTTCACCATTCTTAGTCATGATATTAATTGTCCCTTTCCCAGTTACTGAAACTCTACTATCATTTCCCAATTTTACTTCTAATTTAATAGAATCATCCAAACTAGCAACTAATTCTTTGTTTCTTGTCATATGGTTACTACAACCACTGTCTAAAAACCAAACATCATTAGAGCTTTCTTGAGCCACATTACAAGTTATGAGTAAACTTCCAGAATTATTACTAGATACATCTATGTAATTTACCTTTTGTTTATCCACTTTAGCTTGTTTGATTCTACATTCATTTGCAAAATGCCCAAATTTCTTACAATAATGACATTGTATGTGGGACTTATCATACCTTGATTATTGGAACTGATTTCTTCCACGTCCTCTATTGCTGAAATTTTGATAGGACAAATTACTTCTTCCTCCTTGATCTGAACTTGTGTTTTCACTTCTTCCTCTTCCTCTTCCTCTGAAGTTTGATCTTCCTCTTGCTCTTCCAAATGATACCTATGTTTTGAAAGCACTCTCCAAAGAAGAATTGTTATTTTGATTCATTATGGTTTCATGGGAAAGCAAGGATCCCATCAATTCATCTATTGACAATTGAGACAAGTCTTTTGATTCTTCAATTGCAACAACTATTGCATCAAATTTGTTAGGAAGACTTCTAAGAACCTTTTCTATCACCTTTTGATCAGATATATTTTCACCATGTATCTTCATCTGATTTACAATATTCATTACATTACTGAAAAATTTATCTACAGATTCTGATGAATTCATTTGAAGATTTTCAAAATTCCTTCTTAAAATTTGTAATTTTGCAACTTTTACTTTAGTTATCCCTTGGTATGAATATTCTAAGATTTCCCAAGCTTGCTTAGAACTGGTTGCAACAAAAATTCTAGAAAACAAAGTTTCATCCATTGCTTGTTGAATAAAAAACAAAGGCTTAGAATCTTTCTTTTTCTTTTCCTTAAGATCATCTTTTTGTGTGTGTGACAAAGTAGACATATCTTGAGGTTCTACAAACCCATTTTGAACAAACTCCCACAAATCTTGTGAACAAAACAATGTCCTCATTTTTATTGCCCATGTATCATAATTTTTACTTGTAAATATTGGAATTTGGGGCTGAGTTAAATTACCACTAGATGCCATGATGTTATCTTCCCTTCTTGATGTACACTTATCTTATTTTTCAGCAAAAAACCTTTCAATTCATTTCTTATACCAAATCCATAAAAGAGTTTCAAGAAAATACAAAAAGACAAATAAATAACTCCAATACTTAGTAGCTTCAACACACTCAACAACTACAACAACAATCACACATTTGTCTTATCTCTATTAGCAGCTTTCAACCTTCTGAAATATTCATCCCTAATCATCTAGCTCTGATACCAATTTGAAGGATAGAGCAAAGACAAAATATAAAACATAAACAAATTGCTACAGTAGAAAAACATAATTTTATTCATTAACTTGATTGATTGTCAAAAGGCTACAACTGCTCTTTAAATAGATGCAAATAAACTATCAACAATGACAGTAAAAGAAACTTCTAAACTCCACTACAAACCAACTAAGAAAGACTGAAAACATTACATAAATAGACTTACCAAATTCTAAAAAGAAATATAGAAACTATGGGAGTACTACGGGAGAAATTAGAAATTTTCTTCCAACACTACCCAATGTAGTTGGTGGGGTGATCTAACTCTAAGCCATTACCTTTCATGAAACATATCCTTTGGAAAATGGAAATGTATATCATTTTATGAAGAAACAAATGATATGCGACCTTTGGAAGGCTCAAAGCTATATATTATAATACTTTTGGGAATAAGAATGGATCATTCCAATATGGAGTAGTTGGTCCAAGTTAATTTGAAGATTCAAAAGGTAGTGTATCTTTTGCAAAAAAGCGATTAGATAGTGTAAGAGCCGATTCAAAGAAAGATGTAGATCAAGACATTATCTCAAGAAACAATCCTAAACAACTAAAATAATCACTAGAAACAACTAAAGATATGTCTGATATGGAAGTGCAATGTGAAGAAAGTACTATTGTTTCAAATGAAAAAGAAGATAAAGAGGGAGATGTTCTCATTTACAAAGAGGAATGCCAAGAGGAATTACTTGATTCTATAGAATCAAAAAAATTGTCCAAGATGCACATGTCGGTAGTCAAGGAAGGGAAGAAGTAATATGTAAAGTTGAGGAACTATATAAAATAGAGGAAGTCATGCCCATTATCCAAGAACATTCCAGATGGAGACAAATGATTCAAATACATAAACTAGATTCAGTTGAAGATTTATCTCTCAAGAATAAGAAATACCAGAGGAATATGGGTGAGACTAAGGTATTAGATAATCTACATATCTCTGGTGAAGAATGCAAAGAGAATATAACTGATTTAGAAAAGTTGGGACAATTCGAAAAAATACATTTTTCCAAGGAACAATACCAACAAAATATAGTTGATCCTGAAGAAACAATTGATTTAGAAAATGTGGATCAATACAAAAAATGATAGAGCATGGATATCAATGGTAAGGAATCAGAATATTCTATTAGCAATGATCTTATTCTCAAGTCATTGTGCCCAAATGAGATTGTTGATCCTAAAGATCCTGATAGTGAAGACCAAAAAACTCAGGCAAAGGAAGTTGATGCTAAAGAATCAGAATATTCTAGTGGAGATACACTTTTTTAAAAGAGAAGTACTGGTAGGAGACAATTGATAAAAGAAATGAAGATTATAAACAAGACCCATAGATTTTTCCTAAGCTAGAGGGAATTCATACAAACAATTCAAAAAATTCAAGCACGCATACAAATTGTCACAGTGGTGAAAAGACTTACCTCCCTAAAACTATCGCAAGTGACTTACCTCAAGACTTTGCAAAAATTGTGTCGTAATGTTAATGATGCCCATAAGAAAAAATGTTCAAAATTCGTAGGAATAAGTTTATAGAACCCTAGAAAAATTTTCTCTAAAATGAAACAAAGCAAAAAAAACTCTCCCTACAACGGTTGCTTCACTGTATTTAGGACAGGTGAGGATTAAATAAAGAAATATTAGGAATATAGAACTGCTCAATTCTTGAGCTCAAGAACTTAAATTAAATGATAACAATAACCCCCAAAAAAACTCCTAGGGACCATGGCAAGTGACTTACCTGAAGATTATGCACAAATTGTGTCATGCTGTCAGCAATTTGATGAGAATAAATGGGAAAAGTTTGCAAGAAAAGTTTATGAAGCCCTACCATAGCAGAGTTTTTTTTTAAATGAGACTAATGAAAACCAATCTCCCTAGAGATGCTACCTCAATCTATTTCACAGAGGGAAGCTGAATGAATGTCAGATGCAAAGATCCACGCCTTATTAAAATTGTTTTGGCATACTCTCCTGAAAGAGAAAGAGCAGACCCCATAAGAGACAAGAGTAGGGTAAAACAATGTCACTTGCCCCTTCTCATAGAGTTGTATGTGGACGTGACCGCTCATACAACTCTGTGGTGACATCCCATTGTCAAGTGTGAATTAATAGAGAAGTTGTATGCATTCGACCGACTTCAATTAGGGCTCAATGTGTCTATCTCCTCCCACCCATTGTGCTCAGTAAACGAAATTCAATCTAAAAATATGTAACTTTTAGGGCTAGGAAAAAGTACCAGTAAAAAATGACAACAAATGGTTTAAAGATGACTTGTTTTGGGCATGAGACAGGTTTCAGCTCAAATTTCACACTATATATAGCCTATCGGCTAATAAAAAAAAGATATTGTTCAACGCCCCGCTCTCATGGTTGATCAGTGGGCCTGTATGCAAGCTATGGCATCCATCCACAAGGGGCTAGTCTTGCCTCAACTTGCCCCAGGTACCCAAGGTATGGGTTGTTGGGTCACTGGGTTGAGTCGTGTGGACACCCTTGCCACATAAAAAAATAATAATAATAAAAGATATTGATGATCATAGAAGTGATACAATTAAATCATAGTTATTGTAACATTGATAATATAGATAAATATGGAAAAAATATTGGTAATCATAATAACATGAATTATTGTTAACACTTTTGCATTTAACTATAATATCATGGTGAGTTTTAATGTGAAGTGATAATATTTTAAAAAGTGAAGTAATTGTATTTCTCTTAAGATAATTTTCCTACTATTGATATGGTTTTCTATTACTAATCTTGAAGTTATTTTGAAAAAATAATAAAAAAATTCACAAGTTAGAATAAACATCTCCAAAAATGTGATCTCAGTAATAAAAGGGTATAAAAGAACCCCTAAAAATGATAATACTAAATAAAGTATCTTGTTAGAGAATTGATGATGAAACAAATTTTAATATGAAATTAATTTTAATATTCAGTGATAATATTAACATTATCCTATTTTGTGGATCTGAAATGTTTGGAGGAGATTAAAATTACATATCATAAAGCTTAAAGACAACAATATTAGTAGTAATCAAATATTCCTTGATAGTGAGCATATTCAGATTGGCAGTTAGACTAGCAACCTTAGCTGGTGGTTCTTACTGCATAAGTATGGGTTTGAATTAATGAGGCAAGGTTCAGGACATGGGACAGTTGGGATAGCATTGAAAATGGTGTAAACTCAAGGAGATTGAAGGTATTCAAGTGTTGCACAGCTCATATACTACACTTGGGGGGGGGGGGGAAGAGAGTAAAAACAAGATAAGATTGTCAGAAAGAAATAAAACAAGTAGATTTTTTTAACATGCAATAAAATGGAGGCTTGGAGGACACATGGAGAAAGGGAGGAAGTTTAGCTTTACACTGCATGTCTTTGAGATATTCTTGAAAATAGTTCACATTTTTTTGTTGTCTATGCATGCACATTTGGTTATACATGTTTTACCAAGCAGAGTTAAGGCTGGCATATGGGTGGAATCTGAAACCACGTGATACAATTTGTGCAAAATGTTGAGTTAAGTTACCAGCCATGGTTTAGCGATTTCATTGCTATTATTTTGGAATCTTCACACTGTTGGGTTGTTTTATATTGCATTATAATTCATTCTAAAACAATTCTATTATTATCTATTAAATGAAAGCATTGGTTCTATGGATTTGTAGCTCTAAAACTAAGATAATTCCTAAGACCATTTTTCTTTGAGGCATTTTGTCCAACATTTCACGGGCCTTGTTTGTGCTTTCTCCCTTTGTATAGATATATGTTGAAGCAACAAGAGGCATGGTTAAAAAAAACACATAATTATAAATACTGAAATTATTAAAAATTTAGACATATGCACCAAATCCAAAAATTTATATTATATTGATTTTCAAAAACATGTTATGACAATACAGTGCTTCGGCTCAAATTTTCAACTTCTAATTCAATCTATTTTTCCTCTGCTCTTGAGAGCATTTTCATGTCACCCTTTTTTTAGTTCATAGTCCTCTTCTCTCTCTCTCTCTCTCTCTACTTTCCCCTTTCTCATCAATTACAAATGTGTATATATAATATATATCCATCTGTCTGAAAAAACCACATTTAACATAATATTAAAGCCCAATGAAAAAGCCAAGATGGCAAGCACAAAACACAATAAAACTCTGTCCAATCGCATTCAAACAACCATCCTTTTAAGCCATCGAGGAGCGCACAAACAATCAGCAAGGAAAATTCAAATAGTCAATCGACATTTACTACCGTGCTACCGCCTCAGTTTACGAGGAGACCGTGGTGGTCGTGGTAACAACGAGCACTAACGGAGAAGGGCTTACCCCGCTACCACCATGGTTAATAAACAAACTGTGGTGGTCACGGTAACCACTAGCAAACAAAGGGACAAGCTTACCGTGCTATCGCCATGGTTAACAAATAGACTGTGGTGGCCGTAGTAACCATCCACCGATAGTCAACAAACCGCCAAACATCGACACCGTGCTACCGTGAGGGGAAAGTAGATAGAATGCGGTGGCTGCAATAACCGCTAGGACCCAGTCAAGATGGTGAAGAATGAGGCACCGCAAAACCACGGGAGGCAAATAGGTAGGCCGCTGTATAGCAGTAAAACTACCCAACCGCGAGGAGCCAAAAGGTCAATGTCGAGGTAATGCGGTAAAGACCAGAAGTTGGAATTATTTCCATCACTCCCTCTTAATTTCAACTTCTACAACTGCCTCTTTCATAGATTGACGATAGCTCGATGCTTCTTCTCTTTGTTGGCTTCACTGCATGAAAAACAATGATCTCTTTAGGATCTTTTTCAAATCTTTCCCTTCAGCTAGCTGGATCTCTTCATTCATTTGAATTCTAGCAGGCTTCTTCATTCTTCATCTAGTCTACCTTTTCTAAAACCTTTTGATCATTATTCTCAACTTTCTCATTTGTATTCTGAGCTTTGTCACTTATCCTCTCCATTGCAACTGTCTTCTCATTATCATTCTTTGACCATTTGTATCTACGTTGTTCTCCGAGGATTGTAGCCTCATTCATCCATTTTTCATCATTTTGTAATCTTCCTGCAAGTTTTCAATCTGCTTATTATCTTCTATCATAAAGGTGGTTTTAGATTACTAGAAACTCACAAGGATGTTTTCATTCCTTTCTGCAGCTTTAATCTTGATTGATTTTTTTTAATTCTTCCCATAGTGGCACCTTGTTGGTGCTAGGGAGACCTATCATTTTTTCATCTATTGTCTTCATCCTAATTACTGAATGTTGTTGCATATCATTGTGATATTTTTCTCTTTCCTTAACTTTTTCAAATTCATTCTTTCAATGAGGTGGTTTCAGATTACCACAAACTAACTATATAAATTTCATTCATTACTTCCCATGGTGGCACTTTTCTGGTGCTAGGGAATCCAAACATTAGTTTCAAATCTTGACTTCTTTCTTGCTCATAGAATGCTACTGCAGTTCATTGCATTATTTCTCCCTCTTTAACCAAACTCCTGATTCAACAATTTATTCAAAAACTTCAACCTCTTCTTTCAAAATGAAACTCATTCCACTGTGGTTGCTGCCATTCATGCTCTGAAAAATTTAACTGCAATAACTCTTCAACCCTCTTCTTTCAGATTTCTGAGTCTTGTCTTCTTCCATCACATTTTAATTTCTTCTTGCATAAACACACTTTTTTTGTAACTTGAGAACTACAGCTCTGACTCTATCCATATTCTTTTGATTGTGTCTCCAAATTCAACTCTTGATGATGACTATTAATAGTTGCGGTTGTAACCTCTGTTTTATCCATTCATATTATGAATTCTCTCCAATGCATAAACAACTTTTATTATAGTCTTCTTTCTTGACAGCTTCATATAAGTTCTTTCCAAAGACATCCTTGAATGTTGTTTTAATTGATTCTTTGATAGCTACTGCTATATCAACCTTTTAAATTTTGCAGTGGTAGCATCAGCTACTTTTCTAAATTTTTATTTCTTCTTACACATGACCACTCTTTACTCAAGCTTAGAAGTTCTTGTGACTTCAACTAGCACACATTTATTCTGTAATTACAACAATGTCTTCTCATTTTTTAAAATCGATCAAAATTTTATCACAAAAAATGATACCAACTATTTTACCCTTTCAACTCTAGTCATCAATACTTCAAAACATTAAACTGAGATTTTCTCTTCACCATTTTCAAGTGACCCATTAGACTGCAACTTCTTTTCTCTCCAAACATTTTTCATTTCATGTGAACCTACATACCTCTCAGAATTTTTGTTGACCTTCACATATGAACACTTGTACAATTTCTTAAGCATACTGGTTAGCTTCTGCCAACTTGAATCACAACTCCATCCACAATCCATCTTTATGCATTCTGATGTAGACCCATTCTTTGACATCTTTTTCCAGCACATTTCTTCATAGTGATTCTTTGAACCACAAACCATGCAAGGATGTAGATCTCAACACTTCTCCTTTATGTGACCTCTTCTATGACAGTGTGAATGCTCATTACTCTTCATTTCTCTAACAAAATTAATTGCACTTGTAGCAGCATTTCCTTTTCTTGAAACATATCTAATGCAGAGGTAAGTGACAACCTTATTTCCTATGCCAAAAATAGGGGTTCCTATAGAATCCCAATCACCAATTCCCCAAGGTTTAACACCTAGCAACCTACACATCACCCTGCCCTTGTAGCTCTCCCAAAACCAGAACAGGCCAAGTTTCACCCAATCTTTCCAAAGCACCCAGTAATTAAAAAGGAGATTACGATACCCTTTTCAGGGTTACACAACATGTATGAAAATCAAGGGTCACTATTTTGGACCAACTTGAACTTTTGATACACTTACCCAGTTCTAGACTTCACCATTTGGTCTATTTTCCAAAGGAACCACCCTTCCAATGATGGCCACTCACCAAATCACCTTCTAGAGTCTCAACAAATGATCTCAAACCTCAAATTACAATGATGTTTTTCATCTATAGGGATTCTAACCCTCTATTCCAAGAAACCCTCTCAAGCACTCACCAAAACAAAGGTTTAGCAAGGGTTTAGGGGTAACTCCCTACTCGTGACCTTCCCCAATCCTTCCAGGGGTCCAAACACCACACACTATCTCTGCCCTGACCCAAGAAACACTCACAATCCCTTCCCACTCACTAATTCTCAGAATCCATCCTTGCGCTCCCTATTTTCATGGTCTAACTACCCCTAATCAGCACTAGATCACACACCATGGCAGAAATCTCCCCTTCTCCTTCTCCTAAGGTATGTAAATAGTTAACCAAACATGGTACAGACCAATCCACCGAGCCATAGATCTAGAACAGTAGGTGGATTGGTTAGTTGGTCATGGTGCTGTCCTCAAAACTCCAAACACAGAAAATAGCGTACCTTGCAGTTTACTGATCCCAGTCACACAAGTAAAAGAATTAAGCCCCCAAGACAAACATGAAAGAAGATAAACACACAAATAAGCAATCATTCAATGCCTCAAGGCATCTTGAATCTGTACGGGCCTAGAACAAGAAGTAAAGTTCAAAAAATCAATGGAAAAGATGGTGATCAGCACTTGCCAAAGTGTATTTTTCTTTATTAGAACCGAACAACAACCTTCTCCTTTGGAGATTACATGAATAAATAGTGATTGTAACATCCAACTGTCTCCTACAACAGAAATTTGAACCACTTCTGACCGTTTGGAGGTCAATGTTATACACTTTACATAATTTCTTAAACAATTTCACTACATACTTAGTAAGTTTGATCTTTTTGATCCCATACTCGCCCAACTTATTGAAAGTGGTCTAATGAGACCTTATTTGTATAAAAGATATGGCTTAAAGCCATCTACTACCTATCTACCACCCCTTGTCACATGACATATAGGACAACTGAATACAAAGCAACTTAATTGAACATATTTTGCATAAAACATAAAAATCTTTAAAACACTTGGTGAACATTTAAGGTCCTTTGTCCTGTCATGTTAGGGTCAGGATCTAGGTGCTCTTGCACCATACTCCCCCCCATAGGGAAACTCTTGTCCCAAGAGTAAGAGTGTACTCCATTCCTCCACCTTGTTGCTCCCTATATATCCAGACCTACCACTAGCCTTTTCCTCACCCTTCGAGCAAAATTTGATATTCCCCTTGCCTTGATACCTGCAAACACACAATGGTTAGCAACACATTGTCCCAACTTATTCAATATCTCATCTCCACATGTGGATCCACCTAACATTGCTTGTAGACTCTGCCCCCTTCTTACTGCCCTCAGACTTTTGCTCTTTTGTTCCTTGAACTCTTTATCTAGTGTGGTCAGACCTTGGTCACTGTCATTTCTAAGGACCACTGCCCTGTCAGACTTATCAGTCCCCAAGCTTGTAAAAATATCATACTCTTCACCTTTACTCCTACTGGTAGGACACACAATATTCCCCACTGTAATCTCAGCCTTCTTTGGAAGCATCCCACCATGCTTGTCATGCTTATGCATCTTCATGCCTTCCATCTCTTTGAGTGTATCAGACTTAGGTATGAAACCATCAGCCACTGTCTTCTCACCATTCCCCTTGACCAGATCAGACCGAGGTATGAGTGTCTTTCCTGCCTCTTGAAAAAACACATGTTCTACTGTCTTAACACCACTTGTGGGTGTTCTCCTCACTATCACAACTCCTCCAACCTGCTCTCTACCTACAACCATATCAAACTAACTGACCTTAGGCTTTAAAGGTTCCTTTTTGCCAAACAACACAACTTTAGCCTTACCTTTATCCCTCACACTTGTCTTCAAGGGAAGTAACTTAAAGGTTCTATCCTCCTTCTTAATGGTGTATGTGTTCTCCCAACCATCATATATGGATCTCCTATCAAACTGCCAGGGCCCTCCCAAGAGCACATGACAATAATCCATTGGTAAAACATCACATAGAGCCATATCCTTGTATTCTCCAATCTAGAAATCAACGTATGTCTGCTCTTTTACTACCAAAGTCTGATTATCATTGACCCAAGAGACCCTATAAGGTGCTTCATGAGGAAATTTTTCTAGACCCAACTTGTCCACCATTTCCCTAGACACTAGATTATCTTGAGAACTAGAATCAATGACAACTTGACACACTTTACCTTCACTTTTGCATGTAGTTCTAAATAGGCTCCTTCTTTGGCTTGAATCTTCCTCCTTGGATGCTTGTAACATAGTCCTTCTTATCATGAGTGCCCCTCCTCCTTCTGATGTAAGGTTTATTATAGGTGTAGTCACACTCTCTTCCTCCTCATGCACTAATTGATTCCTCCTTTCTCCACCATGAGAGCTTGAGCCTTGTTTTTTCGGGCACTTAAAGGCTGGATGTCCAGGTTGGTTGCAATTGTAGCATCTTCCCGAGAACTGATATGATCCTCTTCCTCCACTAAATCTGCCTCTTGAACCTCTCCACCCACCTCTTGAATCAGATTGCTCTTGATCCTTTTTTTCATCTCCTTGGCCTTCATTGTTTGTCCTTGAACTAGGATTGAATCCCCTTCCTCTAGAGGTGTTACCTCTTCCCCTTGCTGCCTTCTCTTATCTCCTCTTCAGATTTTCTTCTGCCCTCATTACCATTTGAAAGCATTGCTCTACTGATTTTGGTGCCATCATGCTGATTTCATCCTGAATGTTGAACCTCAAACCATTCAAGTACCTACTAGTCATCTCTTCCTCATCTTCTTCATGTTTAGTCCTTATACTTAACCTATAAAACTCTTCAATATATGCTTGCACATCTAACTCTTTCTGTCTAAGATTCTGTAATTTCTTAAGCAATTGAATATTGTAATCAAAAGGAAGAAATTTACCTTTTATCTTTTCTTTCATCTTCTCCCAAGAAATGATCTTTCTTTTTCCCTTTCTCTCCCTATCTTCTTGCATAAAATTCCACCACACCAAAGCATGTCCTTTCAATTTTGTTTTTTCTCTCTTTACCTTATGTCCTTCATCAACATCTTCACTATCAAAGTAGTTTTCCAAGGCCCCTATCCAATCTAAGAGCTCTTCACTATCAAGTTTGCCTCCATACATAGGCACATCCATCTTGCCATGTCCATCCTTATTCACAGCCTTCAGTAGCCTCATTGTTCTAACATCATCTGGATCCATCTCTTCTTCTTCACCAGAGGTCTCTTCCTCTTCAGACTCACTTTCCTCCAGAAGGGTCCTACCCTTAGCCTTCATTGCAGCCATCTCCCTTTTCAGTATATCTATATCCTTCTCATGAGTATCCAGTTTCCTTGCAACAACATTATTTTTAGGAGGCATTTTGTTCCCTCCAACTACCTTCTTCTTCCTGAACACAAACTTCAATCTTGATCTTTCACAAAGACCTACTCCCTTGCTCTGATACCACTATGATGTAGAGGTAAGTGACAACCTTATTTGCTATGCCAAAAATAGGGTTTCCTACACAATCTTAATCACCAATTCCCCAAGGTTTAACACCTAGCAACCTACACATCACCCTGCCCTTGTAGCTCTCCCAAAACCAGAATAGGCCCAAGTTTCACCCAATATTTCCAAAGCACCCAGTAATTAAAAAGGAGATTAGGATACCCTTTTTAGGGTTACACAACATGTATGAAAATCAAGGGTCACTATTTTGGACCAACCTGAACTTTTGATACACTTACCCAGTTCCAGACTCCACCATTTGGTCTATTTTCCAAAGGAACCACCCTTCCAATGATGGCCACTCACCAAATCACCTTTGACAATCTCAACAAATGATCTCAAACCTTAGATTACAGTGATGTTTTTCATCTACAGGGATTCTAACCCTGTATTCAAAGAAACCCTCTCAAGCACTCACCAAAACAAGGGTTTAGCAAGGGTTTAGGGGTAACTCCCTACTTGTGACCTTCCCCAATCCTTCCAGGGGTCCAAACACCACACACTATCTCTACCTTGACCCAAGAAACACTCATAATCCCTTCCCACTCACTAATTCTCAGAATCCATCCTTGGGTTCCCTATTTTCATGGTCTAACTACCCCTGACCAGCACTAGATCACACACCATGGCAAAAATCTCCCCTTCTCCTTCTCCTATGGTATGTACACACTTAACCATACATGGTACAGACCAATCCACCGAGCCATAGGTCTGGAACAGTAGGTGGATTGGTTAGTTGGTCATGGTGCTGTCCTCAAAACTCCAAACATAGAAAATAGGGTACCTTACAGTTTGCAAATCCCAGTCACACAAGCAAAATAATTAAGCCCCCAAGACAAACATGAAAGAAGATAAACACATAAATAAGCAATCATTCAATGCCTCAAGGCATCTTGAATCTGTACGGGCATGGAACAAGAAGTAAAGTTCAGAAAATCAATAGAAAAGATGGTGATCAACACTTGCCAAAGTGTATTTTTCTTTATTAGAACCGAACAACAACCTTCTCCTTTGGAGATTACATGAATAAATAGTGATTGCAACATCCAACTATCTCCTACAACTGACCAACTACCCTACAACAGAAATTTGAACCACTTCTGACCGTTTGGAGGTCAAGGTTATACACTTTACATAATTTCTTAAACAATTTCACTACATACTTAGTAAGTTTGATCTTTTTGATCCCATACTCGCCCAACTCATTGAAAGTGGTCTAATGAGACCTTATTTGTATAAAAGACATGGCTTAAAGCCATCTACTACCTATCTACCACCCCTTGTCACATGACATATAGGACAACTGAGTACAAAGCAACTTAATTGAACATATTTTGTATAAAACACAAAAAGCTTTAAAATACTTGGTGAACTTGTCTTCAAATCCCTTGGTGAACCTTTAAGGTCCTTTGTCCTATCATGTTAGGGTTAGGATCTAGGTGCTCTTGCACCAATATTCGAGACCTTCATTCTTCGGCCTCATTGTAGCCACAATTGGCTATCTTATTCCTTGTTCATGTTTTCGTATACCTTGTCTAGTATAACCCATTCTTTTCATGATTTTCAACCCTCCATTCTCTTCACAACAAACATCATCTTTTGCAGATTGTGACACATTTTCACAACTAGCCATATTTGCAAATTCATCAACATGTTCATCTAGACACTTTTTATCACAAACATTTTCAATAGAAACAAATTTTTCAAATGAAAAACACAAATCTGTTGTGTCACATGAGACATCACAAACTGAAAGTTGTGTTTCCACAAATTTACTACATGCTCTTAATTTATCATTTTCTTCTTTCAATTCTCTGATTTCCTTCAACTATAAACAATTTTTCTCCTCTACCCTTTTCAAGAGTTCTCCCAAATCTTCATTCTTTTCCTTCATTTCATCCAACAACTCTATTTTCTGTTCAAGCTCCTCATTTCTTTTCTTAATCTCTTCAAAGGACTTCAACCTATCTTCTAGCTCTTCATTTCTAGCCTTAACCTTTCTCAATTCTTTTTCTAGATCATCATTTTCATCTAACAGTGAACACTTCTCTTTCAACAGCTCTTTTATTCTTTCAATAAAACCCCCATTGTCCTTTTTAACAATACCCAATTCATCTTTAAGCAAAACTATTTCTTCTTCTAAAACATCTTTTGCAGATGACAAATTTTCATTCTCTTTCTTAACCCTTTTCCCTACTTTCCCAATTTGTAAAGGAAATTTCAACTTACCTCTTTTGAACTTGTTCCAAGGATATAGTAGCTTCGTGTGACTCTAATCTTCTTCAACCTCTGTTTTCTTCTTTGATCTCCAACTGGGTCTGTAGCTCTTTGTTTGTTCTAACGACTGGTGTTTTGTTCAGTTCCTTTTCTTCAACGCAACTTCTTCTTTTTGTCAATTCACAACAACTATTTGCACAAATTTGATAAACCTTCTTATAAAAACTTCTTCTACTTGTAAGCTTCTGCTCAACTTCTCTTGTGATAGTGATTTGTTCTCTTCCTTCAAAATACAACACTTCTGGCTTTTCTCAGCTATTCACTTTCAAGCATTCTTCTTCTTTTCTCTGAAGTACTCAGCCTCCTATTTTCTTCTTTCAGCAACTAGTTAGAAAGATACATCATAGGCTTTAAACCCTCTAAATCTCCTTGACAGCTAAATTGACTTCAACCTTTTGCAAGCATTCAACCTTTTCTCATACCTTCCTCTCTAGGAATGAATTCTTACTGTCTTGACAACTACATATGACATAAGCATTTTTCTATTGATAGAGCTCTTGAGGCTCCCTAAAGCAAAGACCCTTTTTTTTAAACAAATAACATCTTTTCTTATCAACTCTCTTCACAATTTTCTAATCCCAGACAAACTTCTCAATTTTTGCAAACAAATAAGTCTTAGACACTCTATGGCTTTCTCAAACTAGATAGTGTTTTCTTCACACAAATTCACCATAAGTTTCTACTCCCAGTCAACCTGACCGACTAGGCTCTGATACCACTTTGTGGAAGCAACAAGAGGCATGGTAAAAACAAACACATAATTATAAATACTGAAATTATTAAAAATTTAGACATATGCACCAAACCCAAAAATTTATATTATATTGATTTTTAAAAACACATTATGACACTACAGAGCTTCGGCTCAAATTTTCAATTTTTGATTCAATCTATTTTTCCTCTACTCTTGAGAGCATTTTCATGTCACCCTTTTTTTAGTTCACAGTCCTCTTCTCTCTCTCTCTGCTTTCCCCTTTCTCATCAATTACAAACGTGTATATATAATATATATCCATCTGTTCGAAAAAAACCACATTTAACATAATATTAAAGGCCAATGAATAAGCCAAGCTAGCGAGCAAAAAAAACAATAAAACTCTATCCGATTGCATTCAAGCAACCGTCCTTTTAAGCCACTGAGGAGTGCACAAACAACCCGCAAGGAAAAGTCAAATAGTCAACCGATGTTGACTACCACGCTACCACTGCGGTTTACAAGGAGATCGCGATGGCCGCAGTAATAGTGAGCACTGACGGAGAAGGGCTTACCGTGCTATCACCATGATTAACAAATAGACCACGGTAGTCATGGTAACCGCTAGCAGATAGAGAGACGAGCTTACCGCACTACTGCCATGGTTAACAAACAAACCGAGGTGGCCACGGTAATCGTCCATCGATGGTCAACAAACCGCCAGACACTAACACCACGCTACCACAAGGGGAGACTAGCCAGACTACAGTGGCTGTGGTAACCGCCAGGACCCGATCAACATGGTGAAGAATGAGGCACCGCGAAACCGCAGGAGGTAAATAGGCAAGCTGTGCTATAGCGGTAAAACTGCCCAACTGCGAGGGGCCAAAAGGTCAATGCCAAGGTAACGTGGTAAAGACCAGAAGTTGGAATTATTTCCAACAATATCTACTTGGTCAGGCATACAACAATAGTTTCAGCACATTAGGTAGCATTGATGCTAGGAAGGGTTGTTGAATTTAGATTTACACCTATCAATTGCATTTGCTTGAAATCCCTTCCGACAAATCCATTTTGAGCACATCGTACATTTCAAGAGACCACATTTCTTGCAACATTTTGTCATACAGTACATGCACCTTGTCTATGATTTCCTCATCCTACATACATGTCTACTAGCGCATTTGTAATGTCTTTTAGCTATAACATATGTTATGGTGTTCTCTCCTCCAAACTCGTCCTCCCTAGTTTGACCTTTCACTTTTCAAATTTCGTGAGCTGCAGACTGAACATAAGATTTCCACGGTTTTAGAGTATGTTTATTAAAATTAAAATTATCATCAAGATCCTAATAATGTGCACATCTGGGTTTTAATATTGCGACACCCTTTAACCTATGTAGTTGAGTATATATTAGCATAATTACTATATAATGTATATTTTATATAACCATACTCCATTCAACTTGCAAATCATTGGCATTGGAAGTGGCTTCCCTAAACCAGATTATGTAAAATAAGCTCCTTGATAATTTAATATATCATTGACCCCACTAATTTAAGCTATATCGTCTATTTTTGAATTCAGTATAAAGTTAGGGAAAGTGGTACTTAAATTTCTTCACAAGAAAAAAAAATTGGTTCATGAAGCACTCTTCAAAGCTCCAATTTAATAAGAATATTAGTAGCAAAAGAAAATTTATTTTGACAAGTTTCTCTCCATATATATTGAAAGAGTGTAAAATTAGTTGAAATAATGTAAGAATAAAGATGAACTAAACTATCAAATCGATAGAACACAAACTCCCTAATGCGAAAAATACTAGGTTTCAGTTAGGTTATAAACTTATCCTAAAATCGGTTTAGTTATCTTGACTGGAGTGAAATTATTAGTCGATGGGATATTGGTTAGTCTAGTATGAACATAGGTTGTGTGGGTTCTCTGTAATTAGAAACAAACTAAAGCATAGTACTAAGATCTCTCTATGTACCTTACTTTTCTCATCCATCACTTGTTACATATAAGCCTTTTATTTTTTTCTAAGTTTTATCTTGTGTATGCCACTCTTCAATTTCTCTATCCTCATTTCTACAGTTAGATAACTAAATCCTCATCATATAATTCCATTTTTATGTCACTGATAGTTTAACTTTATATCTTTGATGTACCATAATTCAAATAGTTGTTGTAAGACTCTTGCTAGAATGTGTCATCAACACAAACATCAAATCTTGGCCGATGTTACCCAAATGGTACAAATTGAATCATTTTCCATCTATAAACATGCCCATCCATCAACATTCAAGTTTACAGGGTTAGATTTTATGGAGGCCACATTAACCTTTGAACTCCCCTTTTCTAAAGTTTTGGCAAAAAAAAGAAAAAATTAAAGTAATATTTATTAGTTGACCAAGCCAATAAGGTTAAATAACATTGTAACCCTGTCTTCAGCAGTTAATCCAGCAACCCACCAAATTGTCCTGAAATTCATCATTTAATTAAACTTGTCACCATAGGGGTCCAAATGAAGGTCAATATGAACTATTGCTTCAAAGACATTACAAAATATTCAATAAAGTATAACTAATAATGTAGTGAATTGTTTCTACCTTGATTTTCACATTAAAAAAACCCCATTCTTCTGAAGTGAAAAAAAAGAGCGGTACTCTTTAACTTCGCCACTTCTATTATTTGTAAAGTGATGCATCCAAATTTCAGATTAATTAAATATTTTATTTACTTATTTACTTATTTATTTATTTAGATTCTTTAAATCAATGAAAGGTTTTAGGGTGTAGATTTGGTTGACAAAAGGTATTTAAGCTCTTTGATGATAATATATAATTGAAAGTTGAAATTTTTGGAGGAACATAAAAAAATTTCAATTTTTGACAAATCTAAAAAATAAATCCATATTTTTTCTATTGGGATCTTTTAGGTCTAGGTTATTCTTTTACATTATTTAATTTATTTAATGATAATATATGATTAATTTTTTTGGAAGATTTTTGTGAACCCTGGTTTTGTACCTACACAAATATAACAAGCAAACATATTATTAGATCAATATGCAAGATAAAATCAAGGATTCCCCATGAAATCCATTTACAAAGACTAAACTAGGAAAATGAAGAACAAAATATGAAAAAAAAGTAAAATCCTAATTAATCATGCAAAATCTTGATCCTATGGGGGAATTGGTGTCAATTGATGTGTTGATATTGGCTCTTTCCGAACTCCTTTTTAAGCTTGATGATGATTGATCCACTTTGGTTGAATTCCTGCATAACTTAGCTAAGAACTTTATATAGAGAGATGAAAAATGGCTATGCTTGAAGATGGATTTGAGTATAATAAGTTTACTCAAATTATGGATGATAGAATGAGAGGAAGAGTCTCTCATTTATAGATTTCCAAAATGGAAGAGAGAGTGGAATTGAGAGTTGTGGGATCATTCAACATCCAATGTCCAAGTGTCACTTTTCAAGATGTGAATGGTTGAAGGTTGCACATATTTTGGTCAATGTGCATGATAAATGCTATGAGATTCAAATTTGAAATTTGAATGTGACATGTAGGAGGGAGAAAGAAATGGAGTTAATGTCACTTGGCTCAAGGCCAAGGACATGTAAGAGACATTAAATTCCTTGTTGGAATGACCAAGCCCATTTGAATTTGAATTCAAATTTGATGGAATATTCTTCTTTTATTCCATGTTGAGAAAAAATAGGCAATTTAATAAATCAAAGTAATTGATTTACTATGCAAGTTGCATTCTCTAGATGATTTTAGTAATTGAGAATAAATTATTCAAGATTTGATCAATTTAATGAGAGATTACGGGATTTGACAATTTTGACTCAAATCTATGAGTTGATTTAAATCGGAATTGAGAGGAAAGGATTAATTAAATATTTTTTTGTGATTTATTTAACTAAAGAGGATAATGTTAGATTAAATCAAATAAGTATTAATTTATTCAATTTAATAAGAAGACTTTAGATTTTTAGTTAAATAAAGGGAATTATTCAATTAAATAGAGATAGAGAGTTAATTAAATTAAATTTATTAATTTAATCAACATGGAAGAATGACTTGATCAGATAAATAATGATTTATTTATTTAAGGTATAAAAAGTGATGACAAGTTGAGAGAGTGATTTAGGATGAAACGATGTTAGTAATTAGGATCAAGTGCATCAGATCGAATTATACATTCTCCATATCTACAATTTTATTTTGTTAATAGTGAAATTTAAAGGTAGTTTTTTATTTATTGTGAATATCATCTAGATGTAATAAAGATAGAGTATATTATTTACCATTTAGATAAAACAAGTACCAAATATATAATTTATGTTCATAAGAGGTGAGTTTCATCGAATCGCTATTAAAGAAATGAATCTGAAGATTGACTAAAAAATTAAGCTATTGAATATGGACATAAATACTACTATTCAACATAAACCCATTAAAATGGTGTTTAATAATTATAATGCTACTATACTTGTTTATATTCAAACCAAGTTTAATTGTTTCATCTCATACCTTGATAATTTCATTATAGGATTTATTAATGTTTCTAATAGATTACAAAAGGGGATAAGAATGAATTTATTTACTCAATTCATATGATAATCAATGATTAGATTATTAATGATGCTCTAATATTAGTTAGTATTTTTGAGAACTAGAATTCCTAGATAATTTTGGTGCAAAATGGTTGATAGTAATTTATCTTCTTCTGATATCATCCAATTTAAAAGATTCAAATGAATTCCAACAATTATTGCATGAAATATTTGAATACATATGATAATTGTCTAATTTTCTTGATGATATAAAGGCTACCTTATTGCCAAGTATTTTGCATTAAATGATTCATAGATGATTCCTTATTCTATGTTAAATTAGATAGTTCATCTAATATTTGATTTGGACAGGATGTGAATAATGTTATTGTAATATTTTATCATATTATTAGTTTTATTACTTGCCTTATATGTTAAGAACCCCATATGGGATTCTCTCTTAGGATTTAATCTTCCATGTAGGTGGCTACCAAATTTGGACTAAGCATGCAAGGACTTGATTTCACGAAAATAAATTTTCTTACCATGTATAATTTTATTTTTCATTATAAATAAACATAAGAAGTTATTTTAAAACATAAAAAATATCCTTAAATTGTGTTTCCTATTATATCTTTACCTAGGTCTTCGATCCTCAACTTCACCTAAGTGGGTGGCAACCATCAAAGAAACTCTCTAGGGTAATGGACCCTAGAAAGGGTTGCATACCCACTTTTATAGTATGTGATTTATATAGAATGCATGATACCCTTCAGTAGAGGATTGAGTTCTAATATATATCAAGTTTGTGTGTTATGAGTATGATTGAGGTTGAGTGATATGTTGAAACCTAATGGATAAACCTTGTGTGGAGGTGAGTCAATGAAATGGAGCAACTCAAGTTTTCAAAATACGATGCCTCTGTGAATTATATACGTAGGCAAGGCCATCAAACAATGAGCCCCCAAGGCATTAGGTAGGGCCCTTAGAACCATCCTTCTGAGTTTTGTTTTAGGTCTTGTCATTCTTTGTCAATGTTGTAAACCATATTTTGACTTGTATAGCTATACAATTATATCGCTTAAATGGTGATCGTGTATTAATAACTCATTGATCATAGGTTTAGGTAGTATATTGTGTTAGTAAACTATAAGTAATGAGATATGTTGCTCTCAAAAATAAAAACTGCAAAATTAGTAAATTCATTGCGGATTGTTAGGTTGTTTAGAGTATAAAACTATGGGCATGCCATGTAGATAGGCCTATCCAAAATAAGAGGTAGCTATGACAAGTCACCCACTTAAGGGCTTTCCTAACAAGATTCTTGGTGATATTAGGAAACATTTACCAAAATTTACAGTGCAAAAATTAGAGTCTACTTCCAAATAATTAAATGCATTCATAGATCTAATAGGTGGTTTTGAAATAAATCATGAGCGTGTTATTATGAATTTGTTCACTTAGTCATTAAAAGAGGATGCCCGAGACAGGTACTCATATTTACCCAAATGTTCTATATTTTCACGAGATACTTTTATGGTAACATGTATACAAAAATTTGGTGAATGGATTAGTGAAATGAGATAAGAAGAAGATTTAGGGAAATCCAACAAGATGAAGAAAACTTAGTTCCTTCTTTTAATCTCAGATTCCTAAAAGCATTAAATTTCTTGAATATTTGAGACCTAGTGATGCAAAATTATTAATTACATATCTAGGTGATTTTGATAATAAGATGAGTTATTTGATAAGGGATAAGGAACCTACAACATTGCAAGAAGCATATTATATTGCTATGGACATTGAAAATACTATTAAATACTCAATGATGAAGGGGTATATTGCTGAAAGTGTTTGTTCTCTGGATACACATTAAAAGGATGATTAGTGTGATAGAATTTGTGGGTGATCCCACAAAGCTGGTTTACAATTTTTGAGAGGAACTATTTTTTGCTGAAATCACATATTTT
Organism: Sequoiadendron giganteum; assembly: GCA_007115665.2. Taxonomy (NCBI): domain Eukaryota; kingdom Viridiplantae; phylum Streptophyta; class Pinopsida; order Cupressales; family Cupressaceae; genus Sequoiadendron; species Sequoiadendron giganteum. The sequence continues at coordinate 81,621,016 of CM021106.1, read as the reverse complement.
TAGAAAATATAAAGATTTAAGGCTTAAAAATTTCCATTTTAAGGATTCTAATTGAAGAACCTTTGATAAAACCACCTTATATCAAACCCCCTTGGATAGAACCTCCCTAGTTTTAAACCATACCTATAAATGAGTCTCTTTTACACCTATCAAAATGCTGATAAAAAATCACTTTTGATTTACCTTTTGAGGGATTAAATGAATTCATTTAAAAATTATTTCAAATGATTATAGTAATCCTTGAGATGAGCTATCCAACAAATATAATTTTAATATTTTTTGGTTTTATTATGTATTTGTTTATCTAGTTTTATTAATCATAGGTTTTTCTTCAAAAATGAAGGTCTTTGTTTTGCACATGTGGAAAAATAGTAGATTATCAAAAAAAAATTGCAAAATATGAATGCACCAAATATTGAAATCCTTGAGCCAACAAAAATTTAATAATTGAATTTTGATATATACAAACAAAATTATTCGTTATACGATCGCTCGATGTCTGAATTGTAGTTGGTTTGACTTCAAAAGTTGATTAAAGAAAAAATATTCAATAAATAACTATCTAACCAAGTGGAAGCACTAGATATCAGAGTTACAAATCTAATTTTGAAAGAATTAGAATTTTATCCTTAATGGAGAAAAAATTATGCATTATACAGTGTGGGCCACTTTTTAAAAATGTTGTTTTCTGAAAAAAACTAGTTTTCATGGGAGATGGAGAAAAAAGTGCAATCTGATTCCAAAAATTTTGAAAAAAATATTTTTAGAATTTACAAACTAAATGTGATGAGACTCTAGATTGCATCATCTTCAAATTCCTCATGGTTCAGCCGCTATAGGTGCCTGAATGTGAAGATTTAGTTAAAAATAATAATTTCGGTGTCCAATTTTGCCAAAAATTATAAACCACTATTGTGGGATCACCCTTGTGATGTCTCACTTTTTTCATTCTCACAACATATTGATCTTGAGAAAATTCAAGATAGTTTTCAATAGTGTTTAGATAATAATGATCGAGAATTTTTAATTATAAGATTGTCTAGTATGAAGAGGTATAGAGAGGAGCCACCATATGAGTTACTAGCAAGGTTTTTGGATTACTTGTTAGAAATTCATAAAAGGTCACAACCTGAGGATTGATTTTGCATTTAATTATTCTATGATATCTATGAGCTAGGGCTCAGTACCCTGCCTAAAGAATTGAAGCCTCAAAATTTTGATCAAATAATTGATTGGATTAGAATTTTTGTGGAAGCAAAGCATGACTATGAACAAATAGTGAGGTTTCAAAATAACAATAACACTAACCTTAGTAACAAAGATCAAGAGGTTACTCAAGGAATGGATAAGGTTGTGTCTAAAGGTGAATGTATGCACAAGAGTATGAAAGGTGATGTTGTCATACTTACAAATACTATAATGAATTTTTAAAATTTGATAACCAGGGTAATGAAGGTAAAAAATTTAATTACTCTCATAAGGAATACAAACATCTATGTAAGGAAATATTTAAGGCACCTTTATTACTCAAAGAATTTGATTGTGCTAGTACTCATGAGATTCTACCTTTACCACTGATAAACATATTGCATGTGATAGAATCTTGCAAAGTACTCTAACTACTTCAGAATTTGAACATCTTAATGATTTGATTGGCATTAAATTTGAAGACAAGAATGTCTATATTCAAACTCTAGAGCTTGATTTTAATGATGGGATTGATACTAATGGTCACAAGGGTCGGGTTTTTGAATGTTTACATGAAGTAAAAGTGGGATATGTAGATCTTCTGATAGAGATAGACATGGTTTTTCTTGACCAAAGTTCTATTGAGGAAGGAAATGAAAAAGTCTACTTAGAATCATGAAAGCTATGTTAAAATTGTCATCATGAATTAGTAGACCTATCATTTGAAAATACAATTGAAAACCCTACTTCTCACCATATCAATCTTGAGTTAGTTGATCCATCTTTTGAAAAATATTGTTTCCAATTGAAATATGATGGCTAGAAGGAAGAATCAAATTATGTTATTAACTTGAAACATAAATTATTTTTGATGTCTGAAATGATATAAATGATGCCTTTTATAAGAAGGATTTTTATTTAAGTAAAATTGAATGTGCCCTAGATTATGAGAAATTAATTTTTCAATAAAATGAAGCATTGGGCAACATAATTGATTTATATTGTTTCGAGGAATATGAACACCAACTTGAAATGGAACATGTATATCTATGTTTCTTTTTTATTGCACAAAATGGGTGTGATGTTTGTCCTAGTGAATCTTACATCAGTCAAATGGAGAATAAATTTTTCATTTTCCCAGACTAATTAAATGAGCATTTGGTGAAGTATAATGATAATTTGAGTCAGGTGGAGTGCTACAATAATCATATATTCTATTTAACACCTTTTTACAACACACAAAGGGACGTGAATGAGAGAGATCATTGAAAGGTCAGGCACATGTCTATAGTGGTTGAATGTAGTAATTGTAACATGATCAACTGGTGAACTCTTCATGTTAATGTTTCTAGCTTGGGCATGGTGCAAATAGTGGAAAATAGGTTATAGATGGAGGTAGGTGGTAGTTTTAGGACTGGTTTGGCTTTGTAACTTATGTAAATATTGTACATAAGTTGTTTGGTTTGGTTTTGGTTCTCTATTCTTGGTCTGCTTCACCTAAGATTCTAGATTCTTGATTTGTTCTAGAGAAACATACATCCCCAACTAAAGCCATTGATGGAACCTACAAATTTTTTTATGTTCCATCTCAAATCTTGTCACATTTTGAATATTGGGTTGGTATCTCGAGGGCTAAGGCTTTTGTGTGTAATCACTGTTGTAGGGTTATTGTATTAACTTGTAATTTGTCCTTAAGAAACCCTTTTCTTTGAATGCTTGCCAAAGTTCTATTTCACTTTTGACTTCTTGTTTCCCATTTTTAGTCACATTAAAAAATATTATGCTATTCACGGTCATAGGGTAACTGGTCCCCCATACCTAGGTCTGAGTTTCTTTTATTTTATGAGGTTAAGTAAAGGGCCCTTTTGGCCTCTACACCCTTTGCATTTCATGAATTAGAATATTTTGAGCCCTTCTCTCATTTCATCCTAGAGGGTCCCCTTCATTAGAAAACTTATGAGCATGTGCTTGAAATTTTTCACTTATGTTCCGTCAGTCATCTCTCTTTATCACATATCGCAAATTTCTTCTAGAGTGTATCTTTTGAATTGGAGATAGGAAATGAGAATTATTTCCTTTTATCACTCATCACAGATAGCTTTTGGAGCTCCTGATCTCAATTAGAAATGAGTGATGCTCTTTGTTTCTCCTTGTATTGTTGATTTATCACTTATCGCCAATGGATTTTGGGCTTTGAGTATTGTAATAATGATATGTGATGGCCTTTAATCTTATGTTCTTCACTATATCGCCCATCATGAATGGTTTTGAAAAGGTAAATTTGAAATAGCAATGAGCAGTATAATGGATCTCTTGAGCTTCACGTATTGTGGATAGGTTTTGAATGATAAGTTCTACATTAGCGATACACGATATGAGTACTCAATGTCATCACGGGGATCTGTCATCAATAATTTCTTGCAAAATGTATGAGGAGTATTAGCAATGAGTGATGGCCTAGTGATTTTTTATTTTCTTGCATCACTCATTATGGTTTGATTCCAAGGCTTAAGTTCCAAAAGAGCAATGAGCTATGAATTTTTTTGTTCAAGATCCTTTCGCTAATCTACATAGATCTTATGTGCAATGTCTTTTGTAGCATTGATTCTCATGTAGGTGTACATTTATTAACCTAGCTTCTTTGCAATATCTCTTATCGCTAATGAGATTTAAAGTGTGAAAATACATTAGGGTGATCCCACAAAGTTGGTTTACAATTTCTAGGAGATTCTATTTTTTGTTGTAATCACATATTCTTAGAAAATATAATGATTTAAGCCTTAAAAATTTCCATTTTAAGGATTCCAATTGAAGAGAGTTTAATCAAATCACCTTAGATCAAACCCCCTTGGATAGAACCCTGCTAGTTTTAAACCATACCTATAACAAAGTCTCCTTTACACCTATCAAAATGTTGATAAAAATTCACTTTTGATTTACCTTTTGGGGGATAAAATTAATTCATTTAAAATTTATTTAAAATTTTTATGGTAGTCCTTAGAATGTGCTATCCAAGAATATAATTTTAATATGTTTTGATTTTATTTTTTTAGTTTTATTAAACATAGGTTTTTCACCAAAAATCAAGCTGTTTGTTATGCACATGTGGAAAAATAGAAGATTATCAAAATAAAATTTTGAAAAGTATTTTCAAGTTGGGTATTGATTCCCTTGATCCATTGAAAAAATAAATTGAATTTTGATACATACAGAAAACATTATGTTGTATATGGTCTGCCTATGTCTGAATTGTACTTAGTTTGACTTTGAAACTTGATTAAGGAAAACATATTTAATAAAACACTATCAAACCAAATGAATATCCTATATATTGTAGTTACAAATCTAAATTTGAAAAAAATAGAATTTAATCTTGCTTACAAAAAATGTTGTGTTGTATACAGTGAGCATCACTCCTTCAAAATGCTATTTAAAAAAAAACCTAGTTTTCGAAGGAGATGGAAAATGATGTGCAATCTGATTCCAAAATAATTGAAATAAATATATTTAGAATCTATATAAAAAATTTCATAAATTTCTCTTTTTATCATCTCCAAATTCTTCATGGTTTAGCTGCTATAGGAGCCCGAAAGTGAAGATTTAGTTAAAAAAATGTTCAGTGTCTAGTTTGCCCAAAAATTGTAAACTAGTATTGTGAGATCACCCATTAGCAATGTGTGATGGGAAGATGAGCATGATCGAGTATGGGCTATAGATCCAAGGGCTTCTATTTCATCACATGGATACTCACATCACCGATGGGGTTGATAAAGGATGAGATGCGTCTATGATAAGTAACAACTATTTCTAGAAAAGGGAAAACATGGAACAATCCTGAGGACATCGTATAAATCAAAAAAGAAAGTAACGAGATGAATGGAGAACCATTGATATGGTAGTAAAGTAGGATGATCCAATAGACTAAAATTCATCATGATAATACTCTCATGACTGATTTCACCTTAGAATTTGGGGCAAGTTTGTGATGAGCGATGAAGTGTATAAGAAATTATTCTCTTCAAAATGTTGATTTTATGTACTTCACCGATATTAATGATTAGTATAGATTGATTTGGAAATGTATGGTAATTGTCAGATCATGTATGATTAATCAAGATTAAGGGAAAATGTGGAAGCATTTGATGTGGCATCGTTGCTTTCTAGCAACAAGTTGCTAAAGGTTGGAAAATGATGCTCATAATCAGCACAGATAATGTTTTAAATCCTTTAAGATCAACGACCTAGATTTAAAGCTAAGCTGCTAAGTTATCAACTAACTCGAACAAGGAATTCCTAAATCATTAATTTCTTCATGCTCCAAGTTGTCTATTTAATGCAGATTTCTTGTTGTTAGTTTTCACCATCTTTGAAGTTTGTAGTGAATGTGAGGTGTGGTTTGGTGAAGAAGTGTGGGGGTGCTAATTTTCCGTGAGTTGAAAGGTGAGCATTCTTGTCCTGGGTGAGTTACTCTTCAATTGAATTATCTATCATTCATGTTCTAGTTCATTTAGGAATTCCTTTTTGTTGGATTGGTTATGATTGTCTAGGTTTGTAAGTGTGTTTCCCTGTAGCTTTTATTTAGAATCTTTTGAGTTATCAATTTCTGCTCATTTTAGACTAGCTAATTTTCATCTTTTGTTCTAAGAGATAGGAAATACTTGTATGCCAATTCAACCTATTAGAAGGTCTAGCTGGCTTAATGTATTTGAGAGCTATGAGGATATGTTTGTAGCATAGGAAGAAAACTAGGCAACCTTTGAGGTTTCAAAGGGTAAGAGGAGGACTCAAGGTCACAAGTAGAAATAAATTGTCTAGACTACTTGCAATTTAAGAAAGAGGACCATTCCCTAAGAATTGGTCAAATTTATGGGCAAGGAACATGCTAAGCCTATGAAGAAGGTAGGGACAAAGGACAAGAGCCTTAGGGCCTATCTGGGGAAGCATAATTCTCCCATTGTGCTCTCTAATAGTCCTTTGGATGATCAAGGTGACATTGACTCAGGGTGTGACCAATATATTCTCTCTCTAGTGCTATACAAGAGCTCTGATGATGATCTAGTGATGGTTCCTCCAATTTAATCTTGAACAAGGAGTGGTCGAGCATCCTTTGATGCTGATGACTCAGAATATAGATTCTTCTCCTTGTTTTTTTTTCATGAAACCATGGTCTTTGCATGGGATACATTCTTATGCATATGTTTATGGTTTTGGTCTTTTACTCTTCCATGTTAATGTTCTCAAATGATTACATAAAACCACTTGGGGTTTTTTTTGAGAATCAGTTGAAATTAGGTTTTGAAATTAGGTTTTGAAATGAAGTGAAAAGAAATTATAACTCAGTTGGATACTTGTTGCCCCCTGTTTATAAAGGGGATTTCATGGCTGAAAAAAGAGAGTTTAAAGAAAAATTTGAGTCTAAGAAAGTTCTACGTGAAATGTATGTTCATAGAGTAGAGGAATGTAAATAAATAAATTAGTGAATATATTAGAAGCCAGTCAATGGCATAAGTCATACTGTATGATGATCTTAACATAGTTTTACAAAGAAATATCAGTAATGAAAGAAAATATGTGTTCTAAAATATGTGTTCTCCTATTTGTTTTTCCTACGAATCATGAATGAGATTATTAATTGTAGTTTCATTTGTCTTCTGTCATTTGCAGTAAATGAATGGGTTTATTTGTGCTTCAATTCAATGAGTTGATTTAATGCTAAAATAAGGTCATTAAATTGTGGGAAAAGGATGTAGGATTTAGTAAGGAAGCAATGCTTTAAAACACAATGAGTTGGATGCCACAAAGTAGCATGCTAATAGTCCACTAATTAGTGATGTTGAAATATAGTTGTATTACTACTTGATTGTAAAATATGACTCCATTATTCCCTCATATTGGGCATTGGTTTTTCCGTTAGTTTACCTTTTGGTTGACTAAGCTACTAATGAACCTTGCTAGATATTTAGAATGGGAATGAATTCATAATATACTTTAATCACACTATATCAACCTTTAGCATTAATGTATTCCTTGCAATAAATAATGTTTCTGCAAGAGGTCTTCCAAGCCTTTGATGATATTGTTTTATTTGCTATTCCTAAGGAATACATCTGTGATTTGAAATGCTCTTGATTAAGTAGGGATATTATGAGCATGAGTAGGATTACCCTCCTGGGTCTCATAGAGCCCAAAGAGAAGAAGTGGGGTTCTAAGTACTTCCCTTAGGTGTTGGCCAATCCTCAACTTTATAATACTTGAGTTACGACAGATTCATAGGTAAGGAATGAGATTAAGTTTGGTTCTAAGAAAATAATCAACAAAATATAAGATTATATATTATATAATATTTTATACTATTTATTGAATACTATATTTATGCAATGCATATTTAAGTTGATAGGCTTTATTGTGTCCACTTTTCCTATAATTTTTATCAGCCTTCCCGATTTCTAACCCTTCTGATGTCTCACTATTGGTCAGAAAAAAGGTGGTACATTTTTTTATTGTTTATATTTTATATTAAAAGTGTTTTGTGTGTTGATAGAGAAGGCCAACAAAATTAAATGTTGGTTGGAATAAACATGAATTTTTGTATGCTTTATGTGTATTGGCAATGGTTGTAATAACACATACCATTCTACACAATTTTTGATAAGGCATTGTTGGATGTCATTATGTGGCTTTACCTACTATGAGAGTTTTGTGCTAGGATGATGAGCTTCTCTGAAGGTGCAAGTTTGATCATTCATTGTTGAGCTTCTATGAAGGTGCAAGTTCAATCATCTATTATCGAGGTTCTATGAAGTGGCGGAGGTTTTGTGAAGGTTGGAGGTTATATTTTATTTTTTGCATGGGGCAATGGATTTAAAAATAATACAAGTCTTGGCTCTAATGATTTTTTTTTTTTGTAGTGGTTGGAGAAAGAAGGGAGCTAAGAGAAAGCAAGTGGGAAGAGGTGCATTTGGGAAACCCCTGTAAAGCAAGTGGGAAGAGGTGCATGCCAAAAAAACCGTTTGTAGAGTATCTCAAAAATAGTTTATGTTATTTTCCATAGGGCGTTGTTCATTATTATTTTGTGGCTTTACCATTATTCTTTCATTTATGGTTTCCATGTAGTCACAATGGTTGTAAGGAAATAAAATAGTTTAGCTTATATAGATTATTATATTTTCTATAAGGCATTGTTGATTGTTGTTCTTTGGCTTTAGTTATATTGTTTCATTTATGGTTTCCATATAGTGGTGATGGTTGGAAGGCAATAAAATAGTCTATGTTATTTTTGACAAGGCACTATTGGGGAAAAAATTAGTCTCCATTCAAGGTTATTTTTTTATTGCATGGGTTTTTTGTTGTGAATTCTTCTATTTTGTGGGTTTTTCCATCTAGGTCACTATTGAAACCAATATTTTTTCATTTATGGCTTCCACATTTTTGGGTATATATCTGTGGCTTTACCTACTATGATAGTTGTGAGCCAAGACGATGAGCTTCTGTGAAGGTGCAAGTTCAATCATCCATTATCAATCTTTTGTGAAGGTGTAAGTTCGATCATCCATTGTCAAGCTTCTGTGAAGTGGCAAAGGTTTTGTGAAGGTTGGAGGTTATTTTATATTATTTACATGGGACAATGGTTGCAAAAGCAATACAAAAGTATCGAATTTGATAAATTTTCCCCCATTTTTGTAGTGGTTGGAGAAAGAAGGGACCTGAGAAAAAGCAAGTGGGAAGACGTGCATTTGGGAAATGACTTTAAACAAAGCGGGAAGAGTTGCATGTTGAAAAAACCTTTGTAGAGTATTTTAAAAAGGTATAATTATGTAAATTATAAATTTTATGGAGAACTATATAGGGGAGAAGACCCAGTTACAGCCCCCCATTGAATAACCGCCACCTCCATGCTCACTCCACCCCTGAATTTTTTTTTAACTTTGACCCAGTACAAAACTTTATTTGAACAAATACAAAATTACAACAACACCAATAACTTCTCATAACACAATGATTAACTCAAAACTCATAATAGACAGCTAAACATGCTTTTTCATTTATAAATAAAGTCAACTTGCACATAAAAAGGCTCATTTACAATTTAATTTAAATCATTTACTGTTACAAATACTCCCACTTGCAAAATTTTGTCCCTCATTACATTTTATATTTACAACTACACATGCACACTTAATGGTGCTTTACATGACATAATCAAAATCTCTTATTAACTCTATGGGATTTGAAATGTACAGTCTTCCACACACTGCCTAGCAGATATATGTATTTACTTCATTTTCTGTAGGTACCTGCACAATTAAATACAGGTGTAAGGCTCCCCAAATAAACATCAAATCCAAATATAATGTAGAATTAACTCATATCATCTCTAAGAACCTACGTAACTGGCATCTACAAATTCATTTAAAAAAAAAAAATCAAATTTCAAACTCAACAACCAAATTGAATGTATTCAATTGTCACATTTGAATTCCTAAATAAGAGGGGGAAAGCAGCCAGTTTCATTTGTTATCTGTGACAATTTATTCTCTGCATCCTCTGCACAGGTTGTGACAACTTATTCTCTGCATCCTCTGCACATTCCTTTGTAGTTTCAGGTTGGTACTTTATACACATTCTACTTATAGTTATTTTCATGAACTGTGCATTTAACATTTATATTTATGCAGTGTCTTCTTACTTTCATGAACTATTCATTTAACATTTATATTTATACACTGTCTTTTTAATTTACTTTATAAGTAAATGAGAGGTCTTTTTTGTTGTCTTTACAAGATCTGCAAAATGAATTCTCCTAATTTTTGCAACAATTATTTTATAAAATTTTCAATGTTTCCTTTCGTTGTCCAATACAAGAGACTAGCATTTCAATATGTTTCCTTTGGCTGTCCAATACAACAAACTAGCATTTTAATACATTTCCTTTGGCTGTCCAATACAATAGACAAGCATTTATTTATATTTTTATACATTCCATTGCACATACAATAGGCCAGCATACATATATTTGTCATTTTATAGTCTGTGTCTCTTGTTCATTCAACAAATCGATATATATGTGTGTATCATTTGTCTATCCTTTGGGAATGCAAACAATGGCAATGGTTAATCATTTTCTTCTGCATCTTATTGAATTTGTAAAAGAATGTATACAATGTTATTTATATATATATACACCTGTAAAACACATATTAAGTAGTGTGTTTCAAATTGTAAATGAATCTGTGCAATGTTTTATACATTCATTTACAAATTATGTGTCTGTTGTCTCTTGTTCATTGAGTAGAATGATATATATGTCTATTTCCTTTAACTATCCTTTGAAAATGTAAACAGTGGTATTGGTTAATCATTTTCTTTTGCATCTTTCATGACCTATGAAGGGTTTATTCGATGATTGAAAAATTATTACTGCTTGTTTATGAAATAAATCATTCCTCCTACACGCATTCTCACCATGTGCTATTTTATTTTGTTGGGTCATGGTGCTATTTTTTTCTCCCATATTGCATGTATGGATGTATGTATGTTTGTATGCATGCACATACATACATACATATATACATGCATACACATATTTATATATATGTATACATATATGTATGTATGTATGCATGCATGTATGTATGTATGTCTATATAAAGTTGTTTGACCATGGTCTGAGGTAATAGCAAACATCATTCTCCTTCAAAGTGTATGTATGTATGTATGTATGTATGGACATACATACATACATACATATATAAATGATTTCCTCTCCCTATTTTTCCGTGTACTCACAGTCTTGTAAAGACCATTGTATCATGATTTTGTATGGAGAAATGAGGGGGGAATTTCGTGGGTTTGAGCACATGTCTGCAAACAATGATTAATGGTCAACATCAACCTTTTTATAAAAAATCCATATGCATAGGAGCGTAAATCGGCAAACCCATTTAGTATACACCATTTTTTGTGAAAACCCTTGCTTTGTTTTTCCAAATACGGATTTTTTTGGGGTTAAATGATTAAATACAACCTGCTAAACTCACCTGTCTCATGATATTGTCTCCAGAAATGATGAGGAATTTCCTAGGTTTGACCAGCTGTCTGCAAATTTATGAAAACCCAAGTGTATTCCTACAAGTGAGGAATTATTATTATGAAACCCTTGGTTAATTTCTTGTGCACATTTTTGAAAACCCACGTGGGTAAACAATCTACTTCTATTAAAATTTATATCCTATTGTTATTGAATATAGCACAACTTCTTTCATTTACTATACAATATATATATATATGTGTGTGTATGTATGTGTGTATGTATGTGCACACACACACACACACACACACACACACACACACATATATATATGTCTTTATGTATGTGCAAACATACATGCATACATATATATATGTATGTCTATATGTATGTACATACACACATAAATTCATACATATATATTTATGAATTTATGTATGTATATATGTATGCACATACATACATACATATATATTTATGAATGTATGTATGTATGTATGCACATAAATATATATATGCCTTCCATCGCCATGAGAACCTTCCAGAGAGAGCACACAGTAAAATGATGGAAAATAATGGGGTACCCACCAAAAAAAACATTACTCATATGCTTAAATCGGACTTCAAATGAAGATTAATTAGGGTGTAATGTGTTTGGTGTCTGCTGCTAAAGTAATGAGATTAATATGTAGGAGTGATTTTTAATAAGTAGGAAAATGATTTTTTAAGGTGCCGATGTGAGTTAGACCCATTGACTTTTGAGCGGATTTGAATGATATAATAGTTTTATTTAAATGTTAATAGTGACACATTTAGCATTGTTTTCTATTTTTCACTATATATCAGTGATTTTCTTTGTAATTATATCTATCTAATTATATGTACAGGATCACAATTTTCTGACTCTTTATGGCTTATAATGTATAGGATCACTGACAATCATGGCACCAGGCCAGAAGAGGAAGAGATCAATTGGGAGGCGCATGATTAGAGTACCTCGTGGAGTGACATTCAATGTTCTAGATGTTGTTGATGAAGAGCCAACAGTGAACACCAATGAGGAAGATATTTTTGAAAATGCACAACAGACCAATGAAAATGATGGTTTTGAACCTGTTCATAATACTGAGGTAGAAATGGAACCGCCACCTATTGACCATGTGACAAACCCAAATCTGTGCATGAAAACTTGGTCTATGGATGATGTGGAAAAATCCATTGCAAATGTTGAGGACAATCAAATGCCAATCAGAGGTTCAACAATCAAATGGGGAATCCCGCCTAGTAGTTTGTGGGCATGGCTCAATGGTGTGACATCCATAAAAAAAAGGGGGCCCCGAACAATCCTAACTAACAAAGAAGAAGCTGAAATTGTGCAGTGGTGTAAAGATATGGCTAATATTAGACATGGCCTTCAAGTGTCACAGCTTAAGTCAATGGTTGCCCAAATGGTTTGAGCAAGGCCTAACCCATTCACAAATGGGATACCAGGTAGGTCATGGTTGGTTGGATTTCGTCAAAGGCATCTCGATCTAAAAATTTGAACACTCGAAGGACTGGACACAGATTGAGCTATAATGCTACGCCCATAAATAGTTTCTTCATTCTATGATAACTTGGAGGAGTTGTACAACAAACATAATTATGGGCCCAACAAAATATGGAACTATGATGAAATAAGTGTGCAGGCTGGAAGAAATTGTGCAATGAGAGTTATTGCAAAAATGGGGATGAAATGTGTTCCACAATTAATTGCTAAAAGAAAAGAATGGATCATTGTTCTAGCTTGTGTTAGTGCAGCAGGTCAAGCTATACTTGGTTACTATTTGTTCAAGTCCAAAAGGAACATTAGAAACTATATTGTTAACTGTGAACCAAGGGCATGCATGGCAATCCAAGAGCATGCTTGGATGACCAAAGAATTATTTGTGGAATGGTTAAAACACTTTGCAAGAAATGTCCCAGGAGGGGTGTCACCATCCAATAGACAACTTCTCATCTTTGATGGTCATGGCAGCCATGATGCATTCAAAACAATTGAAGAAGCAAAGACTATGGGAATATATCTGCTCACACTTCTAGCACATTGCAGCCACAAATTGCAGCCCCTTGATATTAGTGTGTTCTCACCATTTAAGAACTAGTTCAAACAAAAAAGGAGTATATGGCTCTCTAAAAATCCTCAACTTGACATTGGAAGGGTAGAGTTGGCAACACTTGCCAACAAAGCTTTTGCACAAGCTTTGACCTCTAATAAAATTGCAAGTGGTTTTCGAAGAACGAGAATTTGGCCATTGAATAGACATGCACTTGACTTCGATATGGGGCCAAGCCAAGCTTTCATGGTTGAAGAGGAAGGAACCACATTGGGAGCAGAAACAGAGGGTGATATAGCTGATGATGAGGCACAGTTCATGGCAGCAAAAACATGTTTGAGGATAGCAGGTTGGAATGAGGATCAGCTTGGATAGTTTGTGGACACCTTTTTTGCAAGCATACCCCCCAATCCAACAAGTGAAGAAGGATATTGCATAGAAAACATTAAAGCAACAGAAATTGAATAAGAACTAGTAGTTCATTCATGTAATCAGGCAGTTGAAAATGAAGAGAGTCTTAATCTGCCATCTGAATTTCAAGATGCAACTTTGAACCTAGGGGTACATCTCAATTTCAGTCAAGTGGATGAAAGGTTGTCCATGCCATCACCACCAAATGTTGATCCTGAAGATGTCATCCATTACTTCACAACTAGGAGAAATTGGGAGGCTGCAAATGATGATGAGGATGGACTCAAAGGTAATGACTCAAGTGATGAAGAGGCTGACTATGTGCCATGCACAGAAGTCAATGATCAGCAACCAGCAAGTAGGAGAAGCATTTTTTTGCAACTCCCAATGAAAAGGGTGCACCACTCATCTAATACAGGTTGCAATGGGGTCTTACGCCTTAGAAGGTAGTCTTAAATTTTGACATCGGATGATTTCTTCAATTTGTTGAATGAATAAGAGGCACAAAAACGAAGAAACCAAGAATTGCAACAAAGGAAAAGGGAGCAAATGGCTAAAAAGAAGATAGAAAGAGAAGCAATCCTCGCATAGAGGGAGACAAACAAATTGGAGCATGCTGCAAAAAAATAGAAAATTGCAGAGGAGAAGTTGAGGTAGCAACATCAAAAGGAGCTTCAAAGGGAGCAAGCAAAGATTGCTCGACAGTTGAAGGAAAACAAAAAGCAGGCAGAAAGAGCAGAAATAAACAGAAGTAAGAGTACTCCTACAACTCCTCTTCCAAGTCAACATCCAATTTTAAGGGACATGGTTAAAATTTTGGCTCCAACCTTTGCTACTCTTAGTAGCATACAAAATGGGTCTTCTAAAGGCTACTCTCCACAGTTACAACTCACTCCAGAGGAAAATCATGCATTGCTTGCTTGTATCGCAAGTGCCATATAGAACAATCCGCAGTCCTTAACATCTTCTCTAGTTGATGTAGAGTTAGTTGAACCCCAAGGAAACACCACTTCTTAATCAGATCTGTGGATGTCTGATTAGGATTTTTTGCTGTCAAAATTTTGACCTTGAAGTGTGATAGAGTGATTTTTGTAAAACTGAATGCTAGTCTATTGTATTGGATAGCCAAAGGATAGTAGTCTGTTGTATTGGATAGCCAAAGGATACAACTATCTAATTTTGTAGAATTGAATGGTAGTTTGTAGTCAACTTATAATACTTTGATGTCTACCAATGTCTTTTTTCTAAGACTAAAGACTCCTTGTCTTCTTTCCAACTTTGTCTTAATCATGTTTAAAGTTAATGATCTATGCTTTTGTGATTTGAAATCGATTTTGTGTTGGTTGTATTCATCAATCATTTTGTTTGATATGTGTTTGTTGTATTCATTTAACTAACATTGTTGGAAATATAAATGTACACTAAGAAATGTATGTAAATGAAGTTCAAAAAATTATGTACATATATAAAAATATATATATACTATGTATGTATATACATAGTTCTATGTGTGTGTGTGTATATATATATGTATACACAACTAAGTATATGCATACATATATATATTTATACATGTATATGTACCATATCCATAAATTGTAACTATAAGTGTAAGTGGAAATCAATCTAATTGTAAATTATAAGTGTAAGTTTACAATGAATAAGAAAAATGAACATAATATATATACATGCATACATATATGTAAGTAAACTCTTGAATTACTTGACCTGAAATGTCATCTTCTAATTTGACATGCTCTTTACAACCTTCATAGTTTTGTATACATGCATACATATATGTAAATATATATATGTATGTATGTATATACATACATACATGCATATATGTATGTATGTATACACAACTAAGTATATGCATACATATATATATACATCTATATGCAACATATCCAAAAGTTAATCTATTTGAAATTATAAATTTTTCAACACCTACACTTTGAAATCAATCTAATTGTAAATTTTAAATGTAAGTTTACAATGAATATGAAAAATGAGCATTATAAATGAACACTATGTCTACCGGGTCACAGACAAAGTAAAGCTCTGAAAGACTTTACCTGAAATGTAATCTTGCAATTTGACATGCTCTTTAAAGCCTCCTAGCCATTTACATGCCTTCCAGAACAAACAAACATGGACAATAGTTATTGAAATAAATAAAAAAGACATACTAGTTAGTGAACAATATAGAAAAACAATTGAAACATAGAGCCATTTGAATAAAAAATCCTTAATTATTTGGTGTGTTGACAAACAGATTTATCAAACTGCCCACCCTAAACATTATTGCACCACCTCTCCTTGTTCTCTCATGCCTGCAAGAAAATATTTACAACCACGGGTAGTCAAAACCGAGGCTAGTAACATACAAACATCATACAACATTTGAAATAATGCATGTACAACAACACATAATTAATCACTGAATTCTGGTTTATATTAAGATTTGATGTTTATTTGTGGAGCCTTATATATCTCTGATTTTTTACATGTTTGTATGCATGCATATAGTCATACAAACATAAGCATACATGTAAACATTCATAGAAACACAAACATATATGCATGTATTCATATAAACATATACATACATATACATTGCAGAAAATCTCTGATATACATTGCAAATAAATTTTAAAAAGCACCTAAATGTGTCACTATTAACATTTAAATAAAACTATTATATCATTCAAATCCGCTCAAAATTCAATGGGTCTAATTCATGTTGGCACCTTAAAAAATCATTTTCGTGCCCATTAAAAATCACTCCTACATATTAATCTCCTTACTTTAGCACCAGACACCAAACACATTACACCCCAATTAATCTTCATTTGGAGTCCGACTTAAGCATATGACTAATGTTTTTTTTGGTGGGTACCCCACTATTTTCCATAATTTTACTGCATGCTCTCTCTGGAAGGTTCTCATGGTGACGAAAGGCATATATATGTATGTGCATACATACACACATACATACATAAATATATACATATATTCATATATATATATATGTATATACATACATACATACATATATATATGTATGCATGTATGTATACACATACATACACACACACATATATATATATATGTATGCACATACATACACACACACATATATATATGTGTGTATGTATGTGCATACATACATTATATATATATGTATGTACGTATGTATACATATACATGCACATACATACATACATACATACATACATTCATTGACCAGATTGATATATATGTTTGTATCCTTTAAGTATCCTTTTCGAAATGCAAACAATGGTACTGGTTAATCATTTTCTTCTGCATTTTATTGAATTTGTAAAAGAATGTGTACAATGTGCATACATACATACATACACATATATATGTATGTATGTATGTATGTATGTGTGTATGTATATGTGTATGTATGCACATACATACATACATACACATACATACATACATACATACATACATACACTTGGAAAGGAGAATGATGTTTGTTGTTACCTCACAGCATGGATAGACAACTTTATATATACATACATACATACATAAATACATGCAATGTGGGAGAAAAAAATAGCACCATGACCCACAAAATCAAATAGCACATGGCGAGAATGCGTGTAAGAGGAATGATTTATTTTATAAACAAGCAGTAATAATTTTTCAATCATCGAATAAACCCTCCTCGAGTCATGAAAGATGCAGAAGAAAATGATTAACTAGTACCATTGTTTGCATTTTCAAAGGATAGTTAAAGGAAACAAACATATATATCAATCTACTCAATGAACAAGAGACAACAAACACATAATTTGTAAATGAATGTATAAAATATTGCACAAATTCATTTACAATTTGAAACACACTACTTAATGTGTGTTTTACAGGTATATATATATATATAAATAACATTGTACACATTCTTTTACAAATTCAATAAGATGCAGAAGAAAATGATTAACCAGTACCATTGTTTGCATTCCCAAAGGATAGACAAATGATACACACATATATATCATTTTGCTGAATGAACAAGAGACACAAAATGTAAAATGACAAATATATGTATGCTGGCCTGTTGTATGTGCAATGGAATGTATAAAAATATAAGCAAATGCTAGTCTATTGTATTGGACAGCCAAAGGAAATGTAGAAAATCATATAAAATAATTGTTGCAAAACATAGGAGAATTCGTTTTGCAGATCTTGTAAAGACAACAAAAGGGACCTCTCATTTACTTATAAAGTAAAATAAAAAGACAGTGCATAAATATAAATGTTAGATGAATAGTTCATGAAAGTAAGAAGACACTGCATAAATATAAATGTTAAATGCATAGTTCATGAAAATAACTATAAGTAGAATGTGTATAAAGTACCAACCTGAAACTGCAAAGGAATGTGCATAGGATGCAGAGAATATGTGTATGTGCACATACATACACACACACATATATATATATATATATTGTACAGTAAATGAAAGAAGTTGTGCTATATTCAATAACAATAGGATATAAATTTTAATAGAAGTAGATTGTTTACCCACGTGGGTTTTTAGAAATGTGCACAAGAAATTAACCAAGGGTTTCATAATAATAATTCCTTACTTGTAGGAATACACTTGGGTTTTCAGAAATTTGCAGACATCTGGTCAAACCTAGGAAATTCCTCATCATTTCTGGAGACAATATCATGAGATAGTTGAGTTTAGTAGGTTGTATTTAATCATTTAACCCCCAAAAAGCCCATATTTGGAAAAACAAAGTAAGGGTTTTCACAAAAAATGGTGTATACTAAATGGGTTTGCCAATTTACGCTCGTATGCACATGGGTTTTTTATAAAAAGGTTGATCCTGACCATTAATCATTTTTTGCAGACATGTGCTCAAACCCACGAAATTCCCCTCTCATTTCTCCATACAAAATCATGATACAATGGTCTTTACAAGACCGTGAGTACGTGGAAAAATAGGGAGAGGAAATCATTTATATATATATGTATGTATGTATGTACATACATACATACATACATACATACATACACTTTGAAAGGAGAATGATGTTTATTGTTACCTCACACCATGGAAAAACAACTTTATATATACATACATACATACATGCATGCATACATAGATACATATATGTATACATATATATAAATATATGTATGCATGTATCTATGTATGTATGTATGTATGTATGTGCATGCATACAAACATACATACATCCATACATGCAATATGGGAGAAAAAAATAGCACCATGACCCAACAAAATAAAATAGCACACGGCAAGAATGCGTGTAAGAGGAATGATTTATTTCATAAACAATTAGTAATCATTTTTCAATCATTGAATAAACCCTTCACAGGTCATGAAAGATGCAAAAGAAAATGATTAATTAGTACCATTGTTTGCATTTTCAAAGGATAGTTAAAGGAAACAAACATATATATCATTCTACTCAATGAACAAGAGAAAACAAACACATAATTTGTAAATGAATGTATAAAACATTGCACATATTCATTTACAATTTGAAACACATTGCTTAATATGTGTTTTACAGGTATATATATAAATAACATTGTACATATTGTTTTACAAATTCAATAAGATGCAGAAGAAAATGATTAACCAATGCCATTGTCTGTATTCCCAAAGGATAGACAAATGATACACACATATATATCGATTTGCTAAATGAACTAGAGACACAGACTGTAAAATGACAAATATATGTATGCTGGCCTGTTGTATGTGCAATGGAATGTATAAAAATATAAAAAAATGCTAGTCTATTGTATTGGACAGCCAAAGGAAACGTATTGAAATGCTAGTCTATTGTATTGGACAGCCACAGCAAACGTATTGAAATGCTAGTCTCTTGTATTGGACAGCCAAAGGAAACGTAGAAAATGTTATAAAATAATTGTTGCAAAAATTAGGAGAATTCGTTTAGCAAATCTTGTAAAGGCAACAAAAAAGACCTCTCATTTACTTATAAAGTAAAGTAAAAAGATAGTGCATAAATATAAATATTAAATGAATAGTTCATGAAAGAAAGAAGACACTGCATAAATATAAATGTTGAATGCACAGTTCATGAAAATAACTATAAGTAGAATGTGTATAAAGTACCAACCTGAAACTGCAAAGGAATGTGCAGAGGATGTAGAGAACAAGTTGTCATAGATAACAAATGAAACTGGCTGCTTTCCCCCTCTTATATAGGAATTCGAATTTGGCAATTGAATGCATTCAATTTGGTTGTTGAGTTTCAAATTTGAATTTTTTGAAAAAATGAATTTGTAGATGCCAGTTACGTAGGTTTTTAGAGATAATATGAGTGAATTCTGCATTATATTTGGATTTGATGTTTATTTGGGTACCCCATTATTTTCCATCATTTTACCGCATGCTCTCTCTAGAAGGTTCTCATGGCGATGGAAGGCATATACATATGTATGTGCATACATACATACATACATTCATAAATCTATATGTATGTATATATGTATGTATGTATGCGCATACATATAGACATACATACATTCATAAATATATATATGTATGTATTTATGCATGTATGTACATACATATAGACATACATACATATATGTATGCATGTATGTTTGCACATACATAAAGACATATATATATATATATGTGTGTGTGTGTGTGTGTGCACATACATACACACATACACACATATATATATTGTACAGTAAATGAAAGAAGTTGTGCTAGATTCAATAACAATAGGATATAGATTTTAACAGAAGTAGATTGTTTACACACTTGGGTTTTCAGAAATGTGCACAACAAATTAACCAAGGGTTTCATAATAATAATTCCTCACTTGTAGGAATACACTAGGGTTTTCAGAAACTTGTAGACATTTGGTCAAACCCACGAAATTACTCATCATTTCTGGAGACAATATCATGAGACAGTCGAGTTTAGCAGGTCGTATTTAATCATTTAACCCCAAAAAAACAAGTATTTGGAAAAAAAATGCAAGGGTTTTCACAAAAAATGGTGTATACTAAATGGGTTTGCTGATTTACGCTCGTATGCACATGGCTTTTTTATAAAAAGGTCGATGTAGACCATTAATCATTGTTTGAAGACATGTGGTCAAAACCCACGAAATTCCTCACCATTTCTGGAGACAATATCATGATACAGTCGACTTTACTAGGTCGTATTTAATCATTTAACCCCAAGAAAACCCGTATTTGGAAAAACAATGCAAGGGTATTCGCAAAAATGGTGTATACTAAATGGGTTTGCTGATTTATGCTCGTATTCACATGGGTTTTTTTATAAAAAGGTCGATGCAGACCATAAATCATTTTTTGTAGACATGTGGTCAAACCCACGAAATTCCCCTATCATTTCTGCAGACAAAATCATGATACAATGGACTTTATGAGGCCGTGAGTATGCAGTAAAACAGGGAGAGGAAATAATTTAACCCTAGAAAAACCCATGTGTAAAACACCAGCACCATGAGCCAACAAAATCAAATAGCACACAGCGGAAATGCGTGTAAGAGGAATAATTTATTTAATAAACAAGCAGTAATAATTTTTCAATTATCGCATAAGCCCTTCACAGGTCATGAAAATGCAGAAGAAAATGATTAACCAGTAACATTGTTTGCATTTTCAAAGAAAATGATGTTTGATGTTATCTGTGCACGAGCCATGGAGACTAGACGACGTTCACTTCCATGGGCATGGATACCAGTCGGTGGTCGCTTCCATCACCGTGAGAACCTTCCAGAGAGCGCACACGGTAAAATGATGGTGCCCACCAAAAAAAACATTAGTCATATGCTTACATCGGACCCCAAATGAAGATTAATTGGGGTGTAATGTGTTTGGTGTTCGGTGCTAGGGTAAGGAGATTAATATGTAGGAGTGATTCGTAACGGGCACGAAAATGATTTTTTAAGGTGCCAACATGATTTAGGCCCATTCACTTTTGAGTGGATTTGAATGATATAATAGTTTTATTTAAATGTTAATAGTGACATATTTAGGTGTTTTTGAAAAAATATTTTGGTGGTTGTAGTTGGCGGGTACTGGGATGTTAGGTGGCGGGGAGCAGACGACACCTCTAAAAGGTGTCTTGTTGACCTCCACGTGCATATCCAACGCTCATGCACTCTACTGAATTTCCCATAAGCCAAAAGCTTAGTTATAAGCTCTTAACTTGTGGGTGAAAAAAACCCATAATTTTTTTTTGATTCGATGCATGGTTCACATTCTATGATTGCACGAAGTTAGCCCTAGTGGTTACTGGGTCTTCTCCCCTACTACAACCATTTAATAAAGTCTAGTTGTAATACTAAGACTATATTTAGGTTTCCATATTTGTGCAAATAACATCTGTTCATATAAAAAAACCTTAGAGAAAGAAAAAAAAAATATTGGAGGAGTATAATTTCTATATTAGTGATAATTTTATAAATTTTATATTATTTGTTAAATATGTCTTATATATGGTATATGACCTAATTTTAATAACAATGATACTATATTTTTTCAATGCATTATATGAGTATGTGAGCCAAATTTTTGCCTAAGCTTGACACAATCAACACAAAGAAGAATTAGACTAGTTAGCAAAAGCAATAATCGAGCTCCCTATGAAATCCTTGATCACATTTAAGATAAGAAATTTCATGATAACAAAAACATATAAAGAAACCTTACAAGCATGCAAACTTATCAAAAATGAATCAAACCTTAATCCCATAGGAGGATTGGTGCTACTCATGATGTAGAAAGGATGCCCTTTCCCAATCCCTGATAAGCAAAACATGCCAAGATGATAGTGATAATGCAAATGCCAAGATTGTGCATCAAATTGTGCTATTTGTTGAAGACAAATTGTTGTTGAAATGCTTTGTATTTACAAATTCAAGGTTGGAAGATTGATGGATTTGGATAAATGTGGGATCATTCATAATCCAATGACAAGATGCCACTTGTCAAGATGTGAGAGGATGAGGGTTCTACACATTTTGGTCAATGTGCCAATTTGATGAAGTGACATGTTTAGGAGGGATGAAAGAAGAGAGTTAATGCCAGGTTGACCTATGTAATAGACATGTAAGAGATGTGTAAGAGAATTTAATGCTTTGTTGGAAGGGACAAGTCCTTTGGAGGGAAGATTCAAATTTGAATAATATTCCATCTTTATGCCCTTTTGAAAGTAATTAGAAGAATTAATAAATCAAATAAACGATTTATTGGTGCAAGTGGGTAGGTTAGTTGAGAGTTTAGATCTAACTGAAGTTTAGTTCAAAGCTAGAGAATGGGTGATTATGATAAGAGGTTAATTAATTCAGATTAATTAACTTGGAGGATTTTAGGGGTTTTGATATTTGATTTAAATCATTTTGATTTATTGAATCAAATAAGAAGAACTTAAGGACTTAATTAAATAATATGATTTATTTAAATAAATATGATGAAGCTAGGGAATTAATCAATAAATTGTTTTAATTGATTAATAGAAGAAGTCAATGTTAATTAGAGCAAATGTCTATTTTACATGTGTACTATATGTTCAAATAATTATACATCAAAATTCAAGAACTCATGGATGTTCTACTAGCTATGTAGGATGAACATTATGATGATGTTTAATATATTTAGATTTTTATCAAGGAGCCATGTAAAAAATGGGAATATAATGGTGTATGAGCATGTGTTACATAATTTTTAGAATCATAAGGCTCAAGTAACGAATGTGATCAAATATAATAGATTTTGTTAGGTCTTAGAAATGCAGGTTTTAACCATTAGAGGTTGTCAATCTCTCACAACATTTGGCAAACATACAAGGCCAATTAATATAATTGAACCTTCTTCTCTTTAGGCTCTACTAGAACTAGGCGAGTACACCTATGTGAATGATGCATATTTTGAAATATGTTTCTTAATTGAGTAATCTACCCACAGTGGCAATTGGAAGTGGATAGATAAGATCACTACAATTACTCCTACTACACAAAAGAAAGAATTAAAAAAATAAAAAATTCATAAAATATTTGACTTCTGGGCTATGATAGATCAGTGTGTTTTTCCCTCTTTGGCTTAACTCTAGTTGTTAGGCACTTTGAAAAATTAAATTCTATGACTAGCATATAACTTCACTAAATTTATGCCTTGCATAAATTGTGCTAGAATATTTTCTCACTTGGTTCTTCTTTAACTATCCAAAAGAAATCCTCAAATCAATTTGACTTATTTAAAAGAATTTAATTCTGACTTGCAAATATGAGAACTTAATTAAATCACACAATATGGAAACACATTTAAAAAAAACAAAAATATACTTGATATAGTGATTTTAATGATAAAAGACCTCAAGTTGGACACAACCAGATAAAAAGTATGAATTAATGCATCACAAAAAAGGAACACCAAAAAAATGAAACTTGAAATATTTAATACATTATCTCCATTACTTTTGCTTCAAAAAGGCAATACATTATTTCCATTTCCCAGTTTTCACTTTCTGAAAAAATCTACTATCCTAACTACTCCTTTTCCTCTAACTAGTTTCTCAATACATTTATATAATATATTCTAAGGGTCACAACCCTTCATTAACCCATTACAACCATTCACATTCTTCAAAAAATGAAACATTTAATTAATTGCCTTGTCGGAAAATTAAATTTTCAACTATAATCTCACCTTTTATTTTATCACTTTATACTCTACTTGCTCTTTCTTTCTCTACAACTTCCCTTAGATTTACCGCTCTACCACGGTCTTTCTTCTGCCTTCTGGTGGTGAAATTTCATGTCACTTTACTATCTCCTGCTCTATCATGGTTTATCCACCTACTCCCTGCGCTATCAGAGTTTTTTCCTTTGACTTTACATCTTCTACCGCTATACCATGGTAATCAATTTTTCCCCTGAGTTGTAATCACTCTGTCCCTTGAGTGGTATCATGGTTTACTCGTCACGGTCTATTCTTTTCTATCACTCAACCATGGGCTTCATTCTTGCTCCTCTGTAGTATGGCGGTGTCTAACCTTGACTGTTATCTCCGTTGTTATCTTCATTGTCTACCTCACTACCATGGTCTTGGTTTTAACCATGTGTGCTACCATGGTAACATCTTCCCAACCACTACTTCACTACTCGCCTTTGTCCACCATGGAACTGTAGTCTTTAACCTAACTGACTGCGATAATGTGGTAGCCACTCCCAACCACCACTCACCGCTTACTGTGGCATTGCGGTCTCTTCGATAACTTTTCGCGGTGTAGCGGTAAGCGTCTTGATCACCATGCTAACCCTTCACCACATAACCATGGTCTATTTGATGGTTGGTCATGGTAAAGCAATATAATGTGGGTTTGGATTTTATGGGTGACGGTAATAATTTTTTAGGAAAAGATAATGAAATACATGGGTTTTAATGGATAAAGACTTAAGAAGTTTTCATGAAAATTTGGGTTCTAATAGTGGCTCCTATTGGGGATGAGTGATTTTCCAATCACTGCAAGAACCCATAATATCACTAGGAGAGAAGACTAAGCAAAGGATGTGAAAAATGAAGGAGATGGAAAATGGAGAGAATGAAAAGATGAAGATGGAAAATGGAAGATGGAGCATGGAAGTGACCCTACACTATTTTCAATAAGGGAACTTCTTGGATTGTCCATGTACTAGAAAGTCCCAATCCCTTTAAAATTCTAAACTACTATGCATGGAAAAGAATGTTTAAAGAGGCATGTTAAGAATTGTCCATGCGCTAACAATCCTTAATTCTCTATATCTGCTACGGTCTAAAATTCAAACCATAAATGATGGCCCAAGGCCACCCAAAAGAAGAGCCTATACTTTCCTCAGTCATAGACTTTATTCTAGTTTGAGCTCATCAGGTTCCTTTTGAAGCTATTCATTTCATCTCTCCTGCTACATGTACTATCATTGGAAACTTTAAAACATTTATTGTGTTCAACCTGGCTCACATTCCTTTCATCACTTTGTAGTTCATCATATGATAAATATTTGTCACTTTCATCATAGAAAGTGTATCAACATTCAAATGAGATTTAATAATCTTTCTCATCATTATGTATTGCTAAATGATCCTATAGCTATTCTAGGACTTGAAAATCTAAATTCTTCTCTTGGAAATCTAAATTTCCTATCTCATCAACATCTTCTGAAATAATCAAATCAGAAATACTTTCCAGTTCTTTCCTACCACCAATTGGCAGTGACACATATTTTTCATCCACACAGTCATCCTTATACATACTTGAATCAATCAATTTTTAACACCCATCATCAATGATATGCAAACCAATATCTTTCCCTTGTAGGCAAAAATTGTTCAAGTCACATACCTCTTCTTGGACAGATATGAATTCTTGATCAGCTTCAAAGATATCTTCATAAGTCTCATAAATGCACCTGGAGTCATATGAATCATTAAACACAATATTCTCACTGTCAAAGAAAATGTAGGCAGGACCCAAAATTTTAGAATCATTTTTGTATGCACATTTTGTGTATTCAAGAGTTAACAAATCTAAAACTTGCTCACTACTGAGTGAACATGTTTCTTCCAGATCTTCCACTATTTCTCCCACTTCTTCATCTCCATAAGAATTGCAAGAATCACCCTGTTGTAGATCAAAACCTACAAGTTCATCTTTACAAATTGAATCACAATCTCTTATGTAGGAGAGCCTCTCCATATCTTCATTATTGGAAGGCATGATATCCTCTTCTATTCCAACTTCTAATTCATTATTGTCAGTGTTATGAGAGTGCATACATGGTTGTCCCTTTATATCATATGAATCATTATTGATGTATTCCCCAGATGGTGTGTCCCCAATAATATCATTAATGTTCCAATCATCTCCCAAGGTATAAGATTGGTCCTCAACAATTTCATCTTCATACTCACTAGTCATCTCACTATTGTCTTCATATCTGATAGTGTCCTCATACCTTTTCTTATCTATGATGCCAATCCATTCATCAAGTTGATCATAGGAAATTGGTACCCATGATTCAAGCCAATAGATTGAATTGGGCTCATATACTTTCATCAACTACTCAATGAACTCAGACCTACTAGGTGGAAGACTCGTAGGTATTTTCCTACAAATATCTGTCATTTTGTTGAACAAAGAACTCACAGATTCTCCTTTATATCTACTTATATTAAGGAACGCATCCAAAATACTTTTGCTTCTTTCTTGAATACAAAAATACTCATCGAAACTATTTTGTTGTGGATAGAGTACATTACCTTTATTACCAAAGTTCTCAATTGCATCATGGGGCACTTGCGGTGTCCAAGATCTACTGGCATTTGTGTATTCATTCTTGTTGTAGAATGGCCTATTTTGTGATGTATTCGGAACACATTTGAATCCCAATTACAACAGTCGTTGGTTCACTTATTGTATATTTTGGTCCAATTCATTCAACTCTCATATTGATAGTTGCCTTCTCACTTCTTCTAACATCTTGACAAAGTGTTACTGTTCCACAATATCCATGCATTATTTATCAAATTTAAATAGAGTCGCCACCTACTTTTCCCAAAGTTAGGAAAATGAGATGGATTTTGATATTGTTTTGGTTTTCCCAAGAAGAATCCCCTATGAACTCAAGTGAATGCAAAAATTTGAAACTTGTATGACTCTATATGGAAAGGCTGCTTGCCACCAAATTTTTCTCAAGTTATCCCCAGTAGAGTCACCAAACTATTAGGTCTCAAAAATGTAGCTTTTAACCATGAGAGTTTTCCAGGCTCTCACAAAATTATTGGCCAACGTACAAGGCCAATTAATATAATTGAACCTTCTGCTCTTTAGGATCTGCTAGACCTAGGTGGGTGCACCTATGTGAATGATGCATATTTTGAAATATTTTTCCTAATTGATTAATCTACCCACAATGGCAATTGGAAGTGGATAGATAAAATCACTACAATTATTGCTGCTACACAAAAGAAAGAATTTAAAAATGTTGTTTTTCATAAAATATTTGCCTTTTGGGTTCTGATGGATCAATGCCTTCTATCCACATGGGCAATGGAGTCAAAAATAAAAAATGATATATGTTTCCCTCTTTAGATTAAATCTAGTTGCTAGGCACTTTGAAAAATGAAATTCTATGACTGGCATATAACTTCACTAAATTTATGCCTTGCATAAATTGTGCTGGAATATTTTCTCACCTGGTTCTTCTTTAACTATCCAAAAGAAATCATCAAATCGCTTTGACTTATTTAAAAGAATTTAATTTTGACTTGTAGATACTAGTTAATTAAATCACACAATATGGGAATACATTTTGACAAATGGGTATGTGTAGGATCATGATGGGCCAAAAAGTGGCGATATGTAAGTGATATGATGGCCCATGTGGCTGATGACTTCTTTTTTACCCAAAATTGATGAAATGAAAAGGGTTTTTGAAAGTGATTCTTAGATTTCCACCAATATAAATTATGCTTTACTTTGAATTTAATAAATAATTATTATTCATTTTCTATTTCAATTACGACTAAAGTCCTGATCAATAGGTTGGTTGAAAAACATCTATAGCTTTCAAAGGGCATCACATTTTTTTTAATCTGAAACATGTGTCACATTCTATGCTTCACATAGTATAGGATTAAAAAAATAAAATTAATTTCATGAAGTTTTGACCAAGTTAAGTTGGTCAGACGTACGAGTTTTTATATTTTTTAAAAGTTGTAATAAAAAATCATAATTAATTATTCATTTGGAAAAAAATTACAAAAAAATATGCATCACATCGGAACATGAGTCTTCTACGTATATCTAAAATATTATAAAAAAATATAATCATTTTATTGTGGTTAGGGTGGTCAAACAGACACCTACTTCTTATTTTTTCCTTGAAATTTAAGTACTATTGCATTGAAATTTCAAATTGTCACCAAATAGATATTTTAAAAATAAAAATAAACCTAGTATTTTAGAAACTACATTCAATTTGCAACAGATTCTATTCTTACATTTTTTTTTAAATAATATAGTTAACTTATTAAAAAAATTACGTCAAGTTGCCTAACTCTAATTTTTCTGAACTTTATTGCCACTTAAGGGCCTGTTTTTTCCATGATGATCTTGCACATGCCCAAATCAGAAATATACTTGATATACTGATTTGAATGATAAAAGACCTCAAGTTGGACACAACCAAATAAAAATTATGAATTAATGCATCACAATAGCTGAACAAAATAAAAAAACTTCACCAATTAAATACATTATCTCCATTGCTTCTGCTTCAAAAAAGTCTGTACATTATTTCCATTTCCTAGTTTTCACTTTCTGAAAAAATATACTGTCCTAACTACTCCTTTTCTTCTAAATAATTTTTCAATACCTTTATACAATATATTCTAAGGGTCATGACCCTTTATTAACCCATTAGAACTGTTCACATTCTTCAAAAAATGAAACATTTAATTAATTGCCTTGTCAAAAAATTAAATTTTCAACTATAATCCTGCCTTTTACTTTATCACTTTATACTCTACCCACTCTTTCTTTCTCCACAAGTTCCCTTAGGTTTACCTCTCTACCGCAGTCTTTCTTCTGCCTTCTGGTGGTTCCGTTGTGACATTGTGTGTCACTCCACTGTCTACCGCTCTATTGCGGTTTATCCTCCTACTCCCTATGGTATCGTAGTGTTTTCCTTTGCCTTTACATCTTCTACCTCTATACCGCTGTCATCACTCTATCCCCTTAGCGGTATCATGGTTTTCCTGTCATAGTCTATTCTTTTCTACCACTCAACCCTAGGCTTCACTATTTCTCCTCCGAAGTATGGCAGTGTTTGACCTTGAGCGTTATCTCCATTGTTATCTTCATTATCTACCGCACTACCGCAATCTCGATTTTAACCATGCACGATACCATGGTAACGAATCTCCAACCACTACTTCACTACTCACCTCTATCCACCACACCACCATGGTCTTTAATCTAACTGGTTGTGGTACTATGGTAGCTGCTCTGATCTACCACTCACTGCTTACTGCGACACCACAGTCTCTTCGATAAATGTTTGCGGTGTAGCGGTAAGCGTCTTGATCACCATGCTAACCCTTCACCGCATAACCACGAGTTATTTTATGGTTTTCCATGGTAAAAAAGTATAATTTGGGTTTGGATTTTATGGGTGATGGTAATAAATTTTTAGGAGAAGATAATGAAATACATGGGCTTTAATGGATAAAGACTTTATAATTTTTCATGAAAATTTGGCTATTAATAGATTCAACATCCATTATTAATGGTGTAAGTCATCAATGGGTCTAGTTAATAAGTATAGGTCTATAATTCATTAATTTTATTAGGAGGGTGCATGGAATGGATGCATATTAGATTTTACAAGTGCTATATGAAAAGATGTAATTACAATTTTCAAACTAGCCCTGAAAGTATATTGTAGGCCCATAAGGATGGAAATAAATTTTATAGCTATGAGTGAGATTGATAACTCTACCAAATAATTTATAACGGAGATGAAATACACTAAGGAAAATGTTAAATTTTACAATATCTGTAAATATGGAACTATATTGTATAATCTATCTTTTAATATATTTTTTTACTTGTGTGGTTGAATGGTAGGTTTTTAAGTTGAATGTGGGAGGAAGAGGTCACCATGATGAATGAATAGATTTTTATAGAGGTGTATAATTAAGGTAAAGGTATGTAACATGTCAAATATAAAGTGAAACTTGACACAACTATGTCCTATTGTAACATAGACTTATAACTATGAAAATTGAACTCAAATTATTTTCTTATTTTTTGGTATGCAAACAAGGATTCTCTTAGTTGGTGTGAGAATTGAGCTTGGCCTGCACTAGGTGAGATCACAAAGGAGGTATATCATCCCCATAGATTCATGATTACATCTATTTTATTTAAAGGTATTCTCGTATCAAAACGGGCAAGCAAGAAAGCCTGAAATGAGTAAACCAAATAACCCTAAAACACACCATGTGACAGAAAGGTTAACTTGATGTATTATGAAAGTTACCCAACATTAAAGATTTATTTTATCGACCACTATTGACCCCCTTTGAGGTCAATTTAAGCATCATGTGTTTTTTTCCAAAGGAGGATTTCTTATTTTTCACATCAGTCCACTCTGAATTTGAAGGAATATAAGCTAATGAATTATAATTAGCTTCTCTAAAAGAATTCTTCCCTCCCAAAAGACCAAAATCCCTTAGCAGATCTAATTATATAGAAAATACCTTAGAATATGTTGCAACCGTGGAGATTAGATAGGGGGAACCCTCCATATTATCTTTTCCTTTACCCTCAAGCTTCAAATCTAACTTTGACCTTAGTGTGTCCACTATAGGGGAATTTGAGGGGCAGAGGTGTGTCAATTTCTACATCCTTTATATTAGAGTACATTGGATTATGAATATTCAACTTGTCACTATATTAACTCCTAATTAATTCATATTATCATTATTATATTGTTATTTAGTTTATTAGGTCATTCTAGGGCTTATATAGGGTTGTGTAAGTAGGCCTGGGTGATATCATAGGCATAAATAGGTATATATAAGAGGTTGTGAATCTTATTTGATCATCATGTTGAGTAATGTGTTCTTATTGAAGACTATTTGAGGTATCCCACTCGAAGTGGCTTAGGAGGTTTCCCCCTCAAAGTGGAATATTGTTATCAAGTATTTTCAGCATATTTCATATTATATTCTTCTTGTGCAAGTTATCTCATTACAAGTGGTATCAAAGCATGATCTTGGCACCACAAAGGCAAGGATTTTTTCTCAATACGGAAGGTGATTTTGGATAGAGAATATCTCTCAGATTTTAGAAGAAAAAATCTGATTTTTAAATGGTTTTTGGAGAACATATTAAAGAAGCTTGAGTCAAGATTGTAGAAAAATTGGAGCAAAATTGAGCGAATTATTACAGAATTAGGGTTTCTACACAATTTATTTGGAATTTGCATATCTCTCACATACCATTTAATTGTAGCCTAATTTTTAGTGCGATTTTGGATACATACTACAATAGTGTACAACCAAAAAATTGGAGAAACTAGATAAAAAAAAATCTATTTATTGAAAAATTAGGGTTTCCACAACTATCACTCTCTAGGCTTCAAATCTACTTATTTCTTGGAGGATTTTCTAGGTAAGTGGTATATTGGCCCTAGTAAGTTACAATAAAAATTTCAAGCGATTTGATTTTCATTTTTCTGATTTATTGCAAAATTATTTTTTTGGCCATCATGTCAGGGCCTGCAACAAGGGGAAAAAAGAATACTACCACACCGGGGAAATCTTTAGAGAATGAGGAGTAGAAAATGATGATTTTAACCTTAAGGATTAAATAAACAAAGTCAAGGGTGATATTTCATCATTGCAGAAGAAGATTATGGAAGAAATGGGTGAATTGAAATAATTTATTCAAGGTATGAGGTGGAAGGAAGGAGATTCTCCTCGCAAGGGGGGAGGTAATGCTTTTGGGGGACATGAATTCCTTGTACATGAGTTTGATTTAAAGAAGGATCCTTCCTTTAATAATCTTATGCCAAAGCAATTCATACCTAAGTTAGATATGAGAAATTTTGATGGAAAGGATTCAACCAATTGGTTATTCCAAATGGAGCAATTCTTTGATATTCATCATGTTCTAAGTCAACAAAAGGTCGGTATGGCTTCATTATACCTAGAACCACATCAATTTATTAGGTATCATTGGTTATGTGACGAGAAGAGAAAAAAGGGTTGTGTGGTCACATGGTCAATTTTTCAAGAGCAACTCACTACCCATTATGGAGATAACTTTATGGATAGCTACTTTTTCTAACTTACTAATTTAAAGAAAATAAGCATGGTCAAGGATTATATTCAGCAATTTCATACCCTTTCTCTAAGAGTAGAGAATGTGACAAAAGAAAATATGAAGGAATTATTTCTAGGTGGTTTACAAGATCACATAAAATATGAAGTGCAATTGTTCCAACCAAAATCCTTATCGCAAGCAATAGTAATGGCAAGACAAGTGGAGGAGAAGTTTTTGGCTAGTAGGAGGCAAGGGAATATCAATTTCAGTGAAAGGGCATCTCCTACATATTCACTACCACAACCTATTAGGTTGACTCCACAATAAATTGAGGAGAAGAGAGCAAAAGGGTTATGCTTCAATTGCGATAGTAAATATAGTGAAAATAAATTGTTCTATATTGAAGGATCGAGTGAGGAAGAAGAGGAGGAACTAATATTAGAGGGGGATGGGGAATTAGATAATGAATCACAACTAATCATTTCTTGTCATGCACTCTCTGGTTTTAGTGCCCCACAAAATTTCAAGATAGTTAGGTTCTTAAAGAAATAGAAGACCTTAACAATGTTTATTGACTTAGGTAGTACTCACAATTTCATCAACAAACAGTTGGCTACTCATCTAAATTATTTTATATATCTAGCTCCAAAATTCCAAGTCTTTATTGCAAATGGTGGTACTCTCAGTTGTTCTGGAAAGTGCGATAGCATTAAATTATCCATGGGAGATTATCAACTTGATAGCCCAATGTATGCTATTTCCATGGGTATAGTAGATATTGTCTTAAGAGTACAGTGGCTTACTACCTTAGGAAAAATTAAGATGAACTTCTAAGAATTGTTCATGAGATGTCATTCAGAAGGAAAGACAATAGAGGTAAGAGGCTTGAAGGAAAAGTCCCAATAAATGGTGAGTTATCATCAAATGAAAAAGTTTCTTAAGGAAGGAGTTGATGGATTTTTGGCCAGGTTATTTTCATTAAAATTCTCACAATCTAATAATATCCCTACTTGGATAATATTATTGGATCTTGATGAATAAGGAAGAATCATATTGGAACTAGAATGTATTCTTCAAAAATGCACAAGGAAGCTAAGGACCAGAAAAATCACTTAGTATATCATCTAAGGGAAGAATTTACCAATTAAATATTCCACATGTGAGGAAGAGGAATTAATTCAAAAGCATCCAAAATTTCCTAGCATTGAGTACAATGTTTATTTGAAGAGGGGGGCCATGCTACGCCCTTAATATTAGAGTACATTGGGTTATGAATAGTCAATGTGTGGCTATCTTAACTCCTAATTAAGTCATATTATCATTATTATATTGTTATTTAGTATATTAGGTCATTCTAGGGCTTATATAGGGTTATCTAAGTTAGCCTGGGTGATATCCTAGGCATATATAGGAGGTTGTGAGTCTTATTTGATCATCATGTTGAGAATTGTGTTCTTATTGAAGATTATTGGAGGTATCCCCTCAAAGTTGTATATTATTATCAAGTATTTCTAGCATATTTCATATTATATTCTTCTTATGCATGTCATTTCATTACATCAATATACAATGAATGCTTGTTCCTCAATTCCACCACAATTGGCTCATCCTTTGAGGGGGATTTAGTTGAATGATAATGAGGAAGGACATTTGACTACCAAGATTGTTACCAATATTTTTTAATGTTCTTAGAACAAGAGGAGGCCATATGCCCAATTTCAAAATACCTAAACTGCATTTTGACATTAAGACTTTCATTATCTAGGCTTTGAGTCCAACTACAATTAATGATCTTGAAATTGATATTAGTAGGGAGGCCCCTAGTGACATCCATGTAGATAATAATTTGTGAAAAAGTTGTATAATTTAAATTGGAATTTTCCAAATCAACAACTAAGAAAAAACCTAGAGAGACACTGATTACATGAAAATAATCCTACCAAAACTACAATAAGATATTTGGAAGATGGAGCCAATCAAGTTTCACCGAGAAGGATTCAATGATAGGATTAAAATCTAGAAACCATGGTTTCAGTAGAGTAGACTTTTACCCCAACATCATCTTTCATGTAAAATGGCATCACTATCCTATCTACAATTAAATTGGCCAATCAATCCATTGTTGATGTAAAAATGCTCCCCTTCTAAAAATTATTTCTTTACCTTATTTGAAAAGACCAAGACAAGAGAGGAAGGAGCCCACCTAATGAGGATTTTTAGGCTAACCTTCACTAACCCTAAATGAACACAAGCCATATTTTCCTTCACTAGTCATGGATACCAAGCCATGGATTTTGTTTTTCTCTTGGTTTATTAGGATAATAGTGTCTTTGTATGAAAAACCACGGATAAAAATAACCTTTACTACATCAACAAAAGAATTCATAGGGTAGGAAGAAGGATTCAAGGAATTGTGAATTAATTTTTGAAAGGCCCTAACCAGATTAGGGCATGACACCTTTGGATGAGTAACATCCAAAATTGTACCAGTTGAGACAAGTGAGTTCCTCCGCATGCCATTGCAAGGAGGCTCAAGAATAACAACATTGGAAACTAAATCCTAGTGAGAATGAAGCATCGGTGAGGGAAAGAGATTTCCCCACCTAGGAAAATATTTGGCATTAACAAAGAAACCTATATAAGAAATCTATCGCACAATTTCATTGCAACACCCATTCCACAACTCATCTTGATGCACATTCCATTACCCGAGCTAGAGGAACCTACAAACAAACTAGAGGTTGGATAAATCGAAGAGTGAGTTGAGGGAATGCAAGAGACTGGTGAATTTTGAGAGGCACTTTGCATCATGGGAGAGCTCAACTTGAACTTAAATTCTTAGTCATGAAATTCGAAAATAAAAATTAATTAATTTTAAAAATATTGAAGAGTCAAAATTCCATAATTATAGAATTTGATAAATGTAGAAAGAAACGTTATATTACACAACTGTCTAATATAGATTTTTAAAAAAATCTCAAAAAAAAGTTTGAAAAATAAAATGATATTGACAAAAAAAAATTGAAAATGAACATTAATTCGTTTAAAATTGATTAATTTTACAATGAATGAGTTTTTTACATAATTAAAATTTTGATTGTAGAAAAGGAAAAATTTAAATGTGATATTTGATTAAATGGATACCAAAGTTTCCAAAAATATATTTTGTTATGAACATGATATTATAGATCTAAATTTTATATTAAATCAATAATAATAAAATTCACCAATATATTGATATCATAAAGAATTTGTAAATAAAAATATATATTTAAATTATATTATATATATAAATATAAATAAATAATTAACCAAAATACACTATACATATTTTATATCTAAACTTATGATTTTTTAAAATAAAATTAAAAAATATAGATTTTGTAGATCTAAGATTTGTATTAAATAATTAACTTTATAGGAAAGAAAATACTAAAAAAATCAACATAAAGACATCAAAAAATTGAAAAAAAATAAATTACTATTTTATTTATTGAATTAGATAATGATTTTAATATTTTTGTACTTATTAATTTTGTTATTCTATAATTGATTATGTTATTAAAAAAATTTCTAAAACAAAATAAGATATATTTAATAAATAAAATTATTTTAGATATATGTATTTAATATATTTATAGCTCAATTAATATTAATATTATATTATTATTAAATATTGAATATTCGAGAGTTAATAATTGTTAAATTTAAGTTAAGAATTTTATTTATATTTATATGATTATGAAATTTTTCATTTTGACTACGATATGTGAGCAATGAGTGTAGTTTAATGATATAATATTATTCAACAAAATATTTAGAGTTTTCAATTATCTTTTAAATATTAAAATATATTTTTTTAAAATATATATTTATGTTCACAAATAAATTATTACAAAGTACATATAAATATATAATATTTAGTAGGCTTTTCAAAGGAAGAACAAAATTATTCAAATAATGAATGATAGTTTTGTAAAATAACTAAAGTTAAAAGTTAAATATATAGATTTTTTTTAATTTTTCACAATATCCTTAACTACACTCAACTATAAAGTACAACTATTGAAATAATTTATTTTCATTTGACTTTAAAAATATTATACTATTAAAATTATTATTTAATGATTTATATTTTATCATTTTAGTTTCCTTTCTTATTATCTTAATTTCCTTTTTTAAAATGTATTCTCTATAATCTTTAAAATTTTCTTGACAAATTTATTATTATATATATATGTTTATTTTCGTAAAATTTTAATATTATTTAAATAGTTACATTTAAAATATAAAATAAATAAATTTTTATTTTAAGGTTCTTGTATGACTTAAAAAATAAAGTCTAAATAAGATGGTAAAACAACAACTAATTCTTATGATTTTAAAAGTATATTACACACTATATCAAAGTGTTGTGATTCAATTGATTGATTGGTGACATTAGATCATATATTCTTTAATGACTCCTTATGATTTCAAAAAATATGATACACATCTATATCTTATTATTCAATTGATTGAAATTGGTGACACTTGCCATATATTATTTAATTACTCCAAATATCAAAATTCAAACCCCAAGAATATGATAACAAGAAATGAAGTAATTACTCAACTACCACAATTCAAACCCCAAGAATAGAATAACAAGAAATGAAATAGCCGGCATGCCTCGTTTGATATAAAATCCTCATAACTAACTGTTTATAGATCAATTTGGGGTTCTTGTATGACTTCAAAGAAAGTACAGTGTCGTCTGCCATACCAAAAATATGCAGTTCTTTCCTTGTCACGCGTACACATAAAATGAACCAACATGAATTAAAATTTGCAGTTGGTTGCTCGCCATGTTCCGCCATAATCAACGTAAAATAAAAATAAGTACAGGTTTATAATTTGGAAGGAGAGCTTCACAGTCCTTATACTCCCATCACAATGAATACAACATTTTCTATGAAAGAAGATATTTACAAAAATCACCGTAGAAAACTTTCTTTTATAATAGATCCGATGCTTACTCTATTTACTTTGTGGTCACAAATTACTCGGAAGTATGCGTTTCAAGAGAGATGCTAGACTGTTCGTTCCTCAGCGTTTGTAACGAAAGATCCTCCTCTGGTCCTCCATCATCAAACATCAGCAAAAGGTTGTCCATATCGCTTTCAAACAGCTCGCCATTGGTAGTTTCTAGATCGCAGTGGGTACTTTCAAGACGGGGCGAGTGGTCTGTAGTTGGATTTGAATCACTTATAATGATATTTTGAGATTGAGGAGCAAGATTATTGAGGGAGGCAGAAGGACCATATAAGCTTTTAGCGGCATGGTTGTATGCAGCAGCAGCTTCAATGGCGGTGTTAAAGGAGCCGAGCCAGACTCGCCTTCCTATCTTGCGCCTTTTGCTGGGCTCTCTGATTTCAGCCACCCATTTACCACATGTCCGCTGCCGCACACCTCTGTAATTGTACCGCCCGTTTTCAGGCCCTCCTTTGCCCGCCATACACCCTTTTCTTGGACCCTTCCGAGCTGCTCTTAATTTCGTTTTCTTCCATGAATTCAACCGCTGCAATTGCTCTGATATCTCAGTAGCATTCTTTTTCCTCTGCGCTTTGGTCTTCACCATCTTTGTTGAACGCCTGAAATTGAAAATTTAAAAATCAGCGGAAACACTGGTTGAAATGGGTAGGAGCTCACTTGGCTGCTACGCTACAAAATAATCTGGCTCAACGAAATTTTAACTGAAAGGAATGGAGATAAAATCCCTCAAAAGAAACTGAAAAAGAAAACATTAGAGGCTGATTGATTCATTCATTAATATAGGTGTAGGAGAGAGAAAAGGGAGGCTTGGTGAGGAAGAAAGAGAGAGGGAGAGGGGCCTTGGTGAGGGAAAAAAGGTCCTCACGTGAGGACGCGGACAACAACCACCCTTATGTTGGCGTTAGGATGGCTCTTGGTTTCTTTTGTTCTGGAGTAAACGTGTAGACAGCCCCTAATTTGGTTTATTGTGGTCTACCCTTCACATTTTTCATATAATAATGTAGTGGTGGCTATCCAATTGTAGTTAGTTTTGAAACAAAATAATATTACATATATTTATCACAAAATGTTGGATTGAAGAAATTATAATTGGAAGTTTAAACAAAGTAAGCGTAGAATAAATAAAATGGAGCATAAATTATTAAGTGGTGAGAGCTATATCAATAGAGGGTGGGAGATTCTTTTAATTTGAGTTTTCCTATACAAGTAGCCTAAGGGACAAGTAGTCTAAGGGACAACGAGTGTGGTACTAGGACAAATCTATCCAATTTTTGTCCCCACTTTGTGCAAGACGAGAATAAGCCGAGTTAGGTGATGAGAAAGAGCTCCGTGCAATTTGAAATGATTTGCATTGAATTTGAAGCATCTAATAGTGAGCATACTAGGATCCTACAACTATTACATTACAAGGAGAAAAAGGACATACTTTAAGGGGTTATTTCTATGATATAAAACTTTTTAAATATTTGTTTTAAAGCACAACACTCATCAGTACTATGTCCAAATTTTTTATGATATTTAAAATGAGTTGTGTTTGTGTTCTTAGGATTTAGAAATCGGTTTTATCACATGGGAGGTAATGTAATAATTCCCTGACTTGGAATTATGTGTAAAGTTCTTTAAGATGTAGATGGTGGACAAGGGAATTGTAGTTTCTTGAGTTTTAAGTCCTTCGTTGCTTGCTCAATTCACCACCTTCTCTAAGTGGATATAGATCTGAAGGGCCTAAAATGACCTTGTCTTATTTATCATCATTTTGAGGCATTGGTTTTTCTTTAGGAAGAAGGATCCTTATGTTGGGAGGGGGATAAATTGATATCCTAACCCTTTGGTATCTGTAGTTGATATTTGTTGTAAGAGTTGATTAATTCATGTTCGCTTGTTGTATCATATCCTTGTTAACTTAAGATCATGAATCCTTTTCCATATGTCTCTTCTAGGTTGGTCACTTTGTTAACATAGGATTGGTGCACTTGATTAGAGGATCTAGGATCACTTATTATAGGAAGTTTAGGTTTACCTTGTGATGCATTTTCATGATGTAAAGTTCCAAACATATCAAGTGGTGGGATGGTAGGGGGTGTTGGTTGTTTTAGGAAGGGCTAAAAGGATGCATTAGTCTCAAGGTTATTATGGAAATCATTTATGAAGTTTTTCATGCTATCTTCATCTGCTCCAATGATTTCAACATCAAGAGGATGACATAAATTAGGAATTGATTTAGCATGAGTGAGTTCAATTTCTTTAGGATCATTTCCAAAAGCATAGCTCGACACTTCCTCTAATGATTTCAAGGACATCCAAAGCTTACTAAAGGACATATCCATGATGAAATGAAATGTAACAACCTAGAATAAAATATGTAAATACAATTTTGAAATTATGCAATTAAAAAAATTAAACAAATTAAGTTGGATGCAATGAAATAAATGAAACAAAAAATCTACAAACTAAAACAAAAATGTAATAACAAGCTAAAGAATAGAAATAGAGTTTTTAATATTGTAAAATACAGTTTAAGATCTAACACAAGACTAAATCACCTATAGGGGTGTATGACTCCCAATCAGGGTTTTTCAAGGATTTAAACGCTGTAAAATTGACCACACAAAATACCCAGAAATCAGGCAAAACAGCCTCCAATAGGACTAAATTTCCCAAAGCGGCGTATGTGTCCCAGATTAGGGTTTTGACATGAATTTTAACAAATTTTGAGTATATTTTATGGTTTTTGGTTTGAATTGTGTCTAAACTAAGTGTAATTATAGATTTTAATAGAGATTCAATGATGCCAAAGGCAAAAATGCAGCCTATATGCACTTGCACTAATGCAAGATTAAGAAAGCCTAGAATATAAATTAACTAATGCAAGACCTAATGCAAGGTTAATGCATCTAAGTTTAGGATTATGACGTACTCCAAATCAGAAATGAGGGTTTTCTATGTGACTTTTTCCCCAAGAGAGGATAAATATATAAATAACTCTTTGGAATTAAAAGGGAGATAGAAAATAAAGGATATTATGATCCTTTGGTTAAAAGAGAGATTAATAAAGAATATTTATAATCACTCTTTAAAAAAATAAAAAATAAAAATTATTTATCTAAATAATTATTAAAAAGAAACCTTTTGTGAAATGGTGTGATGGTTTGGAAACCAACCCTTAAAACGATATATAAATCATTCATATGAGAATTGTGAGAGACATTCAAGAAGGGAGAACATTCAAGGAAGAAGAACAACCAAGAAAAAAGGAAGTGGTTGGTGAGCTATGGACAGGACAAAGAAGGGGCACATCTATAGTGTGTGTCCAACTTGGGGTACAAGTGTGTGCACTCAGGGCGGTCTTGGTTAGGGCATGGTTTGCCACGACTGTTGAGCATTGTTCTAGAGGAACCAACAGATTGTGAAGAGCAAAAAAGTATGCTTATGCCTCGTAGACTGCTCCATGGCAAGAGTTAGTACCACTAACATATTCCTAGGGGTTGAGGATAGACCTGCGGTGTAGTATGGGATGCACCGAATCCTCTCCCCATTTGTCCAATGGTGTAGAAGATGAGAGGAAAGGATAAAACCCACGGTGTAGTGTGCAATAAACTGATATTCTTTCTACTTGGGATACATTATGAACATGAATTTTGAGTATTTTTTCATTGATGTCAAGGTGTTTGAGTTACGAGTAACTTTTCCAAGTGTTATTATTTAGATTAGTACTAAAACCATTGATTCTAAATTATATTGAGAATATTATATATATTATTTTGGTGTTAATGTATAGGGATTATATTAATGTGTATTCCATTTATCAAGTTAACTATCTATTTTGGAATTTCTTAATAAACTCACACATATTATCTTTTGCATTGATTATTCGCATCCATTTTGATAATATTGTAGTTTTTAAATTATCTTTATTCTAATATTCATTCCACTAAATCCGCTCCTAACACTTAAATAACTTTCGAGGAAAAGTGACATCTCATTTGGTATCAGAGCCTAATAATCAGACCTTCCCATCTCTAAAGTTTCTTTATTGTTTTAAAATGTTTCTTGTGTATGTCTAAATTATCTATTTTCCCTATCCTTTGAATCATGAAACGTGATTGTATAAGATCTAAACTATAACTTTTGTTTATATGGCAACTTTTGTTTAAGATACTTATACCAAACAAAACTAAAAAAATGTAGAATAGAATGTTGATTGTAATATATGAACAATATGGTAGATTTAAGTTCTATATCTCAATCAAAAGATAGGCATGATAGAATATATCCCTATGTAATAGAAAGTTGTCTCCTCATAAAAATCCCTCTAAAACTTTTCTAGGATGCTAGTTTGGTTATCAAACATCATTCAATATGGAATACTTTGAGGCATAACTATATGAATAGTCGTGTCCCATTTTTGTCATTATTATGAGTAAAATGGCCGTCTTTTTTATCTATTTGATCCTCTTTCTAAGAGTGTGGCATAGAGATTAAATGTTTTCAGACTCCATGTATTTTTCTTTCCTATCCTATATACAGTTGCTTTCCTGTCCTATATACAGGGTGACGATGTTTACGTTATGGGTATAAATATCGGAGAAAATATATAGGACAGACACAATTAGAATAAGGAATAGCAACAAGCTAAGTGAAAAGTTAGATTTGTAGAGACCTTTACAGGTTTGCATTGCAAGTGTCCTCGAAGACATGCAAACAGAAAAAAGAAGTAGAAAGGCGCGTTGAAAATATATATCGACATCCATCAAAGCATAGAAGATAAAGAAAACTTGTAGATGTTGTATTCGCAACTACACTAGTAGCATGCATATAAAGGGTGGAAATTTAGAAAAAGACTCTTCAAAGAGATATCATCTCATGGAATGAACTAAGTGAAAGATATGCATACAAAGGTTTGTAGAAGTAGCCTCGGAATCTTTTGAGAAAATGTTCTTGGCATGTCTAATTCTCAATGTCACAAACTTTGCCAATATTCTCTTCTCCAAAATAGTGTCGAAATGGAGGTCATAGAACATCGTGTAAATATTTACCAAAGCATGATGAAATGCTGGTTTTGTCAATCGCTACAGTGTATATGTTTAGATATACATGTTTGACAGAGACACAAGCTACTTTATAGGAATATCTCAAAGAAACATATCTCATGGGACACAATGATAATAACAAGTCCAAGAAAGTATGCACTTTAAAGAGAGTACATGTGATTTTAAAAGTTTGCACAACTAGTTATCTAGGAGCACAACAAATAGAGATCATTGAGTAAAGTTTTGAAAATTTTATGTCACACACATAGGTACGTGCCAATAAATATAGAGTGGATTTTGTTTAAACTAGCATGGGCAGTCGGGGGAGCTGCAAGGAATACGTCGATAGTATTATATAGTTTCCTGAATATTATTGACCCTGTCTTTGTAGATGATAGAAGGCTATAAAAAACATACACTTGGGATATTCTATCACTATGTATAGGAAATATACAATTGGAAGACATTATCGTAATAGGAAATATACAATTGGGAGACATTATCGTAACTGCATCAATTCAACACTTGGGATATTCCCTGAACTAGAATTATTATATTTACTCAAGAGTATCTATTTGTACACAGTAAATTTTTGCTTCAATATTTACATTCCAAATTTTGGTGCTTCATGATAAATATCAATTCTATATCACACATTTACTCAAGAGTATCTATTTGTACACAATAAATTTCTCCTTCAATATTTACATTCCAAATTTTGGTGCTTCATGATAAATATCAATTCTATATCACACACTTCTTGCATTCTTAACTGCGCCAATTCCAACACTTGGGATATTCCCTGAACTGAAATTATTATATTTACTCAAGAGTATCTATTTGTACATAGTAAAAAAATTCTTCAATATTTATATTCCAAATTTGGTGCTTCATGATGAATATCAATTCAATATCATACATCTTCTTGCATTCTCTAGAACTCTGCAATTTGATATCTGTGTTGTTCTAGATTGTAGTTTTTGGAAATATCAACTATATTCTTCAACCCCACTAGTGCCCAAATGCAGCTGAAGAATATTGAAATATCTCTTCTCAATGTGGTCCTCAAAATCACAATATTTCCATACCCCAACCATAGTATGGACGGTCTAGTATGCTTCAACTAACATAAGAATTATGTAAGGAAAATAACATATAACACTAGAATTGTTAAACCCTTCTATGCCAGCCTATTCCTCAAAAACTCCAAGTGCAAATATGATGTGTAACAAAAAGAAATGTGACTCAATCGAGAGAATTTTATGGGCCATGCAATTCTTACAAAAAAATTGTCAAGGATATTGGAGACCTATAGACACCCCTCAGTGATCTACCAATAAACAATAATTCAAAAGGGTGGATACGATAGAGGCTGCCTCCCAAAAAATTAGGAAGGTAAGGTTTTAGCACTATACTTGCAGTTGATTACCTTTTTGAATAGTTTGTAGTAGACTGCAATGCATCTGAGAATGTTATAGGTGTGAGAATGTCATAAGTGAAATTATAATATAGAATCTGTGGCCAATTTGTTTTGAAAGAAGAAAATTAAATGTTGGCTCTCAATCAAGTTGTAGATAAATTTAAGCAATATGTGTTGGTACACCACCTTATTATCTAGGAAAACCATCAAATTCTAACATTCTTATAGGCCAAGGATGAGAAGGTTGCTACTATGTTGCAAGATTGAAGAAATACATTTTAAATTTACTACATATTCTCAAATAATAGTGTCTATTAAAACTATATATTTCTTGTTGCTTTTTGGCTTGCTTTGTGATGGTTGTAGTGGTGCTGGAAGCAAGTTCAATGGTTATGGATTTCTCCACTTGTAGCCTAAGCATGCTTTATGTGCAAGTCTATATATTTGGAGCATCAGTTTTCTTTGACTCTTTCAATTTGTCTAAAGATTCTTTTACAATTGCATCCCTTCCACTAAAATATTCTACATTGGATGGACAAAGTTGACTCGACACCTTCACTCCATTTGATGAGCCTTTTAGCAATGTTTCCTAAAATGAATCTACATAACATTAGAGTCTAAAAGGATGTATACTCCAGCCTCCAAATAATTATACAAAATCCATGTAAAAAAACATGTCCAAGAGGATTTGGAAAAGAGATCACTCACCT
Source organism: Sequoiadendron giganteum (assembly GCA_007115665.2). Lineage (NCBI taxonomy): Eukaryota > Viridiplantae > Streptophyta > Pinopsida > Cupressales > Cupressaceae > Sequoiadendron > Sequoiadendron giganteum. The sequence goes on along the minus strand of CM021106.1, from coordinate 81,576,195 downwards.
TAGTATCTAGTGGTGGATTCCATGACTTTTTTTTCAATACAAATGAATCTGAATATTTGCATATTTCAATATACCGAGCCTTTGGCTGCCTATATAAGTTGGCAAGAACCCTGCAAACTTCATCACTATTCAAGAAACAAAGGGAACATTTGTGGTTTGTGCATAAAGAAGGATGCACAAGTAGGAAAAGGAATAGTTGTTTAACTAAATCATATAAACCTAGTCTATCTCTATTAACCTCATATTATAAGCTTCAATCAAAACAAGTATATTTCTGCAATGAATAAAAATAGAGATGATGATACTTCAAGTTCATCACTACAGTTGATTTTCTCCATTTGTACCTTGCATGTTCCATAATCTACACAATTCACTTGATTAACAAAGAAACAAGTTTCAGATTGATTCTTCTACATGCATTAGTTTCAGTCCTTCAATGCTAAGATTGCCAAAAAAGATCAATATTATGAGAGGAACTCATCTTCTCTGTAGCAAATTGTCTTTCTATGTCAAACTAGACAAGTAATGCAAGATTGGTTGGAGAATCTACATATTCTATTTGAAATTTCATGGAATAAACCAGCCTCTAAACTGATACATGAATATAATTGTTTACGATTGCAAAAGGATTATTATGGGCTTAAATTTGTCCATGATTGTCTAAATGACATGCCAGATAATATTTTGTTGTTTTAAGGTTGTCCTCGATGAAAATTTCACTGGCATTATTAAATAACCATGTCATGTGAAGCTTGTTGTTGTTATTTAATATCGTACTAAGTGTTCTAACACTGATTTGGGTAGCTGCACAGAGCAATTAAACTAAGATCATTTATGTAAAGATTACTACAAAACATATATAACGATATGTAGACCCTTAGTGGTGCCTCAAGTTTGAATGTATTTTAACTTCATATGGAATTGAAAAGCACAACCAAGAAAAGTCCAACTTCGAAAGATTCTCCAAATTTGCTTCAGAAATATTTTGACAATAATCGTACAAAATTGGAATTGTGCAATGCTGTAATTTCCTACACAGTAATAAGAAGTCCCTTTCTAGGTCAAGGGCATGCTGATCTATTTAAATATTAGAAACATCTAATAATTTCACCAGTGAATGGAGGGTTTAGATTTAGAACTACAATAATAGTCATACTGTAAACATTTTACATCTACTTTTACTTATTCAATACATCAGTGCACCTCATGATCTCTGTATTACATGTCATGACTGTCCACCTGGTCCTCCAAAAAACACTAACATTTTCCAATTATCCCTTTTTCATCTTAAACATTAGGCTTTTCCAAATCCACCATAGTTTCCTTGTACATTAGTTGAAAATTGAAACAAAGTAAAATCATTTATCATTTTAAAGGTTGTTCAATAGACCCAAAAAAGTTGCAGTTAATATTTCAGCCCAATTTTATCTTTCAATACATGTTTCCTGAATAATAGAAATAGTTTTTTTTAACTTCTTATTGAATATACCAGCTTGCTCATTGGCCTAAGTGTACTTGGTGACTTTTAGCTTAAATTATTAAGTTTCCCAACATTTCATTTTATTGAGGAAGTCTTCCTCTATTGCTAGTGAAATTTTTAATGTAGTGGACATCCATATCTCTCCAAAATATATTCATATATCAAGTTGCCTATGCTTCTAGCAGCACTATTAAGGAAATAAAACCAATATAGATAAATAATCACCTTCATTCTCTTGTACTTTGATCGGGGTGGAATGCAGAATCAATCACTAGATACAAATGAAAAAAAACTGAGAGGAAGTCATATTCAAGCATATGGATGTTCTAGAATAGAAATAACAATTTTCAAGCATAGAGATTTTCCAAAACAAATAATACGAAACCCTAGGAAACCCTACAAAATAATTTAGAATATCCTTACATTTCTTTGAAGGCTTTTCTTGGCATTTTTTATTCCTTTAAAATTTGGCACAAAATAGGTACAGTTTGCAGGGAAAATATTTCCAAACCCTACAAAAGCATAATTTGACAACACATAACCTCAAGAACCTTACCTTGAAATTCTGCGCAAATAGTGTGGTGGTCTCAATGATGGCGCAAAGGAGAAACAAGCACAGTTTACAAGAAAAATATTACGAAACCCTACAAGAGTAGAATATTTTTTAAATGCGATGAACTAAAATAAATCTCCCTACAACTAGGATTTTTACAGCCTTTGAAATGGGAATGTGGGTTTACTAGTATCCACCATATTTATACAAAATGTGGGCGGTGATGAAGTAGCTCCAATGCAAGTTCAGAACAAATATTGACAGCCATCAAGTAGATCCGTAGCAGGAAATGTCATGGGTTTACAAATAAATGACAGAAACACAAAAATTAGGGCTCAAAGAATCCACCTCACATAGAAAAATTATCTCCCAGCATCGCAAAATTTGTTGGCAACAACTTTTTCTGATGTGTGACAACTTGTGTGCCATGAGACAACTTTCCAGCTAAAGCCCGCACAATATATAGCCTATCGGCTAAATTTTTTTATTTTTTGTTAATAGATTAATATATATAGACATGATCATGAATGCTTGGTTCTCAAAAGAGATGAATTTTAAAGGGAAAAGATGAATATCACATTAACATGTATCTATATAAGAAGAAAAAACATAATGTTGAAAAAACTAAAAAAAATGTCTAAGTTTGTTTAAATCTAATTGGGCAAAGTATATTTGATGAACTAGAAATAAAAACTCTTTGTTGAGTATTGTCACCAAAGGAGATAGAATCTTTTGTGATTAGCACACTTCTTTCAAGTAGTAGCTATACTTGTCAAGCTAAAAGACACTATTATAGATAGACCCTTACTCTAAGGATAAGAGTCAAAGCAATAAAAGGTTATGGCTCTTCCATAATACTCATGTGAAAATTAGACACAATTTAAATGCCTTAGGTGTCTTAAGAATTCTATTGACTTTTCATCTTAAAGAAGGGTAGATTTTAATTATAAAATAATGTATTTTAACTATGAAATGATAATCCCTAATATTATTTAAAGAAAAACCATTTGAATTAATAATCTAAATTTGTGAGGTCCCTACATAATTGGTCATGAAGGTTGTAATCTTGCACTTAAGATGCAAATCATTGTTGTGAGGAAATATGAATATTGATCTCCTTCTCTCTTTCAATATTTGTAAATGATCTTTGATTTTTAAGCCTTGATCCTTCTAGGAGATAACCCAAATAATGTGATTATTTAATCTATCAAGTATTAGAAATATGTTTAAGTTATGATTGATATTTTCTATTTTTGAGACATAATTAGAAAAAATGATTTCGTTTTATAAGGATGGTTAGAATTAGCTATTTAATAAATGCCAAGTTATTAAGTATGTGAAAACTAGTGATAAAGCACTAGAATTTATCCTCCTAGTGATGATTTAAATTTTCAAAATAGTAACTAGTTAATGTGGACAAACTTGATTAGATAATATTTTTAGGAGAGCTACTTGACCCTAATTTGCATGTTGGTAAAGTTAGAAATTTTATTTCTTTTCATGATTGTATATAAAATCCTTATGCTCTTTTGGCTTCTAATATATATGTATAGGATATTTAAATATAAAAAATTCATATACTAAGACAAGTTTATTAATCTCCACTATGGCTACCTTTACATGAATGTTTTTATAATTCAAAACTTCTTTATAAGGGTTACCTTGATGATTCACTCATGCAAGATCAATAGTTTGATAGTTTATAAAGCTCTAGAAAATTTCATACACCACAAGAAGTATTGAATTAAAAAAAACTTACATTTCTATTCAATTAGTACTACCTTAGACAAGGAATTTGTCTTCAAATTAAGATAGTATTATGTCAAATATTTTTTGTCTAGCTTTGGTTTATTTTAAGAAAATACTTCTATCATGTTTGATATGTCTATTTTGTGGGTCCATAACCCACAGGTCCTTGGATTCACATCTTAAACATGGAAAATTGGCATTGTGTTTGGAATGAGTTGGTGAGAATAACACCATGTTGTTCTAAGATATGAAACCAAATAGTGTCTTAGGCTTAAAAATGGGGACATGTTGAATCTTACAAGGAGAGACTATAATTATGTTCCAACCTTTTCTATGATATGCAAGTAGGTTATATGATGTTTAAATCTTTCAGATGTTTCTTTTATAAATCATTTTAGTGAGTTCCGCTATGTTGTAAAACCTATAAAAAAAAATAGGGTTATTGAAGATTCATATCAATATTTTGTACTTTGTTAGTGGACTTGATCAACCCATTAACCTTGTACAATTTCCTTATACTAAGATTATTGATTTTGATCTTGGAAAGTGTTGAATTTATAGATTGATTTTATAAATTATGAGTTACCACATAGTATCAATTGGACATGCATAGCAATTATTGTGTGATTACATTGTAATACTTTCATAATTTAATGAAGTTACATAAGTGAGTAAAATGATAAAGTTGAAGGACAAGAGGTTAAGTACATAAACTGTAATTATATTTTGAATTATAAATTCATGATATATCATAAGACATCTATATTGTCCTCATCATAATTTGTATTGAAACAATTATTTTCACTTGTGAATTTATAGAAGAAAATTATGTAGATAAAGTAAGTATTATGAAAAATACAAGTATTCAATGTTAGTATCTTCAATTACTGATCAAGTGCTCCTTTGAGTTGTGATTCAAATACTTCTTGTGCTACTGAGGATAGTAGTTAATTTATAGGGGGGGAATTGTTATGTGAATTTTTCCCCAAGAGAAGATAAATATATAAATAACCCTTTGGAATTAAAAGAGAGATAGAAAATAAAGGATATTATGATCCTTTGGTTAAAAGAGAGATTAATAAAGAATATTTATAAAAAATCTTTAAAAAAAAAGAGAAGAATAATTATTTAAATAAATTTAATAAAATGAAACCTTTTGTGAAATGGTGTGATGGTGTGGAAACCAACCCTTAAAAGGATATATAAATCATTCATGTGAGAATTTTGAGAGACATTCAAGAAGGGAGAAAATTCAAGGAAGAAGGAAGTGGTTGGTGAGCTATGGGCAAGATAGAGAAGGGGCACATCTATAGTGTGTGTCCAACCTGGGGTACAAGTGTGTGCACTTAGGATGGTCCTAGCTAGAGCATGGTTTTCCACGACTATTGAGAATTATTCTAGAGGAATCAACACATCATGAAGAGTAGAAAAGTATGCTTATGCCTCCTAGACTGCTCTATGGAAAGACCCAATACCACTGAAATATTCCTAAGGGTTGAGGTTGAACCCGCGGTGTAGTATGGGATGGACTGAATCCTCTCCCCATTTTTCCAATGGTGTAGAAGATGAGAGGAAAGGATAAGACCCATAGTGTAGTTTGAAATACACCGATATTCTTTCTACTTGGGATGCATTATGGACATGATTGTTGAGTATTTTTTCATTGATGTCGAAGTGTTTGAGTTTCGAGTAGCTTTTCCAAGTGTTATTATTCAAATAAGTACTAAAATCATTAACTCTAAATTATATTGAGAATAGTATATATATATATATATATATTATTCTGGTGTTAATGTATATGAATTATATGATTGTGTATTCCATTTATCAGGTTAACTATCTATTTTGGAATTTATTAATAAACTCACACATATTATCTTTTACATTTATTATTCACATCCATTTTAATAATATTGTTGTTTTTAAATTATTTTTATTCTAATATTTATTCCACTAAATCCGCTACTAACACTTAAATAACTTTCAAGGAAAAGTGACGGGTATGTGCAAGATCATGATGGGCCAAAAAGTGGCGATATCTAAGCCATATGACGCTCCATGTGGCTTATGACTTTTTTTTAACCCAAAATTGATGAAATGATAAGGGTTTTTCGAGGAGATTCTCAGCTTTCCACCAATATAAATTATTCTTTAATTTTAATTTAATAAATAATTATTATCTATTTTCTATTAGAATTACGAATAAAGTCCTAATTGATAGGCTGATTGAAAAACATCTATAACTTTCAAATGGTATCACATTTTTTGAATCTGAAACATGTTTCGCATTCTATGATTCACATACTATAGGATTAAAAAATTAAAAATTGAATTTCATGAATTTTTGACCAAGTTAAGGTGGTTAGACAGATGAACTTTTATATTTTTTAAAAGTTGTAATTAAAAATCATAATTAATTATTTACTTAAAAAATATGCATCACATCAGGACATGAGTCCTCCAATTATACCTAAAATCTTATAAAAAAAATATTATCATTTTATTATGGTTAGGGTGATTAGAAAGACACCTACTTCTTATTTTTACCCTAAAATTTAAATACTACTACATTGAAATTTCAAATTTTCACCAAATAGTTTTTTTTTTTTAAATAAAGGTCTAATAGTTTAGAAACTACATTCAATTTTCTACATATTCTATTTTTACATTCTTTTGAAATAATATAGATAACATATTCAAATTTTTACGTCAAGTTGTCTAGCTCTGATTTTCTATCTTTTTATTGCCACTTAAGGGCCTATTTTTCCGATGATGATCCTGCTCATACCCAGACATCACATCTAAAGGATTGGTTTTCCAAAATTAAACCCAAAATATAGGTGAATCTAATCTTCTTGGAAGATAGAACGAGGGTTTAGGACCTTTCCACCTATTTCTCTCAAGTTTCACTAAAGGAAACCTTAGAGATCTCAATCTAGGTATGGAATGATGGAAACATATCTATAATAAGGTTTCGTAGGGTGTAATTTAAGAATAAATGGGTTTCACCACCAACCAAGTGCTTGTAAAGACATGAAATGCAATGACATTTTAATCTAGCTATGTAGGATGAATATTATGATGTGTGTTTAATATATTTAAAATTTTATCAAGGAGTCACATCAAAAAAGGGAATATAATGGTGTGTGAACATATGCTAAATAATTTATAGCAGCAATATAAGGCTCAAGTAAAAAATGTGATAAGAAATAATAGATTTAACATCCATTGTCAATGGTGTAGCTCATCAATAGGTCAAGGTAATAAGGATATGCATTTAATTCATTAATTTTACTAGGAGGGTGCATGTCCAATGGATGAATATTTGATTTTACACTATAGGAGAATATACAAAATTATAATTTTCAAACTATCCTTACAAGTATATTGTAGGCCTTCAGGGATGGAATTGAATTTTATACCTATGAGTGAGATTGATAACTCTATCAAATAAGTTATAATGGGGATGCAATACACGAAACATGTTACATTTTACAATAGATCCAAATATGGAACTACATTGTATAATGTAGCTTTGAATATATATTTTTTTACTTGTGGGTTGAATAGTAGGTTTTCAAATTGAAAGTGGGAGGAAGAGGTCACCATGAGGAATGAATTAATTATATAGATGTGTATAATTAAGGTAAAGGTATGCAACATGCCAGCTATAAAGTGACACTTGACACAACTATGTCCCATTGTAACATAGATTTAAATAGCTATGAAACTTGAACTCAAATTACTTTCCTATCTTTTGGTACACAAACAAGGATTCTACTGGTTGTTGTGATAATTTAGTCTGGCTTGCATTAGGTGAGATCAAAAAGGAGGGATATCATCCCCACTGATTCAATATTACATCTATTTTATTCAGAGGAATTCCCATGTCAAAGGGGCAACCAAGAAAACCCCAAATGAGTAAACAAAATAACTCTCAAACATACCATGCGATAAAAAGGTTAACTTGATATGTTATGAAAGTTACCCACATTGGAGATTTATTCTCTTGACCACTATTGGCCCTCTTTGAGTTTAATTTGAGCACCATGTGATGTTTTCCCAAGGAGGATTTTTTCTTTTTCACCTTAGTCCACTCCAAATCTATAGGAATAGAAGCCAATGAATTATAATTAGCTTCTCTAAAAGCCTTCTTCCCTCCTAGAAGACCAACATCCCTTGGCAGATCTAAAGATATAGAAAATACCTCAAAATATGTTGCAACCACAAAGATCGAAGAGGGGCAACCCTCGATAGTACGTTTTCCTTTTCCCTTAAGCTTCAAATCTAACTTTGACCTTGTTGTTTCCAGTGTCCACTATAGGGAATTTGAGGGGAAAGAGGGGAGGTGCCAATATATGGTGAATGCTTGTTCCCCAGTTCCACCACAATTGCCTCAACCTTTGAGGGGGCTTTAATTAGATAATAATGATGAAGGACATCTAACCACCAAGATTTTTGCCCATATTTTTTTGTGTTCTCAAAACAAGAGGAGGCCATATTCCTAGTTTCAAAACACCTTTTGCATTTGAAATGAAGACCTTCATAATCCAAAATTTGAGTCCAACTACAATTAATGATCATGAAATTGATCTTAGTAGGGAGGTCCCTTGTGACATTCATGTCGATATGAATTCAAGAAAAAAATGTATAAGTGAAATTGGAATTTTCTGAATCAACTATTGGGAAAAACCTAGAATATGTTGCAACCACAAAGATCAAAGAGGGGCCACCCTCAATAGTATGTTTTCCTTTGCCCTTAAGCTTCAAATCTAACTTTGAACTTGTTGTTTCCAATGTCCACTATAGGGAATTTGAGGGGAAAGAGGGGAGGTGCCAATATATGGTTAATGCTTGTTCCCCAGTTCCACCACAATTGCATGAAAAACCTAGAGAGTCACCAATTGCATGAAAACAATCCTCAAACCAAAATTGCAATGAGAGACTTGGAAGATGGAGCCAAATAGGTTTCATCAAGAAAGGATTAATGATAGGATTAAAATCTAGAAATCATGGTTTGAGCAGAGTGGACTTTTCCCCCAACACCACCTTTCATGTAAAATGGCATCGCTATCCTACCTGCAACTAAATACGATGATGAAAAACCCCTTGTGCACAAGGGTAAACTTCTATATTACCATTGAACATTGGCTACCATGTCAAATAGATCGAGGTATGGAGGTTTGAAATTTTTTTCCACAAACCATTAAACTAGCCAATCGAATCATTGTTGATGTAAAAATTATCCCCTTCTAAAACTTCTTTCTTGAGCTTATTCGAAAAGACCAAGAGAAGAGAGGAAGGAGTCTACCTGATGAGGATTTTTAGGCTAACCTTCACTAACCCTAGATGAACACAAGCCATATTTTCCTTCACTAGTCATGCATACCAAGCCATGGATTTTTTTTTTCTCTTGGTTTATTCCGATAGTAGCATCCTTATATGAAGATTCACCAACAAAAGTAACCTTTCCTAGATCAAAAAAAGCATTAATAGGTTAGGAATAAGGACTTGAGGAACTTTGGATTAATCTTTTAGAGGCCCTAACCAGATTAGGGCACAACATCTTTGGATGAGCAACATCCAAAACTATACCAACTGAGACAAGTGAGTTCCTCCACATGCCATTGCAAGGAGGCTCATGAATAACAACATTGGCAACTAAATCCTAGTGAGAAAGAAGCATAGGTGAGGGAAAGACATTTCCCCCATGTAGGAAAACATTTAGCATTGATAGAGAAACCCATGTAGGAGATCTAGGGCTTGATTTCATTACAACACTCATGCCATTACCAAAGCTAGAAGAACCTACAAAAAATCTAGAGGTTGGAGAAATTGAAGAGTGAGTTGAGAGAATGTATAGGAGATTGGTGAAGTTCGAGAGGCACTTGGCATCATGGGAGAGCTCAACTTCAACTTAAATTCTTAATCATGAAATTTGAAAATAAAATTAATTAATTTTAAAAAATATTGAAGAGTCAAAATTCCATAATTATAGAATTTGATAAATCTAAAAGGAAAAATTATATTACACAACTATTTAATATAATTTTTAAAAAAATATTCAAAAAAAAGATTGAAAAATAAAATGATTTTGACAAAACAAATTTAAGAAATGAAAATTAATCCTTTTAAAATTGATAAAGTTTAGAATGAATGATCCTTTTACATAATTAAAATCTTGATTGTAGAAAATAAAAATCTAAACTTGATATGAATAGTAAAAGGAGAATAAAAATATATAGATTTTGTAGATCTAAAATTTGTATTAAATAATTATTTTTATATGTAAGAAAATACTAAAAAAATTAACATAATGATATGGAAAAATTGAAAAACAAATTTACTATTTGATTTATTGAATTAGATAATGATTTTAATACTTTTTTACTTATTAATTTTATTATTCTTTAATTTATTATATTATTATTAAAAAAAAATTTAAAATAAAATAAGATTTCTTTAATAAAAATGTTATTTTAGATATATTTATTTAATATATTTATAACTTTTTAATATTAATATTATGTCATTATTAAATATTGAATATTAGAGTGTTAATGATTGTTAAATTTAAATTAAGAGTTTTATTTATATTTATATGATTATGAAATTTTTCATTTTGACTATGATGTGGGAGCAATAGGTGGATTTTAATGATGTGATCTTGTGCACAAAAATATGTAGAGTTCTTCAATTATCTTTTAAATATACAACTACAAAAAATTTAAAATATATATTAATGCCCATAAATAAACTATTGCAAAGTTACATATAAATATATAATATTTAGTAGGCTTTTTATAGCAAGAACAAAATTATTCAAATAATGAATGATAGTTTTGTAAAAAATCTAAAGGTAAAAGTTAAATATAAAGATATTTTTTTATTTTTAACAATATCCTTAACTACTCTCAACTATAAAATGAAACTATTGAAATAAATTATTTTCATTTGACTTTAAAAATATTATACTATTAAAATAATTATTTAATTATTTATATTTTACCATTTTAATTTCCCTTCTTATTATCTTAATTGAATCCTTTTTTTTTCTCTCATGAATATGCAATATCTATATTAGTATATAAAGATAAAATACATATTCAAACAAAAAAGATGGGTGATAAGAGGGCACACTCGGAGAGTCAAATGGACACCGCCCAGAAAATTAAAAAAAATAGAATTACTTGAGACTAGCCCAGACATCCATAATAATCTAATCTTTATATTTTTCTTAACAAATTTCTTATTTAATAAATATATATATGTATTCATAACATTTTAATATTATTTAAATAGTTATATACTTTAAATATAAAATAAATAAACTATTAATTAAAGATTCTTGTACGACTTAAAAAATAAAGTCTAAATAAGATAGTAAAACAACATCCAATTTTTATGATTTTAAAAGTGTATTACATAATATATCAAGTGTTGTAATTCAATTGATTGATTGGTGACACTTAGATCATATATTCTTTAATTACTCCTTATGATTTCAAAAAAATGTTATTCAATTGATTAAAATTGGTGACACTTACCATATACTCTTTAATTACTCCAACTTCCAACTTCCAAAATTCAAACGCCAAGAATATCATAATAAGAAGAAGTAACTACTCAAGTACCACAATTCAAACCCCAGGAATAGAATAGCAAGAAATGAAGTAGCCGTCATGCCCCGTTTGATATAAAATCCTCATAAAAAACTGTTATATAGATCAATTTGGAGTTCTTGTAAGACTTCAAGGAAAGTACAATGTCATCTGCCATACCAAAAATATGGAGTTCTTTCCTTGTCACGCGTACACATAAAATGAACCAACATGGATTAAAATTTGGAGTTGTTTGCTTGCATTGTTCCGGCATAATCAGCGTAAAATAAAAATAAATACAGGTTTATAGATTTAGAAGGAGAGCTTCACAGTCCTTATACTCCCACCAAAATGATTACAACCTTTTCTATAAAATAAGATATTTACAAACAACACCTCGAAAACTTTCTTTTATAATAGATCCGATGCTGTACTGTATTTACTGTGTGGTCACAGATTACTGTGAAGTATACGTTTCAAGATAGTTGCTGGACTGTTGGTTGCTCAGCGTTTGTAACGAAAGATTCTCATCTCCTCATTCATTAGCCAAAATCTCCAAATACTCGTTATACAGCCTATCGGTAGTTTCAGGATCAGAGTCGGTACTTCCAAGACGGAGCGAGTGGTCTGTAGTTGGATTTTGAGGTTGAAGAGGAGGAGGATAATTGAGGGAGGCAGAAGAGCCATATATGCTTTGAGCGGCACGGTCGTATTCAAGAGCGGCTTCATTGGCGGTGTTGAAGGTGCCGAGCCAGAGGCGCTTTCCTTTGTTGGGCTGTCTGATTTCCGCCACCCATCTACCCGATTTCCGCTGCCACACGCCTTTGTACTTGTGCCGCCTGTTTTCAGGCCCTCCTTTGCCCGCCATACCGCCTTTTCTTGGACCCTTCCGAGCTGTTCTTCTTTTCGTTTTCTTCCATGAATTCAACCGCTGCAGTTGCTCTGATATCCCACTAGCATTCTTTTTCCTCTGCCCTCTGGTCTTCACCATCTTTGTTGAACGCCTGAAATTGAAAATTTAAAAATCAGCGGAAACACTGGTTGAAACGGGTAGGAGCTTACTTGGCTGCTACGCTACAAGATAATCTGGCTCAACGAAAGGAATGGAGATATAATCCCTCAAAAGAAACTGAAAAAGAAAACATTAGAGGCTGTTGAGGGATGGAATCGGCTACCCACAAATGCAGAGTGAGCAAATGAATGACTCAGGTGCGGAGACTGATTGATGGGATTGAAATGCGGAATCTTAAATACATACATTTAGTCCAATACATTTCTTTCATACTTACTTGGGATTATCGGATTCACTCGTCCTAGCTATAGCGATTGATAGTGAGCGGTGTTGCACATCTGCCGAAGTGTGGATGAAGACGGAGTATTCGTCTCGATGAATCGGATCGCAGGATTCTGCTCCCGCACGCCACTAATTTAATCTGGGCAGCATCATCTGATTGATTGATTAATATATAAGAGAGAAAAAGGAGGCTTGGCGACGAAGAAAAGGGGTGAAAGAGAGAGGGAGAGGGGCCTTGGTGACAAAGAGAAGGTCGACGCGGACAACAACCACCCTTCTCTTGGTGTTATGATGGCAGTTGGTTTATTTTCTTCCAGAGTAAGCGTGTAGGCGGCCTCCAATTTGATGTCCACCCATGCAGTGAAAAACTCTTTAACTTAATTTATAAAATATTAAATGCTTCCAATATTTGATTGAACGTTTTATTCTTCTCTATCTTTACATGTTTCATATAATAATGTAGCGGATGGTGGCTAACCGATTTTCTTATTATAAACATTTATATAAATGTTGGTATAGTTATTTGAAACAAAATAATATTATATATTTATAAAAAAATTGTCGGATTGAAGAAATTACAATTTGAAGTTTAAACAAAATAAGTCTAGAGTAAATAGAATAGAATATAAATTGTTAAGTGGTGAGGTGGGGGAGATTCTTTACATTAAAGAAACCTAAGTCATCCAAGGGAAGTTTGAGTTAGAAATGATACCATCTTCTTTATCTTTTTGATTTGACTAAGTATCATGAACATGTGAAATGACTAGATCAAACTAAAGAAACATGTGAAATGATTAGATCAAACTAAAGAAACATGTTAAAATCTAACCTTCGAGAAAAGTCTAGATATGCATTTTATTAAAATAATAAATAATATTTATTAAAAATGTTTTAAAAGTGACAAGTTTATGTGGATTTTTTGTATTGAGTAATTGATTGTAAAATATTAATTGAAGTATAAAATATGCTTGTAATTATTAAACAAAATTTTAAGAGATAATTAATGTTATATTTTTTATTAATGAAAAGATACAATTAGTTTTTAAATTATCAAAATTATAATTTAAGTATATTGAGTATTTTTTTGGGTTAGTTAATTTACATATTTTTAGGTTGGATTGAGTTAGAGAAGTCACATTTGAGGGACCTCATCCCATGACATTATCATTGTTCAAACTTGTGAGCTTAATTATTGAGTAGGATTATAAACTCCATGAGTGTAATGGGCCAATAAGAGTTTGAAATTTGGTTGCAATAACAACAATATCATTTACTAACCACCATATCATTCCTTTACCGTCGAGTGATGTTTCATAGTGTTTAGAATTACAATATTTTATTTAACTTAAACAAAGATATAAATATGAATTGTAAGGTTAATTTTTTGAGAAAATTTAATATTATTTACTTTCCTAATGTCATGAATGTCAATATTGTCATTATAATCTATACTTAGTTTAAAAAGGAAAAAATATTAAAGTTATATATTATACAATTTAAAAGAAAGAGGAAAAAAGGTAAATAATGTAAAGGAGATATATGACATGATGTATTTAAAGGACACATAAAATACATATGATGGATATAATAAAGACTTGATTATATCTCATGGATGTGTATATGGTGAATGAATATATGTGTATTTTATTTTTGGCTAATATGTAATTATCAAATTTTTCTAATCTTATTCTTTATGTATCAAATTAGGATATTTATTATCGCACATAATTATATTGACATAAATAATCTATATTTTTTGTCAACATCTAGTTCCTTTGTTAGGAAATTATTTATTGGTGGAAAACAAGAGTACTGAACCTAACGAAAGTGTTGTGATAAGGTGTTGTGATAAGTGAGACCATCAAAAGGAGTGTTTAGAGAAAAGAATAGAAGAAATTATGATAATGTTTGGTAGTACACACTAATTCCTAACCCTTGAAGGGCTTAGTTATTTAAGGTTGTTGATGGGATCAAGAGATCCTAAAAGGAGGTGATTATTGAGTTATATTTGGGCTAACATTTTATGTATGAATAAGAAGAGATTATGGAGGATTAAATCAAAAAAATAACAACAAGAGGACATAATAAGAAGTTGAGATAGGTAGTTGAGGAAAATAGAATGACTTATTAAGACAATAACAAAATGAACTTAGTTGAAAATAGGTAGTTGAAAGAAAATTGGTTATGTAGACATTCCTAGGTTTCTGACAACACTTTTCACTAATTTTTTATATAAAACTGATTAAATAATTTATTAGTTAATTAGTGCTAATATTCTTCTTTTAATTTCCTATAATCAAATAATTATTTAATTATTTAGTTATTGTTCTTCTAAACCATTAATTAAATAATTTTTATTAGATAAACTAAAATTTTAGCTATCATAACAAGGAAACTCTACTTATTTACGAACCTTAGATTGTAATTGTTGTCTTTGAATTACTAACTTTAGATTGTAACTTTATCTTAAATGTAGGTCTACATTATAGTATTAATTTCAATTAGCTTTTTAAATACCTTTCTATGCAAAATTATAATATTATAATTGGAAAAAAAACAATTTACAACATAATAGTATATAAAAGATTGCAACAATTATATAGATATATCATAACATCTAAGCTGAAAAGTTACCCCATTGATAGATTTTACAACAATAAAAAGTAAAGAAAAATGTAGCCTTTAATTAAAATTTCAGCATTAAGATAAAAGTATACTTTCTATTGACATGTATTATAAAAGGGGATAACAATATTGGTCCCATGCCTACTTCAAATTTTGATGATAACCAAAAAAAACTACTTCTTTGTATAGATAGCATAACTATCCAACAGCATAACTATCCAACATATGTATATTATAGCTTACCATATATAAAAATATTCTCTATCATAACATCTAAGCTGAAAAGTTACCCCATTGGTAGATTTTACAACAATAAAAAGTAAAGAAAAATGTAGCCTTTAATTAAAATGTCAGTATTAAGATAAAAGAATACTTTCTATTGACACGTATTATAAAAGGGGATAACAATATTGGTCCCATGCCTACTTCAAATTTTGATGATAACCAATCAAAACTACTTCTTTGTATAGATAGCATAACTATCCAACATATGTATATTATAGCTTACCATATATTAACATATGAAATAATTTATTTTAGATAGATGTATTTAAGACATCTATAATTCAATTAATATTAATGTTGAATTTGTTAAATATTAATTATTTGACATGTCAATAGTTGTTAAATTAAAGTTAAGAGGTTTTATTTATATTTACATGATTATAAAAAAATCTTTTTTACTATGATGTGGGAACAATAAATGAAATGTAAAGATACGTCTTGTTAACAAAAAGTATTTAGAGTCTTCATTTATTTTTTAAATATTAAAAAAAAAAAAAATGTATTAACAATCACAAATAAACTATTACAAAGTTATATATATTTATACACTATAAAAATATTGTATTATTAAACTAATTATTTAATGATTTATATTTTATCATTTTAATTTCCTTTCTTATTATCTTAATTTGCTTTGTGAAAATATATTCTGAATAATCTTTAAATTTTTATTAACAAATACTTATTAAAAAAAGTTATATATTTAACATACTAATATATGAAATAATTTACTTTCATAACATTTTGATATTATTTAAATAGTTATATATTTAAAATAAAATAAAATAAACTCTCATTTTAAGATTTAATAATTATATATTTAAAAAATAAAATAAATAAACTCTCATTTTAAGGTTCTTTGTATAACTTGAAAAATAAAGTGTAAGTAGGATAGCAAAACAACCACCAAACTTTATGATTTCAAAGATATGTTAGACAGCTAAATCTTGTGATTATATTCTTTAATTACTCCAATCACCTACATTCAAACCCTAAAAATATGATAACAAAGTGGAGATCATGCCACGTTTCATATATAATCCTCACAAAAAAATGTCTAAGAGATCAATTTAGGGTTCTTCTATGACTACAAACAAAATTCAATGTCATTTACCATACAAAAAATATGCAGTTCTTTACTTGACACGCGTATGCATAAAATGGACTAACATGAATTAAAATTTGCAGTAGTTTGCTTGCCACGTTTCGCCATAATAAACGTAAAATAAAATAAATACAGGTTTATAAATTTAGGAGAGCTTCACAGTCCTTATACTCCCACCAAAATGAATACAACCTTTTCTATAAAACAAGAAATTTACAAAAATCCCCATCCAAAACTTTTTTTATAATCGATCCCATGCTGTACTGTAATTACTCTGGCGTATACGTTTCAAGAGAGCTGGTGGACTGTTGGTTACTCAGCGTTTCTAACCAAAAATTCTCCTCTCCTCCTCCATCATCCAACAGCAGCAAAATCTCGTCTATATTAATGTCAAACAGCTCGTCACCGGTAGTTTCCAGATCACAGTGGGTACTTTCAAGAGAGGGATAATGGTCTGTAGTTAGATTTAAATCACTTATATTGATATTTTGAGGTTGAAGAGAAGGATTATTGAGACACGCAGAAGAGCCATACATGATTTGAGCAGCATGGTCGTATGCAAGAGCGGCTTCATTGGCGGTGTTGAAGGTGCCGAGCCAGAGGCGCTTTCCTCCGTTGGGCTCTCTGATTTCGGCCACCCATTTACCCCACGTCCGCTGCCGCACACCTCTGTAATTGTAGCGCCCATTTTCAGGCCCTCCTTTGCCCGGCATACACCCTTTTCTTGAACCCTTCTGAGCTCTTCTTCTTCTTTTCATTTGCTCGCATGAATTCAACCTCTGCCATTGCTCTAATATCTCAGTAACTTTCTTTTCCTTCTGCCCTCTCGCCGTCTTCACCATCTTTGTTGAACGCCTGAGTTGAAAATTTAAAAATCAGCGGAAACGCTGGTTGAAATGGGTAGGAGCTTACTTGGTTGCTATGCTGCAGGGTAATCTGGCTCAACGAAATTTTATATGAAAGGAGTGGAGATAGAATCCCTCAAAAGAAACTGGAAAAGAAAACTTTAGATGATATTCGGGCGGCACCATCTGACGGAATGATTGATTAATATATGTGTGTGGGGGAGAGAGAATGGAGAGCCTTGCTGACGAAGAAAAGAGATGAAAGATAAAGGGGGAGGGGCCTTGCTGAAGAAGAAAAGGGATGATAGAAAGAGGATGAAGGGCCGTGCTGAACAAGAAAAGGACAAAAAATCACCCTCCTACTGCTGTTATGATGGGCGTTGTTTATCTTCGTTCCGGAGTAAACGTGTACGCGCCTCCAATTTGCTGTGCACCCGTCTCGTGAAATCTTTATTACGCCGAAGGCGTTCTCTCCAGGCGACATGTAAAAGCGTATCGACGGCTATCTTGTGTCCGTATCAATGCAAGATGATTAAACGAATCTCAGCCGTTCATTGTTTTTCGTTTTTTTTGGACTTTTTCGTTGTTTTTTTTTTCTTTTCTTGCCGCTATTGGTTGCTCCTCCAAACTCTTCCTTGTTGGTATTGCCCTTTCACTTCTCTAATTTGGCGGAGCTGCAGCCTCAAAATAAGGTTTCGACGAGGGATATAGAGTATGTTTATTAAAATGAAAATTACGGCCAAGATCCTTATAAGCACATTTAGGTTTTAACATTACGGCATCCTTTACTTAGTAAAATTAATATATAATGTATATTTTATGTATTTAAAAAGAAAATTATAAATAATATAATCATACAATTTATTATTATTATATATTAAATTCTTTAACAAAATTATTATAATTAATAATTATTATATTTTAATATTTTTAAATATATTTTATATAATATAAATAAAATTATATTTAATATAATTATATTTATATATATATATATATATTATATTCTATAATAAAAGTTATTATAATTAATAAAAAATATATTTTTTATTAAAACAAAGCGTTCAAAGAGTATGTCGGTAGAAAATTATATGTATGTTAATATGTTAGAGTATGTGTTTATGCATGGATGCACTGCAAATTCTAATTACGTGTGGCTAGATTAAACAGTTAATAATAAGTGCTAAATAACAGAATGAAATAAATTTAGACAAATCTAGATTTTTTCTATAAAGAAATGAAGTATTATTTGATTATGAGATATTTGCATACATATTCAAAACATAAAACAATGCAAATGAGAAAAAAAGTTGTCATCAAATTGACAAAAAATATGCAAATTGAAGTAAAATGTTCCCATCTAGTTGTCAAATCAATATTTATCTAGCCTTTATGTGATAAGTGAGATTTTTGAGGCTTTTACCTAATATATTAGAGGATTTTACCATTAAACGACAACTAGTTTACCATTAAATGGTAGCCAAAACTTGTTTTCCAATGAATCAACAGTGGTTTGTAGGCGTGAAACTTGTTTCAAGCTCAAATCTCGCACTATATGTAGCCTATTGGCTAATAAAGATAGAGAAACTCAAAAGATAGAGAATGAGAGAAAGACAAATTTAGATAGAGAGAGAGAGAGGGAGAGATTGAACAAGAGAGTTATAGACAAAGAGAGGTAGAGCATGAGAGAGAAATATAAGAGATACAATGGAAAAGAGAGAAAGAGAGAAAAGAGAAACTAAATTTTTATTGGTTGTTTCGTGTCAAAATCCAAGGATGGCATGTGTCCTTGGGGAGTTATGCTCAAGTCAGCATTTAATTTTATTAAGGATTTGATAATTCACCTTGAAGACCTCTTCAATGTACCTATTGCATGCTTAAGGAGACAATCATATAGAGAGAGAAAGAGAGAAAGAGAAAGTAAGAGAAAGTAAGAGAAAAGGGAGAGGGGGATAGAGAAGATATAGATAGGTGGAGAGAGAAAAAAGAAAAAAAGAGAAAGGGAGGAAGAAAAATGAGACAAAGGAGGAGAAACATATGATAGATAAAGAAAGAGAAAAAAACTATTGAAATAAAAGGATAGACAGAGGGGTAGGGATAAAAAAAAGTGAAGAAAGAGAAACAATGATAAAGATAAAGATAGAGAGAGAAAGAAAGATAAATCTAGGAATAGAGAGGTAAGAGGGAGACAAAGAGATATAAAGAGATAGGTAGAGATATAGAGGAATAAAGAGGGACAAAGAAAGAGGTAGATATAGTGAGGGAGATAGATAAAAATAGATAAAGGAAAAGATAAACAAAGAAGAGGAGAGAGACATGGATAAAGATAAAGTCACATAAAGAGATAGGGAGATAAATGTAAATAGAGAGAAGAAAAGATATATATAGAGGGAGCTAATGATAAAAATACATATAGAGAGGAGACAAATAGATAGAGAGAGGTAGAGAGATACAAATCTATAATGATGAATAGATAGAGATATGGGGAGGGCGATTGATATATCTCTCCTTACTGAGCTCTATATCTCTCTATATCTCTCACTATCTATGCCACTCCCTCTCCTCCTCTATCTATTGAGCTATCTTTGTGTCATTCACTCCTTTTATACTATGTATCTCTATCTCTCTCTCACTCCTTTATCCATCTCTCTCTATCCATATCTCTCTCTACCTCTATCATTATCTCTCTATCTCTCACTTTCCCCATCTATCTCTTTATATCACCCCCATTATATGTCTCTCCCTCCCCCTCTATATATTGAGCTATCTATCTCCCTCTCTATGTATTTCTCTATGTCTCTCCCCCTCTTCTTTGTCCCTAGGGTATGTGCAAGATCATAATGGAAAAACATGCCCTTAACTGGCAATAAAATTCAAAAAAAGCAGAGTTAGGCAACTTGATGTAAAAATTTGAATAATTGATATATATCATTTCAAAAATATGTAAGAATAGAATCTGTAGAAAATTGAATTTAGTTTCTAAACTATTAGGTTTATTAAAAAAAAAAAAAATATTTGATGAAAATTTAAAATTTCAATGCACTACTACTTCAATTTCAAGGAAAAATTAAGAAGTAGGTGTTTGTCTGACCACCCTAACCAAAATAAAATGATAATATTTTTTTATAATATTTTAGATATAAGTAGGGGGGACTTATGTCCCATTGTGATGCATTTTTTTTGTTATTATTTTCCAAGTAAATAATTAATTATGAATTTTGTATTACAAATTTTAAAAAATATAAAAACTTGTATGTCTAACCACCTTAACTTGGTCAAAACTTCATCAAATTCAATTTTTTTTTTAAAATCCTATAGTATGCAAAGCATAGATTGTGACGCATGTTTCAAATTCAAAAAAATTGATATTGTTTGAAAGTTATAGATGTTTTTCAATCAGCCTATCAATGAGGACTTTAGTCATAATTCAAATAGAAAATGAATAATAATTTTTTATTAAATTCAAATTAAAGCATAATTTATATTGGTGGAAAGTTGATAATCTCCTTTAAAAACCCTTTTCATTTCATCAATTTTGGGTAAAAAAAAGTCATCAGTCACAATGGGCATCATATCACTTAGATATCACCACTTTTTGGCCCATCATGATCCTGCACACACCCCCCATCTTCTACCTATCTATCTCCCTCTCTCCCCCTTTTCTCCCTCTTCCTCTTTAACCTATTTGTCTCCCTCTCTCCCCCTCTTCTCTATCTCCTCCTCCACCTATCTCTTTCCCTTTCTCTCCCTCCCTCCCTCTCTATTGCCGCCTCTCTCTATCTATCCTTGTCCCTCCCTTTCTCTCTCCCTCTCTCCATCTTGATTTAACTATCCCTAATTATCTTGTCTCTCTCTCCCCCTCCTCCTTGCTCTATATCTCCTTATATCTATATCTCTCTATCTCTCCCCCTCCCTCTTCCTCTATATCTCTCTATCTTATCCTCTCTATATATCCATCTTGTGAGCTCCTAAATCTGAAAACTAGCTTAAACCTCCACACACATTAGCATAGGTTAGTTTAAACTAAGAAAATAAAATTCTCCTATGAGATATTGAATCATGTTAGATATTCTAAAATAAGAGATTAAAACAAGAAGAAAAGCTAAATGAAGCATATAAAAAAATGAGTGCATACCTATCCCATAGTGGATTGGTGCTACTTTGATATGGAAAGTAGCCCTTTCCCAACCCTTCATAAGCTCCAAATGATGATGGTATCAAGATGAAAGTGATGCAAGATGAACTCAAAATTCCTATAGTGCAAATACGCAAATTGTGGATGGATTTGGAATAGAAGTGCCCTATATTTATACGTTGAAGGCTTGAAATATGGAGAGATGGGAGGAATGTGGGATTAAACATGAGCCAATGGAAAGGTACCACTTTTCAACATGCTAGTGGAGGAGGAATGCAATTAGGTGGATTTGAAATTTGAAAGATGACTTTAAATACACATGGTTGAGATATTTTGGGGGGAAATTTGTTTGGGCAAGAAAGTCAAACAAATGGAGTTAATGAGGGAATATTCCTTGGGAATATGCCTTGTGAGGGAAAATAGGAGTAATTGGATAATTAATTAAAATGAATTTCATGTGCAAGTGGGTGGGTTAGTCAAGGGTTTAGGTTTGACAAAAGTTCAGTCAAAACCTAGAGGATGGGTAATTATGATTAGAGGTTAATTAATTCAAATTAATTAACTTGGAGGAATTTTAGGGATTTACGATATTTGTTTTAAATCATTTTGATTTATTAAATCAAATAAGAGGACCTTGAGGACTTAATTAAATAATTTGATTTATTTAATCAAGTATGATGCACCTTAGTGAATTAATCAAATAAATTACTTTATTTGATTAATAGAGGAATTTGATGTTACTAGAGTGGGATTTGATGCACTATGTTAGTTGATTATTTTGAGTGTCTACATTTTTCCTCTTTGAAGCAATGTACCAGTTGAATTGATTCAAAGAATGATGTTGCCAAGATCAAAATTAAAAAAAAAATGATTTTTTTATGCCCTAGAGGAAATAAGTATGTTGGTACATTTCCCCTTTGAGAGATTGAATGAAAATTTTAATTTGAGGGTCAATCTCGCAAAAAAGAGGCTCAAAATGGATGCATGGATGGTTAGACTAAAAAATATAAATGATAATGATGATGCAAATGAGATGTTTTTAATATGCTTAGAATAAAAAATCTATATTATCCTAAATGTCTTATATGATTATAAAATGAGATGGGCTAAGATGCTTAGAATAACAAATCTATATTATCTAAAACAACTTAAATGATTATGCAATGTATGGATGATGGATGATGTTGTCCTATGATGATATGACATGATTATGCAGGATAAGAGTGCGGATGCTTTATGAATGTAGGTTGGATGCATTAATGAAATGATACTATGTTAGTGTGAAAGAGGATAGAAGAATGAGAGGGATCAATCTTTCAATTTGAGATGATGTAGAAGTTTAACAAGTCTATGAGTTGTTGAGACTTTATTAGATATGATGATGAATGATGATGATGCATTACTTATCTAGGGATGAGAGAAATAGAGAGCATAACTCTCCTTATGTTTGATAAAACACATAGGTACGATGTATCAAGGTATAAAGAACCAGGATGGCGTTGCACCTAGTATGATGGAATTTGACTCGACAATCAGATATGAGTACTCTTGTTCACACCTCACATACAAAACCTTATTCATAATGCAGTTCAGATATTCTAAACATCTCAGACCAAAACATAGAAAAGAAAGCCTTCCTATGTGGTCAATAAGACATCTAAAATACCTTCCCTACAAACCAAACAAAGCATGTATGACCAAGTTATATTACAATAACATCCAACAAGCATAGTAGATAAAGAGATAATGATTGTTTCCCCATTCCTTTCTCTCTAAACCATTTTGATTAGGCATCATCTAGAAGTCATTGGAATGAGCTTAAAATAAGATAAATAAAAAAGACAAAGATAAAGTAAACAAACAACCTAATGTTCTTCATACCACTAGCCAAGACTATCACCTTTAAGGATGACATGTAATTCCAAGGATGACATGTGTACGTGGGGAGTTATGCTCAAGGTAGCATGCCATTTTATTAAGGATCTCATAATTCACCTTTAAGACCTTTTCAACGTACCTATTGCACGCTTAAGAAGACAAACATATAGAGAGAGAAAGAGAAAGTTAGAGAAAAGGGAGAGGGAGATAGAGAAGATATAGATAGGTGGAGAGAGAAAAAAGGAAAAAAGAGCAAGAGAGAGGAGGAAAAATGAGACAAAGGAGGAGAAACATATGATAGATAAAGAAAGAGAAAAAAATATTGAAATAAAAGGATAGACAGAGGGGTAGGGAAAAAAAAGTGAAGAAAGAGAAATAAAAATAAATATAAAGATAGAGAGAGAAAGAGAGATAAATCTAGGAATAGAGAGATAAGAGGGAGACAAAGAGATATAGAGAGATAGGTAGAGATATAGAGAAATAAAGAGGGACAAAGAATGAGGTAGATATAGTGAGGGAGATAGAGAAAAATAGATAAAGGAAAAGATAAAGAAAGAAGAGGTGAGAGACATGGATAGATCTAAAGTCACATAAAGAGATAGGGAGATAAAGGTAAATAGAGGGAATAAAAGATATATATAGAGGGAGATAATGAGAAAAATACATATAGAGAGGGAGACAAATAGATAGAGAGAGGTAGAGAGATACAAATCTATAAAGATGAATAGATAGAGATATAGGGAGGGTGATTGATATATCTCTCCTTATCGAGCTCTATATCTCTCACTATCTATGCCACTCCTCCTCCTCTATCTATTGAGCTATCTTTGTGTCATTCACTCCATTTTTTATACTTTGTATCTCTATCTCTCTCTCACTCCTCTCTCCATCTCTTCCTATCCATATCTCTCTCTACCTCTATCATTATCTCTCTATGTCTCACTATCCCCATCAATATCTTTATACCACCCCCATTATATGTCTCTCCCTCTCCCTCTATATATATTGAGCTATCTATCTCCCCCCATCTTCTTTTCTATCTCCCTCTCTATGTATCGCTCTATGTCTCTCCCCCTCTTCTATGTCCCTATCTTCTACCTATTTCTCTCCCTCTCTCCCCCTTTTCTCTCTCTTCCTCTTCAACTTATCTCTATCCCTCTCTCCCCCTCTTCTATATTTCCTCCTCTACCTATCTCTTTCCCTTTATCTCCCTCCCTCCCTCTCTATTGCCCCCTCTCTATATCTCCCCCCCTCTCTATCTTTCCTTGTCTCTCCATTTCTCTCTCCCTCTAGATTTACCTATCTCTAATTCTCTTTTCTACCTCCCCCCCTCCTCTTCACTCTATAACTCCTTATAGATATATCTCTCTGTCACTCTATCTCACCATCTATATCTCTCCATCTCCCCCCCTCCCTCTTACTCTATATCTCTTTATCTTATCCTCTTTATATATCCATCTTGTGAGCTCCTAAATCTACAAACTAGCTTAAACCTCCAGACACATTAGCATAGGTTAGTTTAAACTAAGAAAATAAAATGTTGCTATGAGATATTGAATCATGTTAGATATGCTAAAATAAGACATTAAAACAAGAAGAAAAGCTAAATGAAGCATATAAAAACATGAGTGAATACCTATCCCATAGTGGATTGGTGCTTCTTTGATATGGAAACTAGCCCTTTCCCAACCCTTAATAAGCTCCAAATGATGACGGTGTCAAGATGCAAGTGATGCAAGATGAACTCAAAATGCCTATAGTGGAAATACTCAAACTGAGGATGGATTTGGAATAGAATTTCCCTATATTTATAGGTTGAAAGCTTGAAAGATGGAGAGATGGGAGGAATGTGGGATTAAACATGAGCCAATGGCAAGGTGTCACTTGTCAACATGCTAGTGGAGGAGGAATGAGCACATTTAAGAGAATGTGCAATTAAATGCAATTAGGTGGATTTGAAAGTTGAAAGATGGCTTTAAAAATACATATGGTTGAGAAATTTTGGGGGAAATTTGTTTGGGCAAGAAAGTCAAATAAATAGAGTTAATGAGGGAATATTCCTTGGGAATATGCCTTGTGAGGGAAAATAGGAGTAATTGGATAATTAATTAAAATGAATTTCATGTGGAAGTGGGTGGGTAAGTCAAGGGTTTAGGTTTGACCAAAGTTGAGTCAAAACCTAGAGGATGGGTAATTAGGATTGAAGGTTAATTAATTTAGATTAATTAACTTGGAGGAATTTTAGGGATTTATGGTTTTTTATTTAAATAATTTTGATTTATTAAATCAAATAAGAGGACCTTAAGGATTTAATTAGTAGAGGAATTTGATGTTAATTAGAGTGGGATTTGATGCATTATGTTAGTTGATTATTTTGAGTGTCTACATTTTGCCTCTTTCGAGTAATGTACCTATTCCATTCGTTGAAAGAATGATGTTGCCAAGATAAAAATTAAAAAACAAATGATTTTTTTTGGATGCCCTAGAGGAAATAAATACGTTGGCACATTGCCCCCTCAAAATATTGAACGAAAATTTCAATTTGAGGGTCGATCTCACAAAAAAGAGGTTCAAGATGGATGCATGGATGGTTAGACTAACATATCTATATGATAATGATGATACAAATGAGATGTTTAAGATGCTTAGAATAACAAATCTATATTATCCTAAATGTCTTAAATGATTATAAAATGAGATGCGTTAAAATGTTTAGAATAAAAAATCTATATTATTTGAAAAATTATAAATGATTATGCAATGCATTGTTGATGGATGATGTTGTCCTATGATGATATAACATGATTATGTAGGATAAGAGTGTGGATGCATTGTTGAAATGATACTATGTTAGCATGAAAGAGGATAGAAGAATGAGAGGGATCCGTCTTTGAATCTAAGATGAGAGTATGTGTAAGATCATCATGAAAAAAATAGGCCCTTAAGTGGTGATGAAAATTAAGACAATTAGAGTTGAGAAACTTGAAGTAAACATTTGAATACGTTATTTATAATATTTCAAAAATATGTAAGAATAGAATCTATAGAAAATTGAATTTAGTTTCTAAAATACTAGGTTTATTTTTAAAAAAATTCTATTTGGTGAAAATTTAAAATTTCAATGCTGTACTACTTAAATTTCAGGGAAAAAGTAAGAAGTAGGTATCTGTCTAACCACCCTAACCACAATAATATGATATTTTTTTATAAGATTTTAGGTACAAGTAGAGGACTCATGTCCCGATGTGATGCTTATTTTTTTGTGATTTTTTTCCAAGTAAATAATTAATTATGATTTTTTATTACAACTTTTAAAAAATATAAAAACTTGTATGTCAAAACTTAATGAAATTTTATTTTACTTTTTTAATCTTATAGTATGCGAAGCATAGAATGTGACACATGTTCCGGATTCAAAAAATGTGATACCATTTAAAAATCTATAGATTTTTTTAAATCGACCTATCAATCAGGACTTTAGTCGTAATTCAAATAGAAAATTGATAATAAATACTTTTTAAATTCAAAGTAAGGAATAATTTATATTGATGGAAAGTTGAGAATATCCTTTAAAAACCCTTTTCATTTCATCAATTCTGGGTTAAAAAAATTCCATTAGCCATATGGGCCATCATATCACTTACGGGTAAAAGCACAAAGTTGTGTCACACTTTCAGCCAACATATCAACACAAGTGAATTTAAGTATTTCTAACTAAAAACCAATTTTGGTAAAACATATGACCTAGTAAGATTCATTCTAGCTAAGTTAGATACTTCCACAATTTATTCAACTAGAATTGTTGGCTAAAAATATATGGAGCACCACTTTGAGTCCAATTTACCAAAAAAAGGAATTATTTGAAAAACTTGTAGTTTTAATAACTCCTCCTCATGTAAATAACTTTTTTTTTTAAATGTAAAAATACACTTTTGTAGATCCATAAGTGTAGTTTTAAAATATATATTTATTTTAATAGTTTAATTATTATTATTATTTTTATTTTTATTTATACTAAAAGTAGGTTATCAACAAAAAGTATTAGGTTGATTACCATGCCAAGGAAACATACTAAAACTTATTAAAATTTTTTTTAAAAAATATGATGCACTAGATTAAAGAATCTATTTCAAGATGGTATAATTTTTTTTCAATTTTAGATAAACATTTAATATGAATGTTGACGTCCGATGGAAACAATTGTTTTTTATTCATGCACATTTTAATACTTATATACAAATATATGTTTATCAAAATTGGAATAGAATATATCCATGCACTAAAGTTTCAAGTTATAAATACACACAAAAAAAATGAAAGAAAAAAAATAAAATTTACTATAGAAAGGTTGACGTCCCGTGAAACTTCATTTTTCAGCATTTTATCAGCAACTAAATGATAGTGTTAATTTATGAAGACCTAGATTAAAATAATTTTTTAATTTCTTATAAAAAATACAAACATAAAATATACTAAAAAATACATATTTTACTAGTTTACATCATTTAGAAATACATCATTTAGAAATTCAAAACATATATGCTACTTTTTAGTGATTCAAGTTTAAAAGTTGGATCAGCATTGGTCGTTTCCTTTATAAAGTGTGACATAGCTTTGTGCTTTTACCCTTACATATCGCCACTTTTTGGCCCATCACGATCCTACACATACCCATGATGCAGAAGTCCAAAAAGTCTATGAGTTGTCGATACTTTATTAGATATGAAGATCAATGATGATAATGGATTTCTTATTTAGGGATGAGATTTAAAGAGCATAACTTTCCTTATGTTTGATAACAAACATAAGTATGATGCATCAATGTATAAAGAACCAGAATGGCGTTGCAACTAGTGTGATGGGATTTGACTCAACAATCACACAGGAGTACTCTTATTCACACTTGGCATACAAAACCTTATTCAGAATGTAGTTCAGATATTCTAAACATCTCAGACCAAAACATAGAAAAGAAAGCCTTCCTATGTGGTTCAAAATACATCTAAAACACCTTCCCTACAAACCAAACAAAGCACATATGACCAAGTTATATTACAAGAACATCCAACAAGCTTAGTAAACTAAAAGATAATTATTGTTGCCCCATTCCTTTCTCTCTAAACCATTTTGATTAGGCATCATCGAGAGGTCATTGGAATGAGCAAAAAATAAGATAAGTCAAAAAGATAAAGATAAAGTAAACAAACAAGCTAGTGTTCTTCATACCGCTAGCCAAGACTAAACTATAGTGATGTCTGATGTTGATGTCCATTGTAGGAAGGATTCATCCTAGGACATGTTATGATCAACTGATATGGGAATGACTAGATGATAAGCTATTGATACCAAGAGTTGATGAACTTGTTCTCTTACTGACCTAAACTTGAGACTTTGATGATTGGGCTTTTACTTATAAACCTGCTAGACTTGCTTCTTACCGACTTACCAAAGGATGAAAATGAAAATTGATTTATTAGATTATTTCAGGTGAGAGCGAGATGGAGATGGATAGATTATTCAAATATTTGGATGTTTTTGTTGTTTTGAAATGTTTTGAGGCTTTTTTTGGGATTTTGATATTTTTTATGAATGTTTTCATTTTCAAAATTTCCAATGTTTTTGGATTTTCTGATATTTTGACCAAGAACCTAACCTAAAGACCTATCCTAGGGGTCTCAGGATCTGATCAACAGATTAACGTTTCCTATGGTATACATGCAAAGACCACATAGTTCAACTGACACAAACTTGATTTAATGATAAGATAGATGGACACATGGATTGCCAACTTATTATGACAAACTCATAAAGGACTAACCTAATGTGTCTCAATGGTCGATCAAAGATCCACCTTGCTTATGTTCAATCTTATAGATGACGTAGTTCGACATGATGACTCAATTCTGATTTTTTGGATTTTTGACTTGTTGACATGTTTTGGTTGTTTATGGATTTTTTTGATTTAATGAATTTTATTAGATTTTTGGACTTTTTTATGTTTTTGGATTTTTCAAGAATTTTATGATGTTTTTGGAATTTTTGAATGATTTTATGCATGTTTTTGGATTTTTTGGTTTTCTGAATGTTTTTAGATTTTCGATGAATTTTCTGATGTTTTTGGATTTTTTGGTTTAAAGCAAGACTGCAAGAATATAAACGAATCTGATTTGATGTAGGTAAAAGAACATGCCCCCCAATTTGATGTGATAGACTACTTCGATAGGACAAACTAACCTTAGAAATGTGCCAAGTAGTACTAGGGTGGAACATGATACGAACACAAGATCAAGCTATGGTACGAATATGGATGGATGGATGGAAGGATTAATGGAATGCAATGGATAAATGAGTGATGTGGGGTCAATCGTAGAGATCCTGGTGGATGGAGAGTATTTTATTTACACGAGGTGCCTGTTTCCCAAGTTTTCACCAAAGTACTTGCCCAAAGTGCCATTGAAGTGGTTTTCACTAGAGGACGATTTTTCTCTTTACTGTTTTTCAATCCTCTTTCTAATTTTGTTTTGGACTTTTATATTTTTTCATTTTTTCATATTTTTGGTTTTACCCTTAAAAGATCAAGCATAAAACTTTTTGAGATGGGATTTGTTCATGGGCTCCTTTAGAGGTTCCCCTTCAGATGTTGATAGCTAGTAGACTCTTGATTTGTAGCTCACGGTGATGATGAATGGTCCCAACCAGTTGGTCTCAAATTTTCCCTTGCTCTTTGGATTTGGCACATTCTTCTTATTTTCCTTCAATACTAGCTCATCGACATGGAAGGTCTGACTCTTGATTTTCTTGTTATAGATTCACTTGAGGTGGTTCTAATAGACTTGCAAGTGGTTTAAGGCATCTATACACCACTCATATAGTAGTTCTAGCTCCTTCAATCGTGAGACTTGGTATTCTTCATCTATAATGAGATTATGTTGTGATATTCTTAGGGATGGGGGCTTGATTTCAATGGGGAGGATGGCCTCTGATCCATAGACTAGAGAGAAGGGGGTGGCACCTATTGGTGTGTGGATGCTTGTGCGGTAAGCCCATAAGGTGGGATTCAATTACAGATGTCACTCATGGCCAAAATCATTGACTATTTTCTTGAGGATTTTTAGGATGGTTTTATTGGTAACTTCAGCTTGGCCATTGCCTTGGGGATAATACAGAGTGGAAAAGTGATGTTGGATATTGAATTTTTGGCATAAGTTGCTAACATCCTGATTTTTAAAAGGTGTCCCATTATCTGAGATAATGGATTGAGGGACACCATGTCGAAAAATAAGGTAGTTCAGGACAAAATTAGATATCTAATTTCCTATTATGTAGGTCATATGGGAATGGCTTCTACCCACTTCGTGAAATACTCTATGGCGGTAACGATAAACTTATGGCCATTGGATGAGGTTGGGGTGATTTTACCAATGAGATCAAGCCCCCACTATCAAAAGGGCCAAGGTGTGATAAAGGGGTGGATTTCTTGAGCTGGTGCATGGATGAGGTCCCCATGTTGTTGATACTTCAAACACCTTTTGACATATTCATGTGCTTCTATTTCGATAGTAGGCCAATAGTACCCCATCCTCAACAATTTCTTGGCCAAAGTCACAACGCTCGAGTGTGAACCACAAATGCTATTATGTACCTCGGTTAAAGAAGTCAAGGCTTCCTCAGTTTTTAGGCAACGTAAAAGGGTCCCTTCAATGCTCCTATAGTATAGGGTATCTCCTAGGATGATGAAATGAGATGAATTTTTGAAAAAAGATCTTTTAAGGTTTAGGGTTATGTCAGTGAGAAGGACTCCTATTCTCAAGTAAGTATAAATATCATGGTACAAATATCATCAGGACCAACAATTTTGCACATGAATTTAGACATTGGTAGCTGTTAAAATGTGATATCAATGAAAGAATCCTTAAGGATTTCCACCAACTTCTTGTATAGAGTCAACTTATCTTCCATTTTTTATATTCATTGTTTACCTAGTTGATTATGAGTTGTGAGTCTCCATAGACCTTAAGATTCGATCTGTCACTGCACTACAATCCTCAACCCTATGACAAGAGCCTCATACTCTATGATGTTGTTTGTGCATGCGAATGACAACTTGTATGATTTAGGTATGCAGTCCCCTTGTGGAGTGATGAAGAAGATTCTCACTCCTAACTCATGTTGTGTGTACGATCCATCAAAATACATCTTCCCATGATTTGCTACACTAAGGTTGAAGATTGATTCATCAAGGAACTCTGAAACAAGTAGATTCTCTACATTTATTGGTGCTTCTGTGAGTTGATCCATGATTTCTTGTCCTTTGATAGCCTTTCATTCTACATACTCAATGTCATGCTCCATCAGGATCATACCCAATTAGCCATTTTTCCTGTGAGAGTTGCTTTGGAAATTAGGTAATTGAGAAAATCTATTTTGCAATAAGCTTGATCTAATGTGCTAGCATGTAATGTATGGATTTTTTTTCTACAAATACGAATGCTAAGTAGGATTTCTTAATAGGTGTGTAGTTCATCTTATGTCCTACCATGGTCCTACTGATGTAGTATATAGCCCTTTCCTTCCCATTTTTATCATGCTAGGCTAAGACAGTGCCAAGGGTTTCCACTATTGTTGATATGTATAAGACCAAGGGTTTTCCTTGAATTGGTGGCATAAGGACTAGTCGTGTGAGAAAATACTCCTTGATCCTTTTAAACACTTGGGCACATTTCTCATCCCATTTGTATACTACCCCCTTGTGGAGTAGATGAGAATATGGGATTGCCTTGTTTGCTAGTTGTGCTATGAATCAACGAATGGACTAGAATCTTCCTTGTAGGCCTCTTAGTTGCTTCATGTCTTCGGTGCTTCCATTTCAAGAATTTTCTTGACTTTGGTGGGATCTACTTTGATTCCTCTCATTGATACAATGTACCCTATGAGCTTACCTAGTTGTACCCCAAAGATGTACACTTTTTGGATTAAGTCAGACCTTGTACTTTTCTAGTTTGTCAAAAATGGAGCTTAGGGCCGATATGTGATCCCTTCACTTATTTGATTTAGCTACTATGTCATCCAAATAATCTCCCATAGTCTTATGAATCATGTGATGAAATATTAATTTCATCGCCCTCTAGTAAGTTTCTCCTGCATTCTTCAACCTGAATGGCATCATATTCCAACAATATGTTCCCCATGGATAAGTGAATGTTGTCTTGTGTTGGTCTTCCTTGGCTATCATGATTTGATTGTATCATGAGAATCCATCCTTTAATGATAGCATCTCATGTCCCGTCATCATATCCACGATCATTTCAATGTTTGGAAGTGGAAAGTCATCATTTGGACATGCTTTGTTAAGTCTCTAAAGTCCATGAAGATTTGGATGCCCCAATAGGTTTTTAAATAGGTACAAGATTTGAGACCCACTCTTGATAATTTATTGGTCGTATGAACCCTATATCTAGGAGCTTCTATAATTCAATTTTAACTAACACGACTATTTGGGGATGTATTTTTCTCATTTTTTTTTCTCATAGGCCTTGCTTCAAAATATATAGCTAGGTGAGGGTATGTGTAGGATCATGATGGGTATCTGGCTGACAACTTTTTTTTACCCAAAGTTGATGAAACGAAAAGGTTTTTTAAAGGAGATTCTCAGCTTTCAAACAATATAAATTATGCTTTACTTTGAATTTAATAAATTATTATTATTCATTTTCTATTGAATTACAACTAAAGTCCTGATTATTAGGTTGATTGAGAAACATTTATAGATTTCAAATGGTAACATATTTTTTGAATCCAAAACATGGATCACATTCTATGCTTTGCATAATATAAGATTTAAAATAAAATAAAAAAATTTCATGAAATTTTGACCCAAGTTAAAGTGATCAGACATACGAGTCTTTAAATTTTTTAAAATTTGTCATAAAAAAATTAGAATTAATTTTTTACTTGGAAAAAAATTACAAAAAATATGCATCACATTGGGACACGAGTCCTCTACTTATATCTAAAATATTATAAAAAAAATTATCATTTTAATGTGGTTAGGGTGGTTAGAGAAACACCTACTTCTTATTTTTTCCCTGAAATTTAAGTACTACTGCATTGAAATTTCAAATTTTCACCAAATAGATTTTATTTTTTTGAAAATAAACCTAGTAATTTGGAAACTACATTCAATTTTCTACAAATTCTATTCTTACATATTTTTGAAATAAGATAGATAACTTATTCAAATTTTTATGTCAAGTTGCCTAACTATGATTTTTTTAAATTTTTTGCCACTTAAGGGCCTATTTTTTCCATGATGATCCTACACATACCCATGATGAACCACAACTTCTAGATCAAATCAAGGCATGTCGGTATAGGTCCATGCAAATTTTATCTTTATTTCCTTTAGGAATGCAACTAGGAGTTCTTGTTCTTCTGTGAGAAGTGACTCAACATAGAGTGTTATGTGTGGTAGTTCCTTTGTTCCTAGATTGACTAGATTGCATTGTTCTACCAGAACCGCTGAATTTTCCTGGTGAATGGCACTAAGAGGAAGATTGAATCCTTCATTCTCTAGCACCTTAGAGTGGTTTTCACCATTGGATATGTCTTTTATTTTTACTATTTTCAAGTCAGAGAGTGCCACTGTGTGGCTTTCACTCAAATACCTTGAGATTATTCTCAATTTCTCAATTTTGCGACTAAAGGATTCAATTGTTTCCTTTTAATAGAATTTTGTATCTAGGATGATGTGGAAACCAGCTTTATGATCTCCATATGGTACCATATCCTTCAATCCCATGAATTTCAAGAGTGCCTCATCATTTTTTTACGTGTCCAAAATTGGTGGTCCACATTGGTTGTAATTGATGAGTTGGGGATAGACAAGATTTATTTCATGGGTTTGATGGTCTGAATCAAAAGATATGGTATTGATCATGAATAGGGAGGAGTACTAAAAAAGCATAGGAAATTCAGTTATGGGATCCTTGTCACTACTACACACATCGATTATGTCAAAGGTAAAGTTATCTAAGGGAAGATCTATAGATACTAGTAATTGAAGGGGGTTCTGGATAGCTGAGGGGGAGTCTTGACTGCTTTAACTGGGGGAATTATACCACGTATGATTACACTCAAAGGGGTACATCCAAGGCCAAGATTTGTCATGTGTCTCTAAACAATGATAGGTTCCAATCAGCCATTGTTGTTCTTTCAAATATTTTTATTCCATTTTAGCCCATGCCCAATATTAATTGAAGTCCTCTATTGGCATCATCTATATTAAGGGTTGGTACATGTCTTTCATCTTGATATAGGAGACTAGATACGTCTCTCTCATCCACCACTTTTCAGCCTAGATCCCCCCAACTTCTGAATCGAGAGGGATCCACTCTAAAGGTTTGAGTTGTTGTATTGGTGGGTTGGGTTTGTCCATGGGATCTGGGGGATTGAGGAAACCCCCTACTACAAAGGCTCCTTTCTTCATTTTGTAATCCCCACATCCATTATCTTGGTTTATGACCTTGATTTTAGATATATCAAGAATGGCAGGTGTCTTGGTCCTAGAAGTGGAGGCAATATTTGTCGGATCTATATATGGAGTTGAAGGGCCTTCATTGTTCTTTGGGACTTGGGGGATATTTTAGTATTTTTCTTCTAGGTTTTTGCAATAGGTAAAGGGCTCAAGATCACTATAGATTGTGACCTCTTCATTTTGGTATGAGAACTTGACACACTAATGGAAGGTTGATGCAACTACTTGCATCTCATGGATCCATGGATGCCCCAGGAGGATTTTATAAGGAAGATCAAGATCAAGGACTTGGTAGGTGGTTTCCATAATGGTCGGCCCTACATGGATAGGGAGTTGGATAGTGCCCCGAGACACTATTTCTTGAACATCATAAGCTTTGATTGTGATGCCCTTTCCTTTTTCAATGGAATCCTCAAAGAATCCTAGATTCTTTATGAGCTTGAGAGAATAGATGTTTACACATGCACCCTCATCCACCAAGACCCTTTTGATTTTTATTTTTTATGAACCAGGATCTCAAGGTGGACTGCGTGATTGTGAGATGATTGGGTGGGGAATTCTTGATCAAAAAATGTGAGGAGATTTGGGGTGGTAATGTTTTCAACCATAGCTTGGAATTTTTCAGTATCAAGATTGGTAGAGATAGTAGATGAAGCCAATGCTTCCTCAAGGATTTCTCTATGGGCAGATGAAATCTTTAGTAACTCCATGATGGAGATCTGAGAAGGAGTTCTTTTTAACTAGTCTAAGATATTTAATCCATTAGAAGTGAATTTATGATGTGAGACAGATGTCCTAGGTGGATGTGATGACCTAGAAATGGCGACTTTTCCACCACATGTGGTGAATTCACAATCAACTTTGTCTCCCTTGATGCTAACAACAATGACCCATTTGTTTATGGATGCAACAACTTGATCGTACACATAGTTCACATTGACATACTTTTCTTTCCCCTTGTTATTTCCTTGGTTATGATCCGACATCGGATTTGTGTAGATCTTAAGATCTGGGTTTCTTGTTGGTTGTTCCATGTTTATGATCTTGTCATTGATGAGGTCTTGGATTATTATTTTCACCTTCATGCAATTGGCTATTGTGTGCCCTTTGATTGTATGATAGTCACAAAGGAAATTTTCATTGTACCATAGTAGTCTCACTTGGGGCCCTTGATAATTATATTAAGTAGGGATTTTGATGAGATTATCATTTACCAATTTCTTCATGATGGATTGGACTGATTCCCCAAGGGTTGTGAACTTCCTCTTGGGGGGATACTTGTTTCATGGATGTGGTTCTCCCTGATTATTTAGATTGTTGACTTGATTGTTGGGTGGTTGTTGTGATACCACCTTGGTTTGCGTATTGTTGTGATTTTTGTTTTACAGTTGCTAATATTTTTGGGAATTCTATTTCAAAGCATTGATTATGACCTTGGCATCGACCACTCCATCATTAGTGACTTTCCTATTTTTCACCCATGTGTGAGGTTTTTCATTATAACTGGTGGAAGGAAGATTGTCTTGATATTCTAGATATGTGGGTGTAGCCCCTTGTGCAATAAGGGATCATTCAATGTTGAGCACCTTGGGGATGAATTGGTCATAAGTGGTGATGCACTACATTTTTAGATGAAATTCCAAGGTTTTCTCAAGATTGGAAATGATGGTACAATTTTTTTTCTCCTCCGACATGGCCCACTTGCTACGATTGGCCTTGGATCACCATTGTTGTAGGAACGAATTGAATGATTCCCCCTTTCCTTGTTTGAGCATAGATAGTTCCTCTAGACTAACATCCATGCCAATGTTGAATGCATAATTCCTTATGAATGCATCGATGATTTCTTGTAACATTTTGATGTTAGTAGGCAAGCAAGAGAACCACTACATGGCAGCGCCAACCAAGCTTCAAGGAAATAGCTGCATTAGATATGTATCATTATATGTGACTTCTATACAATATAATTAGAATTCCCTAATGTGATCCTACAGATTTCCCAATCCATTATATTTGTCAAATTTAGGATTTCAAAACCCTTTGGGAATGGTACCATTGCAAGGCTACTATCAAAAGGATGAGGACACAAATTGTTGGGTGTCCTTGTTGTTTTCCCTGATTAGAGATTGAGCACTTTCTATGAGAGCAACTTGATTTGTGTTGTCATGTCGTTTTGTGAATTAGGAGGTGGAGTGAACGTGTTCTGAAGCAGTTGAGGTGTTTGAGTGATAGATGGAGTGTTGGCGGGAGTTTTTCACAAGATTTTTTGTGTGATTAAGGTTTGTTGATACACTTGCATTTACTATTGTTCCAACAACGTTTGTTGTTGATCTTGTTTCTATTGTGTCAACAAAGCTTGTTGTTGGTCTTGTTGTTGTTGGTCCAACAAATCTTGTTGTTGGTCTTGTTGTTGCTACGCCAACAAAGCTTGTTGTTGGGCTAGTAATTGGGATGCTCCCTATTGTTCTTGATACTATTCCAGGGCTTGTTGATATGCTTGTCACTGAGTTGCTTGTAGTTGTGCCTGATATTGAGCTTGTGCTTGCACTTGCTAAGCTTGATATTGGGCTTGAGATTGAGCATGTTCTTGTTGGGCTCCCTATGTGGCCTGGGTAGCTTGTGTGGCTTGTGCGGCTTGAGCTTCTTGTATAGCTTGGGAAGCTTGCTATTGTTGTAGTAAATCTTGACCTTGGACAACCTGTTGTGAATGTTTCTCTTGTTGTTCTACTAATTGTTCTTGTATTTGTTGGGCAGCTAGTTGTGCAGCTTGTTGATTTTGGATTTGCTAGAGTTCTTTTTGATAGGGGGCTTGTTGAGCTTCTTGCAATGTGATGCTAAATGAGTTTGTCATGTTGGGTTTTTGCGGTGGTGGTGGTTGATTAGGAATAGTGTTGGTTGTTGTAATGAGAGGGACCATTGTATTGATGATTTGGGTTTGTGTGGTGGATGGTGGGATTGAGATGCTTGGTCCTTGGGAGACCATGTTTTGAGATACTTATGGGATAGTAGATGATGTCTTGGTTTTTGGGGTTTGGGTGGTGGATGGTGGGATTGAGATGCTTGGTTCTTGGGAGACCATGTTTTGAGATACTTAAGGGATAGTAGATAATGTGTTGGTTTTTGGGGTTGCTTGGATGGTTTCCACTTGTTGTGATATGGATGGCAAGATGGTAGGATTTAGTATGATGTTTTGAATTATGATTGGAGGATTGCTCAATTTTTTTTGATTGATGGTGGATAAAGGGGGAAGGCCTAACGCAAGGGGTGATGCGGATGTTAATGGTAAAGGTGAAAATGGTTGGAAATAGGGTGATGAATTTCCTTGAAGAGATGACAATGATGATGAGGGATCAAAGATTCCCCCTTCTCCTTGTGAGGTCATGTGGAGAGGTTTGTGTGTTGAAGGGATAAATTGGTTTTGCGTGAAAAGAGGATGGATGGGTAGGATCATGAAATTCAAGTGGAATGTATGGGTACAATGGATTCAATGGGATGGATTGGTCCAATACGGTGTTTTTATCCAAATCTTGGTTATTCACAAGGCGATGTGCTTGAAGTGCATGAAGCAATGAGCTTCCCTTGTTGACAATTGGCAGAGTTGGAGCAATGGATGATGTGATTTGTGGGATGCTTTGGGTGATGCTTTGATATGGAGGTTTAGGTGGGATTGGAGGCATGATCCCAAGAAGTTTCTCCATAAGAGTGCTTTTGTCATTATCAAAGGGGATTTTAGCTCCTTCTATTGCCAACTCAAGAATGTATTAGGAGGGATTGAGCCTCATCATGGCATTTACAATTCTATGAGTCTCAGGATTTTGAACCATTTCAAGAATTTCATTTTGTGTCATCCCTAAGACGTTATTAGTGATGTCCTCTACTTGACCTTCCACTTGAGTATTTTGAGGTATTGGAGGAGGATTAATTTGGAGGTCAATGGATATTGTAGTGTTGAATTCTATCTCAATTTGACTCAGATTGCTCGGAGTGGATGTTTCTTTGTTTTGCTCCATGTTTTTCTTGTATTGAGATTGATTTTGAACCATAAAATATGGATCAATTTTCAAGAATGTAAGAGATGAACCTCTAACACCTTAGATTGGTCTAAACTTTAGGCTCAAAGAAGAGAATCCAAGTTTTCTTTAAGGATCAAAGGATTGGGATGAGATAAATGGAGGATAGATGGTGTGGATGATTGAACTCCTTGAGAAATATTGAAGGAGACACTAGAATTTAGGACTTGATTTGATTTGATCATAACCTTGACTTGATTGGATTTTTATTTGGATAGTGAACTCATAAACTCTAAGAGGTTGGATTTTTTCATAGAGTAGAATTGTACACAAGATGATAATTTGACTAAGCATGTAAAGAAGGATTCATCTAAACACCCCTAGCCAAACAAGATGATTTTGATTTGATTTTTCTTTTGGATAATGAACTTATAAACCTCAAGAAGTTAGATGCTATCAAGAGGTAGACTTGTTCACAAGGTCTGATAATTTGACTAAATATGTGGAGAAGGATTAGTCTACACATATCTAATCAAACAAGATTATTTGGATATTTCCAAGAAGTCTAGCATGAATGATGTTTTCAAGATTTACAAGAGTTGTTCATGAGATGATTTTGATTTAAATTTTGATGGATGGATGAGAATGATGAGTTTGATCCTAGATTAGACATAGGTAAAAGTCCTTTCTATAAGACCTTGGTATTGAAGAACATTCTTGGTACTCCCTATGTGAGAAAAACAAACTTTTGAAAGAGACTTGGATTTTGTTAACAATAAAACTCATACAAATTAAGATTGTTCTTTGATGGAAATTTGTAAAAGTTCAAATTCAATCTTTCTCTAAATTCATAAAGCATAGACAAATTTTTCTTATGAGCTTTTTAACTGAGACCTTTGGATTTTGGTTTTCAGATTTTGATCTTTCAGGAAACCATTTGGAAGAACACATGTGTGGGGTTTAATTGTTTCTTTTTTTTCTTAATGTATTCCTTTTACCACAAATAATTTTTGATTATGTTTTCAAACTAGATTTCTAATGTTGTAACTTCCTCTCATCCCGAAAGTCCATTATGTGGAGATCAAGGAAATCAAGGCAATATTTTCCCAATGTTGACTTTAGTAAAAGAAAATTGTGACTAAATCCAAATACTTAGAAACCTCTCAGGATGAAATCCTTAGGGCAAACAAGAGCACTTGGATTCGTCAAATGTATTTTATCCCCTTAAAGGGTTTGAAATTTTGAAGAACTTTGTGATTGTTTTTTTAAAATATTTTGAGACCCAAGCAAAGTGTCTTTTTTGTATTCCAAGAATATGCAAAATCCTAGGATGAAAGAGGAAATATTTGTTGATTTCCCACTTGGATGAATCTAGCTACGCTTACACTTAGCAGATGATTAGATGCTTGACCACATAGGCTCCCCCTTATATTGCACTCACTTCTCAAGTCAGCCAAGCATTAGTACCGATGAAACTCTAATGGCATACTTCTCACCTCTACCAAGATTCATAAAAATGTGGGATGGCTTTAGAACATTTGTTCTTGCATCAACAAATTCTTAGCCACATGAGAGGTAGGATCAACCCATATAAAGAGTATCACCTCCTTATCTTTAGGAGCTCTTGTAATGATGAGATTTCCTCAATATTTGAATTTATATACCAATTGGGAGTAGCTTGGCATTTATCTCGTTACCGATTTGAGTCATTTCCTTGGGATAAGCACTTTTCCCCATCAAAGTAGACTCTCTAAAGGTGGACAATAGCAAAGAAGTGTATTTGTAGTTCAACCACCTAACGCATCTAGGTGGGAGCACACACAATACCTTTTCTTCTTACTCGCAAGGTTTGTTCACTTTGAAGAATCCAAATTGAAGTGTGGAGGAAATTACTTATACACCTTAATATCACAAAAAATCATTTTGATTCTCTAGATGGGCGTGAGGCATGAGAGAAGCGCATACTTTTTTTTAAATGATATTACTTTGGATAAGGGATTACAAAAAATAAAATGCACTTGTTCATTTTAGATTCAAAAAGTAGTAATGTATTCATTTTGTAGCACCAAGATGAAGTATGAAGTTTTTTTGTTCAATTTTAAACCAAATCGAAATCTAGTAAGTTCCTAAGTTCAATTTTAACCAATTTTGAAAAAAATCAATCATTGATTAATTTAAAACTCAAATTGATGTAGTTGGCCTAAAACAAAAAACAAAAGAAGGAATTGAAGGCCCTAGGTTATTACAATAAGCACTTAAAAATGATTTTTTTTTAAAGTTCAAATTCAAGGCCCGCTTTCAACTCAAGTTTCTCCACAAATTGGTTCCTTCGATTCAATTGTTGCGAATTCCTTGTACAAATGAAATCCCTTTTCCTACAAAATAAAAAAAAATATAAACCATGTGAAGATCAAGTTATTCAATTAAATTGATTTTTAAACATTAAATTAAACGATTTCAAATGAAAAGATTAATGATTTTGAACTAATAGATGAAAAATTAATAAGAATCCTGATTTCCAAAGACTTTAAGATAACTCTTAACTAACAATAGAGATTTTTCTAACAGTGAGCAAACTATTTCCTGCTAATAATTCAATCTCACCAATCTAAGATTCCATATAAAAAGCTTCTCTAAAGATATAAATGTGAAGGACTTTGCTTACCACTCTCTACAGCTAATCAATTACTGAGAATAAAAATATTAAATATAGAAACACGCACGAACAATTGTTAGAAATGCATTCAATAAATACCATCAAGTCACAAAATCATCAGCTTTCCTGGTACTCCCTCCAAGCACAATCTTCAAAATACTGCCATTCTTAAAAACCAAAAACTAGATATAAATGCGTTTTTTATTTGGTTCACAATAAAGCTATTTGCAGATAATAAAAAAAAATCAATTTGTATGGTAGACTGCATTTGATGTGGGTTCCCAATTTAATATAAACAAAAGATTTCAATTTTCACTTGGTTCTATGCAGAGACAAATAATAAAGTGTGAGTTGTCTATATACTATACTATTATCAATTCGATTTTTCTTTATAGAGAAAATTTATCTAGAAGATTTGGCAAAAATATTAGCATAAGGTATGGTGGCCTTCAGCATTTAAGACATCATATTTTATTATTTACTCAAACTAATCTAGAAAGGCATAAAACCAAACTCCTCCAACTATGGAATTTTTATCGACTTGTTGACACATTTCAAGCCGCACAATACCTTGTATGTTAAGGCTTCCTCCAAGCCCTATCTCACTTCAAGAGTCATGAAGGAGGGTAGCTACCAAGATATATCTTTGATGTCATTAGCTTGTAAGGCTATGAGAAAACTGGATGATAAGAAAGACTTATGTTTTGCAAGCTCATACTGACATGACAAAATCAAAACGACCTATGACTAGGGAGTAAATGGCCTTTAGAAAATTCCAAGCTAATGCAATTGGCAGGTGAAAACCAGAACTGAAACTAGCACCGAAATGGCGTTTAGAAAGTTTCTAGCTAGTGGCATTTAGATACTTTTAATGATGGTGTGTTTTAGAAAATTGCAGATGTAAAGCCAGATAACACAACCTTTGTCACAATCTCTATGCCTATGTCGAAATAGAAGCATATAGAGGGCACAAGTACTATTTGATAGAATAGGATTCGTTGAAAAAGGTTTTAGACACTTTCGAGCAATGGAAATCTGTGAACAAACTATTTGAATCATAACATTCTCCTCCATGTCTCTATATTTTTTAAATAATCAATGTGTGACAACCAAAAGATCTTTAATGTAATGCTTATATCAAAAAAATTAAACACATTTATAGAGATCAACATACATAGCATATGAATTAGGTGCAACAAACAATGTTATGACTTAAAATCCAACGAAATAGTCAAGACATGCTATGTTGGAATATGGATAAGGCAGGTAATAATTATATAGTATTTTAGAATATAATGAACTACAAAATTGTTCAAGGTAATGTATGAAGCCAACACTAAAACTTATATGCTATGCTTAGGGCCTTTGGGAATAAGTTAAAGGAGACTTATTTGTTGCGTAAGAAGATGGCATAGATTAATACATTGCAAATCAATAGTAGAGCCAGTGCATAAAAGTCTTTTAGAGAACAAGTCAATGCATGAAATAAAGAACATATACGATATTGTTAAGTAAATCTGCATTTTTATAGTGCTCCTTGGGATGAACAAGCATTTTTTTCATTGGCTTCTTTCTTCAAATAGAATAAC
Organism: Sequoiadendron giganteum; assembly: GCA_007115665.2. Classification (NCBI taxonomy): domain Eukaryota; kingdom Viridiplantae; phylum Streptophyta; class Pinopsida; order Cupressales; family Cupressaceae; genus Sequoiadendron; species Sequoiadendron giganteum. Next base: position 81,532,857 of record CM021106.1, on the reverse strand, counting down.
ATCTTCAACATTCTACTATGAAATCATAATTTAACAAAAGTAATTTTTTTGCTAAACAGCAAATTAAAACATTCTATTATTTCTAGAATCTTGCATTAGAACAAAGTAAAACACAAGCAACCCTCCTTCTAGCATCATTTTGTGAGCTCCTAAATCTGCAAACTAGTTTAAACCTCCACACACATTAGCATAAATTAGTTTAAATAAGCAAATCAAATGCTCCTATGAGATATTGAATCATGTTAGATATGAAAAATAAGACATTAAAACAACAATAAAAGCTAAATGAAAAAAATAAAAACATGAGTGCATACCTATCCCATAGTGGATTGGTGTCACTTTGATATGGAGAATGTGCATGTAAATGTAATTAGGTGGATTTGAAATTTGAAAGATGGCTTTAAATGCATATGGTTGAGATATTTTGGAGGGAAATTTGTTTGGGCAAGAAAGTCAAACAAATGGAGTTAATGAGGGAATATTCTTCGGGAATATGATTTGTGAGGGAAAATAAGAGTACTTGGATAATTAATTAAAATAAATTTCATGTGCATGTGGGTGGGTTATTCAAAGGTTTAGGTTTGACCCAGGTTGAGTCAAAACCCAAAGGACGGGTAATTAGGATTAGAGATTAATTAATTCAGATTAATTAACACAGAAGAATTTTAAGGATGTATGATATTTGTTTTAAATATTTTTAATTTATTAAATCATTTTGATTTATTAAATCAAATAATAGGACCTTGAGGACTTAATTAAATAATTTGATTTATTTAATCAAGTACGATGCACCTTAGTGAATTAATCAAATAAAATAGAGGAATTTGATGTTAATTAGAGCAAGATTTGATGCATTATATCAGTTGATTATTTTGAGTGTCTACACATCTCTATCTCCCTATCTTTCTTTGAATCTATCTCTCCTTCTACCTATATCTCTCTATCTATTTATCCCCCCTTCCTCTCTCCCTCTATCTTCATCTCTACCTATATTTTCCTCTCTCCCCCTTTATTTCTAGACATGTATCACTCTCTCTATCCATCCATTTATCTCTCTCTCTCTTCCTCTCTATATATTTATCTCTTCTATCTCTATCTATCCCTCTCTCCTCTCTCTCTTTATCTCCCTCTCATTTTCTCCTCTCCATATCCCTCTCATTCTCCTTCTCCATCTCAATCTCTATCTCTATCTACTTACCCTTCTCTCTCACTCTTCCCTTGTCCATCTCCCTCTTTATATCACTATCTCTCCCTCACTCTCTCCCTATCTCCTCATTGCAAACATAACATGAGCCTATTAGTAATGGAGCCTAATTATCTTCCTAATTCAGAGGTTTTACTTCAATCATGTTTGGAAAGTTTTAAGTGGATGCATAGTTGATTTGAAGTTATTACTTCTGCATTGAGACTTTTGTTGCACAAACAACAGGGTATGTTCAGGATCATGATGGGCCAAAAAGTGGCGATTTGTAAGCCATATAATGGTCCATGTGGCTGACGACTTTGTTTTTACCCAAAATTGATGAAACGAAAAGGGTTTTTAGAGGAGATTTTCAACTCTCCACAAATATAAGTTATGCTTTACTTTGAATTAAATAAATAATTATTATTAATTTTCTATTAGAATTACGAATAAAGTCCTGATTGATAGGCTCATTGAAAAACATCTATAACTTTCAAATGGTATCACATTTTTTGAATCTGAAACATGCGCCACATTTTATGATTTGCATACTATAGGATTAAAAAAGAAAAAATTGAATTTGATGAATTTTTGACCAAGTTAAGGTGGTTAGACAGACGAGCTTTTATATTTTTTAAAAGTTGTAATAAAAAATTCATGATTAATTATTTAATTGGAAACAAATTATAAAAAAATATGCATCAAATCGGAACATGAGTCCTCTATTTATATCTAAAAGATAATAAAAAAATATTATCATTTTATTGTGGTTAGGGTGGTCAGACATACACCTACTTCTTATTTTTACCCTGAAATTTAAATACTACTGCATTGAAATTTCAAATTTTCATCAAATAGATTTATTTTTTTAAAATAAATGTTTAGTAGTTTAGAAACTACATTCAATTTTCTAAAGATTATATTTTTACATTTTTTTGAAATAATATAGATAATGTATTCAATTTTTTATGTCAAGTTGTCTAACTCTGATTTTTTGTCTTTTTATTGCCACTTAAGGGCCTGTTTTTTCCAAGATGATCCTGCACATACCCAACATAATTTTCTAAATGGCCTACCAATTGACCTCATGTACTTCATATATCTATACAAAAGATAAATCAAAATTTATCCTAATTGACCTTCCACACTTCTTCAATGTACCCATTTCACACTAAGATGAAATTGCTAGTAGAATATTAAATTTTCTTGGTCTTTCACATGTTTCATATAATAATGTAGTGGGTGACTATAAAATTTTTCTTATAAATATATATAATACTATTTTGTTTCAAAAGAATAGTACAAATGTAAATCTTTATATAATTATTTGAAACAAAATAAATCTAAGTTATTAAATTCCACTCGAGTTATAAGGAATTATAATTTGAAGTTTAAATAAATTCAAGTTTGTAATAAATAGAATAGAATCTAAGTTGTTAAGTGGTGAGAGCTATATTATTAGGGGGTGGAAGGGATTTTTTTAGTTTTGATTTTTCTATATATTAATTTAGTTTGGTTATCTAAGAGAAGCTTCCAGCTAGAAACAATACCTTATTCTTTACCTTCCTCATGTGACTAAGTATCATGAATTAGTGAAATGGCTAGAGAAAAATAAAGAAACGTGTCAAAATTCAGCTTTCTCGCAAACACATAGATACAAATTTAAAAAAAATAATAAAAATATTGTTAAAAATAATTTAAAAGTTACAATTTTATGTGTTTTTTTCATATTGAGTAGGTAATTGTATAAAATTTTAATTGAAATACAAAATATGTGTACAATTATTAAACACAGACTTTTAAGAGGTCATTAATATTTTTATTAACTAGGAGAGATAATTAGTTTTTAAAATAATAATAATTAGTTTTTAAACTAAGAATAATTAGAATTTGAATGTATTGAGATTCTTTTTTTGGATTGGTTAATCTACATTATTTTAGATTGGATTGAGCTAGAGAATTCTCTTTTGAGGTACCTTTTCCCATGAGATTCTAATTGTTCAAACTTGTGAGCTTGATGATTGAGTAGCTTTACTAAAAAGATATTCTTGTAAAAATATATTCACACATAAATTTCAAAATAATAATAAATCACATGACATAATTGGGCCAAGACATAAAATGGGACATCCCATTTCATGAGGACACAAAATAATAAATAATTAAATAATCAAAACATCATGACTTGCAAGGTGTATGCCAGACCTAATCACAACATCATTTCAATTATCATATACCTTCCAAGAGTAAAAGGGAACACTAGAAAATATTGAACTAATCATTGATGGTATAACCATGTTACATAATTGACTCCTATGTGCTCATTAACCCAACCAAGCATCTATAACATCCATCAAGTGACAACCATATTGACTACAATGGTCTCATCCTTTGTCATGCGCAAACATGAAGGATGAGAAAACAAAGCCAAGATCACACTGTAAAAAATCATGTTTCAACTTGAACACACATTGAAGTCCATCTAGGTATGTGCAGGATCATCATGGAAAAAGCAGGCCCTTAAGTGGCAATAAAATTCAGAAAATTAGAGCTAGGAAACTTGACATAAAAATTTGAATAATTAATTTATATTATTTCAAAAATATATAAGAATAGAATCTGTACAAAATTTAATGTAGTTTCTAAACTACTAGGTTTATTTAAAAAATTAAAAATCCATTTGGTGAAAATTTTAAATTTCAATGCAGTAGTACTTAAATTTTAGGGAAAAAATAAGAAGTAGGTGTCTGTCTAACAACCCTAACCACAATAAAATGATAATATTATTTTATAATATTTTATATATAAGGAGGGGACTCATGTCCGAATGTGATGCATATTTTTTTGTAATTTTTTTCCAAGTAAATAATTAATAATGATTTTTTTATATTAAATTTTAAAAAATATAAAAACTCGTATGTCTAACCACCTTAATTTGGTCAAAAATTTATGAAATTCAAATTTCTTTTTTTTAATCCTATATTATTCAAAGCATAGAATGTGACACATATTTTGGATTCAAAAATATGATATTGTTTGAAAGTTATAGATATTTTTCAATCAGCCTATCAATCAGGACTTTATATATAATTCAAATAGAAAATTAATAATAATTATTTATTAAATTCAAAGTAAAGAATAATTTATAATTATGGAAAGTTGAGAATCTCCTTTAAAAACCCTTTTCTTTTCATCAATTTTGGGTAAAAAAAATGTTGTCAGCCACATGGGTCATCATATCACTTAGATATCACCACTTTTTGGCCCATCATGATCTTGCACATACCCATCTCCTAAAGAATAGGATCAATTTTAAGCTAAATAATCTGCAATAGTTAAAATAGTGAGTAAAACATAATTCTAACTCATCCAACCAATCATACCTCAAAAATAAGGAACACACATCACAAGTACACCTTATGCTATCAACATAATGAATCTAATCTGCAACTACTAGTCTATATATATTCAATGTCTTGCAAAGATTTTCATTGGTATAAAACATAAAGACATAAAAAAAAAAACCAAATACATTTGTACCACAATCTAATGACACATATACCTCCCCAAGAATCCTATTGTTTATGCAAAACCATGTTTGCATATGAACAAAACATCCAAAGAACCAATAAAAAGCACTCACATAGTCATAACGCTACAATCCTGAGTGCTATGGTGGAGAAAATGGAAAATACCCAATAGGGGTCACTAATTGTGTATCTAGATGTTGACAAGAATAAAAGAAAGTAGGAGGATTCAGGCCCATCGAAGAGAACAAGAGCCAACTTGAAGAGAAAATCAGATTCTTCGCCTCTAGAGATTCAAGACCTAAAGAAGGTGACCCAGGAAATGTGCAACCTTGAAGCTGAGGTTGTTGAGAATTTAAAGTCTCTTGGTTAGTTTTGGTTGTGCTTTTTTCTGGTTCTTGGTTGGTGGTTGTTGTCCTTTTTTTCTTTTTTTTTGTTTCACACCCTTCCTTTCTTTGGGTGCTCTGATCGTCTTTTCTTTTATGGCTTGTAAATTCTATGGTTTCGGGTCCTTATAAAACCTTATTTTTCCTCTATCAAAAAAACTCACATAGTCATGTTGATGTAAACAAGTGGCATCCTCCCACCTTGCCCCTTTCACTAATGGTTTCTTTTATTTTGCAGCTAAAATTTAATGGTCCTATTCTATTTTCATAGTATTCAATTCCAAATTATTTTTTAAATGGGTCTTATTTTGATTAATGGGCATATTTTTCCATGTACATCACAATGATTTCTTTCATTTCTTCTCATTTTGTATAGAATTGTATTTTCAGCATGTGGTCTCTTTTGGACATTGTAAACATTTATTTAATCACTCTCTAATTAGTAAACACACTAAAATAAACTTTCACACATTGTATTTACATTTTTGGGATCTTTTACATCATATTATACTTTCATATGTGTTTCTTTTCTCTATGCACTTTTTATAAGGTGTAATGGGGGATTTTATTATGTGTACCTTGTATTTCTATCATTTCGTCTTTTTCTTACACATTATGTTTTAGTTGAAAGTACTTCTTAGTGTGCCTTCTGATGTTCTTGCTTCACATTTTTATGCTATATTGTGGTGGTAACAATCAATGGAGTTTTCATGCCTTTCCCTTGTTGGCATTATGGGGCTATTATGTTGTTTGTACTAGTATTAATGATTCATTGATTTAATTTTGGAGTGAGCTATTTATTTAGTTTTTTCTATATCCTACAAAGATGTAGTAGCTAATTAACCATGTATTTCAATGACATGAAACATATACCATTAGAAATTCTCACATTCCTATTTATGAAGACCACCTATCATATTTTCTTAATACATATTCTTGAGACTATTGGTACCTTTTGGTTTTTCATTTACATCTTCAACTATTAGATTTTTTCCTTGTTTCTATATATGCATTGTTCAAGTTGTGTTTCACACATGGTCATTTGTACATGGATATTTGTCCCTCTTTAATTTTGATCTTTATTATGATTTTATTGGAGTTTATTAAATTCTAACAATACAACAACTGTTCTATGGTTGTTGTTTTGTTCAATTCCTAATATTTCAAGGATAGTTTTACTTCGAAGACTTATTATTTATTCTCATGACTTTTTTCTTTTAGGGAGGAGTTTTTTAAATAATTTTTCTCATTTTATGTAGTTGTAAGATAATATTCTATTCTCCAAGTAAAGAAAGCTATCCTTGGGGGGTCCTATTGAGTCCTCCTTCCTTAATTATTTTCATTATACATGGGAACCTCTTTAGGTCTAGTTATTGGGACCCATTTCTGAGATCTTTTCTTTTGTTATTTCCCCCCTAAGTTACACTTAAAGGGTGATGTTGGTATCGACATGTATTTTAGTAGACTACTTTCCTTTTGTGCCCTTTATAAACCTAGTTAATCAAGTTTAATTAAGGCATTTATCTTTTCCTATTCTGGTGGAGATACACTACACATGTGACTAAATCTTTGATTATCCCATATTGGTTGTACCCACCTTTTACTCAATTCTCTCTTGTATGCACATTTTTTTCTTTGTAATAAATTATCCTAGATATATGCCCATCTTTTACTCTTATATGCTCAATTCTCTCTTGTATGCACATTGTTTTCTTTGTATAGAATATCATTATTATGTGATTTTTATCTTTCCATATTTTTTTTATTAGATCTTAAGAATATTAATTTTGAGATAGCTACATCCATCTATGCTAATTCTCAAAACACCCTCAAGAAAATTAAAATTAATCAAACCATCCACTTATTTGTCCATGATGACTATCACTCCACATTTTCTACCTCAAACTCAACCATAGGAGTCCTAGTCATGCATCCATGCAAGAAAAATCATGGATATTCACTTTCATGAATACTAATCCAAGCACTACATTAAGAAATTTGGCAAGGATTTTTATAATTTTATGTGTTTGATATTGTGTATACTCTTAGTGATATTATTTTTATATTTTTCATTTAAAATATTTCACTCCAATAGTTATCTCTTATAAAATTTATGTGTATATGTTTTTTCTTGGGAGTGGGTTGTTATAGAACTCACAAGTTTATTATTTAATAAATACACATAGTAGATAGTCACTCGGATATATATATATATAGACACATACACACTAAACCTTGACTAATAAAATTAAATAACCCTTTTTAAACTTTGGATGGTATTGGTGAATCTATATTTATATGGTTAATTAATAATGTTGGAGCATGGTTGTAGGACTTTGTGTATCATACACCTTGCAAGTCCTAATATTTAGATTATTTATTTATTATTTATGTTTCTTTGTTAAATGAGATGTCCCACTTTATTCCTTGGCTATTATTTCTTTGGTGAATTGATGAATTTTTTTTGGCATTCACATCTATAAATATATCTATAAAATAATTTTTCATGAAATATGAGTAAAAGAATATATGAAAAAGATATTGTGTAAGAGTATTATTGTAAGGAAGAAAAGGTATGCATAAACACATCCTACACTAATATTGATAGAAATATTATGAAAATTTTAATTTAACTATTCCAAATATTTGAAGATGGACATATGAAATAACATAAACAAAATAATCATAAGAACATAAAACCATTATTTAAATGAGGAAAATACTTTCAAGAGAAAAACCCCACACAAATAATAGCACATTGCAATACAAGTTCTTAAGAAAATATTCACTTGAGCTAAATCTAAGAGAAATTTAGGTAGCATTGTAATGACATACAAAATTGCAAACAAAACTCTCTCATAAAAATGACTATATAAAACCATAAATATGTATATAATTATATTGCATGTGATAAACTTATACAAGTGAGGTTCTATTTTAAAAATAACTAAAAAATAAGATAATGACACTTATCTTTAAAATCATGATTATCTTCAGCACCAGCTTGTTCTTATCTCCATGCAATATGTCTCTTAAAATAACCTCTTACTTGTCATAAAAAATCCATTCTTGGCTCTTTTTGTTTTATTCCTATTTTTATTTTCAATATATAATTTTGAGACACTAATTTTTATAACATACTCCCACTTGTCAAACACCTTGCAAGAACCTATAGAAAATAGGTAACTAGTTGTTGAGGGTAAAGAGGGTCATTGATTCAAAACACCATCTAAAATTTATTGTGCTCATGGGGTTTATTGATGTATCTACACCATTTTCTAAATTTATTATCTTATCCATCCTCACATTCTTGAGAAAACCTAGATACTCAGAGGGGGGTGAGTCGGTATCTACAAAAACTTAATCCCTATAGATTTTAAACCATTTATATCTTAAACCCTTTAGCAATATGCAAATAAATACTTTTAACAAGATCAACAACCCTTACATAGATCAACAATAATTAATAAAATCAATACCATTGAAATATAAGGTAATGAACACACATGCACAAGATAATAACAAATTTACATGGAAAATCCTAAGAATGGAAAAACCATGATGAGAAATCTCACAGTATAGGAATCTCATTACTTCTAGAATTATAATTTATTTTTATGCTCACTACCTAAGGAAGCACACTACTCCCTGAAGGAATAGTAGGCTAAGGTGCCCAACCTTAGATATAGATACAAAGGACTTGCAAGTTGAGGAAGACAACCCTAGGGAAAGGGTATGTACAGGATCATCATGGAAAAAAACAAGCCCTTAAGTGGCAATAAAATTCAAAAAATCAGAGTTAGGCAACTTGAAGTAAAAATTTGAATAAGTTATCTATATTATTTCAAAAATATGTAAAAATTTAATCTATATAAAATTGAATGTAGTGTCTAAACTACTAGATTTTTTATTTAAAATTGATTTGGTGAAATTTTGAAATTTCAATGCAATATTACTTAAATTTTAGGGAAAATATCAGGAATAAGTGTCTGTCTGACCACCCTAACCACAATAAAATGATAATATTTTTTTATAGGACTTAGATATAAGTAGGGGACTCATGTCTCGATGTGATGCATATTTTTTTGTAATTGTTTTCCAAGTATATCATTAATTATGAATTTTTTATTACAACTTTTAAAAAACATAAAAAACTCGTATGTCTGACCACCTTAACATGGTCAACACTTCATGAAATTCAATTCTTTTTTTTTAATCCTATAGTATGTGAAGCATAGAATGTGACACATGTTTTGGATTCAAAACATGTGATATCGTTTGAAAGCTATAGATTTTTTTCAATCAAAAGGTATCAATCAGGACTCCAGTCATAATTCAAATAGAAAATGAATAATAATTATTTATTAAATTCAAAGTAAAGCATAATTTTTATTGGTGGAAATCGGAGAATCTCCTTTAAAAACCCTTTTCATTTCATCAATTTTTGATAAAAAGAAGTCATCAGCCACATGGGCCATCATATCACTTAGATATCGCCACTTTTTGGCCCATCATGATCCTACACATATGGTCCGAAAGATAAAAAATACAAGAATCTACTGAAGGGACTCATTGTTTGTTAATAAGATACATAAAGATTTATAATTACAATGTATGTCTATAATACAATATGTGGATTGAGGAATTAAAGCTCATCTGACTCTTTTTTCATATCTAACTTCATCATTCCACCCTTGCACACCACCACACACACTCTCAACTTGTAAATAATTTATTCTTCCATTTATATCCTCTACAAGATAAAAAAAACTAATTCAATTAGTCAAGATAGAAGATAAATAATAATGTCAAATATTTATCCACCAAATATAATACAATCCTATCCAAGAGATAGAGTGGACCCAACAATTCTTATTATATCTTCCACTGTGATCCCAAAAATTAAACTTGCTAGTGCACAAAATCCCAAGTTGGCAACAAGGAAACATGTAACACATTACCAATCAACCCAAAAAATATACTTTCAATTGAATTTACTCAATGGAGTTCACATCAAGATAGGTCAGGATCCAAACATAACTTAACACAACTTCAAATTTTGGCACAAACCCCCAAGCATATAGTATAAGAAAGAGAACAAACGCTATTAGGTACACATCCATAAATTGCCCAAAAAATCAACTCAAAACAATATGCAACACCAAATAGATCAACAATTGATGTGTGGACCACAAAGGCACATTCTATGTGTGGTGTAGGAAAATGCATATGCTTCCATTTTTCACAGTTTTTCTTGCCTTGCTTTTTTAATCTCTAATTGTGTCTTAATTGGTCCTATTTTGCATCCATGAGCCTAACAGACTATATTTTTTGGTGGTTAATCTTGAAAAGCATCAATGGATAAATGATAATTTAATGATTATGTTTGAGTGTCCCTGATTTTTTGGTTAGGACTAAGAAGCAACCTAGGGTGTCTTTGTTCCCCAAAGGTCTTGGGACCCTGATTTTAAAGGCACCTTAAATGGGCCCCTTTTGGATTTTGTGCCCCAAGTTTAAAGAATGGGGACTAAGATGCCACCTAGGGCATCTTAGTTCCCCTTGGCTTATTTTCTAGATTTACTTTCAAATCTTGAAATATTTAGCCTCCTTGAATTAATTCAATCATTTTTTGGCTTTTTGTGGTGTAATTTTAGGATATTAAGCATGAATAGGCATAAATACAAGGTTCTTTCACTCATTTTTCATATCTAATAATCTAACAAGAAATCTAAGCATCCAAGCATTCAAGATAAAATCATCAAGAATTTGGATCCATCATCAAGATTCAAGAATCATATCAAGGATATTTTTGCATTATGTGTGTTTTTGAGCTGACATTTGTGATGTAGGGCTTTTATTCAAGTCAATATCTATCAAGCATTCATTAGATTCAAAATTTACATCCAAGCTAACCACCTCACACATGTTTGTAGAATTCATAGCAAGGGTTTGGTGAGTTGTAACACTGGATGATTTTCATTCATCATTTCCCTCTATTTCATTTCATTTCAAGGTTTAATTACCAACAAGCGGTTTGACCAAGGAAAACCCCCATTTACTAACAATAATCAAGTTTTTCCTCTCTTATGTGTTTGTGATTTCGGATTTACGTTAAAGAATTGAAGATCATTTGAAGTGTAAGGTTGTAAAGTTGTAAAGTTTCATTACAAAGTTGTCATCTTCATGGAAACTCACCTATAGGCCAAATTCAAAAGATTCAAGACCTGAGATCAAAGAAGAAGGAAGTGTAGACACTGACCCTTATGACCACATTCAAAGTTTTCAGAAATTCCATATGGGACTACGTCGCCACCTAGGACATCTTAGTCCTCCCAAAGGATTTTTAAAGAGGTTCTTTCAGATCTAGTTTCGGCATCTGAAGATTCCACATTTAGCCTAAAAATAGCAGTGAGACTAAGTCAACCATAAGGGCATCTTAGTCCTCAAAAAAATTTCACAACTTTTCATTTTTGGAATCCTTATTACATTTCCAAAACTCCCAACTAAACATAGCATAACTTGTATAATTTCATCATTTGCATTAGTCATTTAGCTTGCCTTGTTTGGTTTTATAAGTCGAATGCTGAGTTTTCTTTTCAAAGCTTTTGCTTGGTGGTGAACCCTTGAAAGCTTAAAGAACCCCCTTCTTAGGTCTTCCTTGTTGATAATTTACTCACCTTTAAGGTTGATAGTCAACCCAATTAGGATTCCTAGGACATAATTGAATGATCTAAGCAACAATAGGGGCATCTCCCCCCACTTATTTTCCCCATGGTTTAGTTTAGTGAACCAACCTTTTAGAGCATTCATTTTTTTGAGTTGGAGTCCATTAAAATCCTAGATCTATATTGCATTAATTCTTGCATTTCATCTTGCATTAGTGAAATAACATCTAGGGTTTCCCATATTTTCATTAGTGAAAGTGCATATAGGTTGCATTCTTTCTTTCTTGAATCATCTTATCTCATTGAAAAATTAAAAAATTATATTCTTTATCACCCTAATTGTATTTAGGAAAATTGTTATTGAATTCAAAATTGAAAAAAACTGCATTCAAATTTGCATTCAATTACTTGTCATTAGTCACTTTTTCTTGCATTAATTTTCACACTTTTCCATTTCTAAACATCAAGTCCCTGGGTAGGAAACCTAGGAACACTATTAACAACTCAGAATCTATTATTTTTTCTAGAAAAATCCCTTGTTGGGACTAAAACACCCTTACTAGCATCTTCATCCATCTACGGGTTTCTAGCTCAGAACTCTACCTGTGTTGTTTGCTTCTATTCTAATTTTTGGAACCTCATAATTTCAGCAGTAGGACCATGACAACCTTTCTATCCACTTAGTCTTTGATGAATTTGAAGTTCTAATTTTCAAGGTTTAAATCTACTTTTTTGTGCTTGATGCCATTGTTTGTGTTTCATTTGGTTGAGTTTATTAATACATTCATTTCATTAAATCTAGCTTAAAATAGTTCATTTCATATATTACTCAATTCCAAATTTTCATTTATAAAATTTCATCTTTTAGGTTGTTGGATAGTGCAATCAGTAAAATATCTTATTTCAAATCCAAAAAACTACTTTTAAAGATTTCACTTTAGGTCATTGAAATACACTTTATTTACTTTTCTATGATAACATGCTTTCTTTCAAGAGATGAGGCTTTGATATGGTTAAAAGGGGATTACATAAGTACAAAATACCCTCTTATGAGTTCAATTTAGATTACACCACTAAGGTCATTAAGAAACATGTTAGTCATCCTTCTACTATCTTTCATAGTTGTGATAACATCTTAGAGAAAGGAGATCAAACTATTAGAATGAGGAAGATCTAGGAGATAAGAGACCAAGCACACATAAAAACATGTGAAACAATATTGATTACTGAATATTGAATGAGTACAATGAAGGATTGAATATCCTTATGTTGACACAAATGAACTCAACATCAGATCCCTGAATAGTGGAGTTCAAATCAACATGTGATGGATTTATAAGAGATGAGTGAGATAACATAATGCATGAATCAGTTAAGTCACTTAACTAATTGAAATGCATGATTAATGGAATAACACTTGAGATACAAAATAGATGATCTCTTCCTAATTTTGTATTAAGCACTAGAGTAAATTATTGATAATTAATTTACTCCAACACCCCCTTTGAATGAAAACTGAGGAGAAGCAAAAAATTATGAAGGAAAAGAATGCAATGATGGAAGCCTCTGAAAACTACTCATGTGTCCACATATCAGAAAACAATGATGTCGATCCAATATTTTGTGAAGATTGATAGAAAACAAGCTGCAAAGGCAGTGAAGATGGTGGGTACACAATGATGATGTGGTTGTCAATAATTTATCCAATCTAAAGAAGAAAGATGCAATTGTTGAAGAACTATAGAGATTCCCTTCACTAGGGATGATGACATTGTTTATCCAATGCTCAATATTGTCTCGCTAGAATGAAAATTTGGAAGCTGATGTAGTCAAGAACCTTACTAGAAAGAAAATTTGGAAGAGCTCAAGGATGTGACTCTGGAAGCTCATGTAGACATGAATTTAGAACAAAAAAAAATTTTGGCTATCGATTGGAGGAATAGTGCAGAGCTTCACAGTTAATTAGAAACTTTGAAGATTATATGTTTGTTTATTTAGAAGCAAAATGAAATAAACCTATACTAGGTTCTTCTAGAAAACATGAAACAAAGATGCGTCTAAAAACAAAGGTTTGAATTAGTCTCCATCATGGAGAAAATAGTCACAAATTGCACAAGATCCAAAGATGTAGATGAAATAAAATCGACACCTTTGCACAATCAAATTACCTTCCCAAAATTGATCTCAACAATCTTCACGCCTGATATGGCATGCAAGAAAAAATGCAGGAATTCTTGAGGGGTTATAGGTCTGAAATACGGTGCCTTCCATAGAGGCTAATTGCTCCCAGATCCTGACACAAATTCAAATTGTGGCTTGCAAAAAAAGTGGGGCCAAGTGAAAATTTCATCCTCCTATCGTCAATCTGCCCATTACAGGTCAAAATTCCTCAAGGCCCTTCCACATTCATGGGCCACCAGTGAAGAGGACTATATGTAGGATGAAAGGGGAGGGTGTGAATGGCCTATACATAACTACTCTTGGCCTAACAAAGCAAGGTGTGACATATGCAAATGCTATTACCTCCACTCTCCCACATGGCCAAAAAAAATCGGCCTATATTCCAATGGGTCATTGTAGCTTGAAGAAGGATTGACTCTATTATGGATGGTAGAGGTGATTCAATGTGGGCTTCTGTAGAAGTGTTGTAGCTAGAAAATCAGGAAATTCGGTTGAGTGAACTACCTTCAAATTGCTGAGATTTGAACAACAAAATTTATGCCAGTTCAAACCATCACTTATGTAGCCACTCCTTTTCTAATCACGACTTCTAATTTGACAAAGACCCTCCTGAGCATAATGTGTGGCTTTTTGAGAAAAATGTAGTCTCAAACTCAGGTCTTGCAAAAATTTTTACCTCTATGATTAGAAGTGTCACAAATTGTTATTTGAGAAGAGATTACACCAAAAGGGTGAGTCGATTATTTCTTGTTATGTGTAGGTTGACTACAAACTATTAGTGTAATTAATATTTAATTGTGCTTGCATAACTTTACTTAGGTTTTTCTTAGGTAATAATTAGTTTACTTAATTAATAAGTAAGCTTTATTTAGTTGAGCTATTTTTAGGTCAACATTAGGGTTGCATACATTTCTTTTATAAATAAATTCTCTTATTGTAATTTCTTAAGTCTAAATATATCAATTTGCACATCTTCATTTAAAGCTCTTCTTTTTTATTGTTTTTCTCTTTTGTGGAAGGCCTTTTGGTTTGCATGTCTGATCTTGATTTCTAACATGGTATCAGAGCCTTGACATGCAACCCCTTCTCAAATTTTGGAGATAATCATTGTAGAGTTCATTCGAAGTTCCTCAAGAATTTTAGGCCTTGAGGTCATCTATGTAGAATTTTTGGATCAGATTGGGCTTCATCATTGGATTCAAAGAACTAGAAAAAGTCAGGATTGACTTTTATTTTGCAAATTTTGACCATTATTTGCAAGATCTACGAGGGTTTGAAGTAAGATGTTGTTTTTGCAAGCTCTAGAGGTAGCTGATTTTTCGGAGCATCTTGGAGCAAACTCGACATCGTCATCATGTTCACAATGTCGCAAAACCCTAAGATTGCCCTTTGTTTCATGAATTTTTTTGTAGTTGGTCTTGAAGGCAAAAAAATTTTTCCAAGGAGGTCATACGACCTCCCCAACATGCTTTCTCGAGCCACGTTTTTAAAAAAAATCATTTAAAAAAAAATAAAAATAAATTCTTGATTTGAACCTACATTGCCTACATAGAAGGAGGCACCACCCAGTGGCCACTAGTCCACCACTGCTGTTGGTGGCTCTTCCATCTGGCCCCCAGGTAGTCCACCCTTGCGGGCCCCTCTGTCCTTAGCCCAAGGGCTCTCCGCCAGCCCCTGAGGGATTCCTATCAGCGACCACCGGTCATGTGGGTGACTAGGGGCTCCACCCCAGCCCCCAATCCGCTAGCCCTTGGTCATGCACAGGACTAGGGGCTTATTTTATTTAAGCCCCTTGGGCTGCGTGTAGGCCATATTGGCCATTTTGGAGCACCTTTCACTAGAACAGGTGTAACATCTATGTACGGAGTCGATTTTTCGCAAACAAGATATCATTGGAAAGCTAGTTCCAAGACCATTTTGTTGGTATAGGTTAGTTTTACTGATTATTCTCTAGTTTTATATTTTAGGTACTTGAAATCAGAAGTTTTTATTTTCACTTTGGAGGACATATCTTTTGACTTGGTAATCCTTTTTTTTCCATTCTCATGGCATTGGAAATCTGGTTTAGTCCTCTACAAAAATATGAGGTATATTTTTATGTTCTTTTTATGCATGTTTAGGCATACTCTCCTTTTGAATTCATTGGGTATTGTAATAAATGAACTGATATAAAGTTCCATCAAGGGGTTTTCTTGCATAATAATTTGATTAGAGTGTGCATGCACTTTGATCTTCATCGTGTTTTGATGATAACTCGCATGGGTTTTATCTGGTTTCTTAGTTTCTTTTGGCCACATTTTTTTCTTAGCATCGGATCCAAATCATTTTGAGGGCCACTAAATTTGTGCTTAATGTTCCAGAGTCTTTATGGTACTTGTTCCCATGCAAAAAATTTAGTCTCAGTTTGGCATCGACATCAAGATTCACAGCTTCCAGATTCTGTCATCATCATATCATCTAATGTTGCTTTATGGATTCCAGGGTTGTTCCTATTTGGTGTTTTCGAGTGTTCTGTGGCATCAGGTCTACTATTGCATTATTATGATTCCGATATGGTTTCTTGTAGATAGAAGTACCTTTCCTTGCTTGTCGCATTGTAGTTCTAGTGTTACTCCATAGTTTTCTTCCAGTGCTTCTTTGCAGCAGTCATCTCATTGTACGAGGGTTTGTCCTACTAGGTTTTCCTTCTCTACCTCATTATTACATTTTTACATGGTTACTTGATTATGCCTTGTTGTCGGGACCCATTCATCATTTATTGCATTAATCTTACTTTTAGGTGCATGCTTATTTAGTCTCCCTAAGTTGCACTTATGGGAGGGTGTTAGTGTAATTAATATTTAATTGCACTTGCATAACTTTACTTAGGTTTTTCTTAGGTAATAATTATTTTACTTAATTAATAAGTAAGATTTATTTAATGAGTTGTTTTTACGTCAAAATTAGGGTTGCATACATTTCTTTTATAAAGAAAATCTCTTATTGTAATTTCTTAATTTTGAATATATCAATTTGCACATCTTCATGCAAAGCTCTGCTTTTTTATTGTTTTTCTCTTCTGTGGAAGGTCTTTTGGTTTTCATGTATAATCTTGGTTTCTAACACAAATGACATCTCAAATTACTTTACAAATGCTTAACCATCTTCCTGTAGATTGTAAACAACACAAACGAAAGAAACTAGCCAAACAAAATATTAAAAAAATTAACTAAAGGCTTGCAATTACCTCCTCCTACTATGATACCATATCTAGGAGATAAGAGATCAAGCACATAGAGAAATATGTGAAACAATATTGATTACTAAATATTGAATGAATATAATGAAGGATTGAATATCCTTATGTAAACACAAATGAACTCAACATCAGATCCTTGAATATTGGAGTTCAACTCAACATGTGATGGAGTTCTGAGAGATTAGTGAGATAAGAAAATGCATGAATCAGTTAAGTCACTTAACTAATTAAAATGTATGATTAATGGAATAACACTCAAGATCAAAACTAGATGATCTCTTCCTAAGTTTGCATTAAGAACTAGAGTAAATTATTGATGATTGATTTACTCCAACACAAACAATTGGCACAATCCTTAATATTACATTTCCTATTGGTAAAGATGGTACGATACAAGAGGATGAAATCATATGTAATCATAGAAATCATACTTGTTCTTCTCTTGATACCTCTCTTATTAGTTACAAAGTTATCTTCATGAAAGAAGATACAAGCATTGTGAATCTTGTTTGTCCCTCTCCACTTCCCCCTTTGGAAGATATTAGAAAATAAGAATATGAGATAATAGAAAAATTTATAAAAATCACCTTACATAGTCTCCATTCATCCCTTGCTTGTGAGAATTTTTTAGCAAAAGAGGATGATATCATAGATAGCCATGAAAATCAAAATTTCCCTTCTCCTAATACCCCTCCTCACTGCAAAGAGAATAGGTTGATGTTAGAAGAATCACCTATTAAGAGTCATGAGAATATTTTTTATCCCTTCCCTAATGATCCTACCATTTGGAAAGATATATTTGGTAAGCATAAAAATCATATTTTTCCTTGTCTTGATGCCTCCCCTACTTGTTATGAAGCTATTTTACAAAATTTGACCATGGAATGTGATGAACATCTTATAATCTCTCCAAATAGGGTAGATGGTATAGCACAAGATAATGAGACCTTAGAGAAAAAGGATAAATTCATGAACAATCATAAAAATTAAATAAAGCCTTCTCCTAATATCCCCAATATTTATGAACAATAAAATTCAACCATTGATATGTCCCTTACATGTGATGAATTCATCTTGGAAGAACCAACCCTTGAATGTCAAGAACATTTTGTTTGTAGTTCTCTTAAAAACCCTCCTACTAAAGAAGATATAATGGTGGAAGACAATGATAACATTGACATAGTAATTCCTTAGATGAAGATGATGAATTAACATTAGATTCATCTTCACTAAGAGATCATGAAAATAAGGATAAATATTTTGAAGTTATGCACATTAGATACCCTTTGGAGTACTCTCTTGAGCTTAAAATTGCAATTTATCCAACCTCTCAAAAACCACAAGTTCAAAACAAACCCATCCTTATCCTCAAAAAACCTAAGAATAATGTTTCATAACAAATTAGTTTGAATATCATTTCTCATACACACAACACTAGGAAAAATCAACAAGTAAGATAAACACCTTCAACATCCTTTCCATTTCCTAATCCTATCTTACCAAGTCCCCCTCATTTTCCTTAACAACATGGAAAGGAGTATGATCTTGTTGAAAAACTTAAGAATACTCTCGCAAAGATATCCCTCTAGAACTTGATTCAAAATTCACCTTACTATCACACTATGCTTCAAACTACCCTACAAAAAGTTCCTATCCCTTCTAATGTTCAATCAAATAACAAAGCATCCATGATTGAAGGACTAAATACAAACAATTTTTTCCACCAAAGTGAACTCCCTCCTTTTGAAGTGAAAAACAATGTGATGTTTTAATGATCATAGCTCAATACAATACGACATGGATAAAGAAAAAACTTGTTGAAAATGGCTTAGCCTTAAATGTGTGTAGTGCAAACCTTTTGGATAAGCTTGGTGTTGATAAATAAAAAATCCTACCCGCATCTTTATCTATTAATGGCTTTGATAACATGTGAAAACAACCACTTGGTGTAATCACTTTACCTATTGAAGTATGAAAGGACACATTAGAAACACTGATCCATGTTATGCCTCATGATATTTCATACAATCTCCTTTTAGGTAGACTATGGATTCATGCAATGAATGGGGTTCCTTCTACTCTTCATATTTAAATGAGGTATGTATATGAAAACAAAGTGTACATACTTGAAGCTGACCCTGAACCAAAAAAAAATTGAACATTGAGAAAAACAAAGAGAATCCTTTAAACACATTGACACCAACTACACAAGTGGAACTTGTGTAACAAAAAGATAAAGAAAGAAATATTGAGCAAGTCATGAAGCTATTAGAATATTATTGGAGTTACTTATACTTAGAACCTAAATTCATGGGAGAATACAAGATCATAAACAAAGACTATAGAAAAGGAAAAGAAAAAGTGGTAATGTCAACACAAAATTAAAATGACCCTTTGAAATAATCCACCTCAACCACTTTAGAAGATAAAAAAAATTACACAAAAAACTTCAATGTGATAGACTATCAACAACCAAAGAATCCAAAAGAAGTGAAAAAAAATATGGAAAAGGTTATGATCTTATGAAACAACTTGGATATAGTGGGAAATGATGTGGTTCTAGAGAACAAGGTATCCATGTCCCTATAGAACCTAATGTGCAAGAAAAAACTCATGGTCTTGGTTATTTGTCCTATGATAGAAATAAACCCATCAAACAATCCTTCACTCAAACATCAACACTCTTACAAAAAATTCCTCTAAGTTGAATTTAACAACAACACATATTGAACTAATAGACACTACCGGTCTTGATTGCTATCATCTACAAGAAACAAAGAAAAATCGCTTAACATCAATGTCATCATGCAAATCACTGATGATATGAATTCTATGTATTTTACATATTCATTTAAAGAAGAGAACAAAATATCACAATCTAAAGAGTCTTGTGTAAGTATAAAACCTTGTTCTAAGAAAGAGGTCCATATTTGTCACAAATAATGAAACATCCTCTACTTTTGATCAAGAGAGTATCATGAAGAGACTCCTCCAAGATCGTTTGATCTCTCCCTCTCAAAGAACATGAAAGAAATTCTACTACAAGAGTTCATTTTTCACATATCACAGAGTTCATGGTCATGCTACTAATGAATGTAAGGCTTTAAGTAACAAAATTCAACATCTTAAGGACTATGGTACTCTCCCTTGGGTTGAAGCACCTAGTTCCTCTTTTCATTTTGTCTCATCATTGTCCTGCACTAAGTGGGGGAAAGGGGTTAGATAGCCTTTTCCTCATATTTGACTTGTCATTTCCTCTTTTGGCTAGTTGATCACCTTTCATGTACATAAAATAGCAAGTTTTGGATGTGATCGAGATGTCTTAAGTTGTCTCGGATGTGAAATATTGAGTTTTGGGGGAAACCCTCTTTTCCTTTTTCATGTTTGGCTACTTGAAATAAAATTTTCACAACAATGGTGTTAGCAACATCTTTAAAGTGGGGGAATATATCGACACTCATGTTTCATTGTATGATTTTCTTTCTTCTTGCAATGCATTTTTTTCTTGGTGGTGTCATTGGGTTTGATTTCCTTTGAGATTGTGATATTTATTTAACTTGTCCTATCTTGGAGACATTAAGCACAATCTTCCTTAAGATGAAACCTTGCATGAACTAAGAAAAATCCCTTTGAAAATTCCTCTTTCTATTGTGTTGCATTTTCTTCTTGTACCTTATTAAATTCATGGAGGTATGGCTTTGATATGGTTTCCTAGGGCTCACCTAGTGAAAAACTAGCTTCGCTAGCCCTTGTGAGCATGCATTTTTATTTTGTCCTATGATAGTCATGGGGGTATGGCTTTGATATGGACCTCTTGGGGCTCATCTAGTGAAAAAATAGTTTTAGTAGCCCTTGTGAGCATGCACTTTGTTTTTATAATGGATAGCACATTCTACTTGTAAACCCTTTTTGGACAAATAGCATAGACCTGGTCCACAACACATTGGACAACCAATTGAAGCTTGATCTATTGCATTTTTCCTTTTTCCTTTTTCTATTTTTGATTGTGTATGTTTGCAATCCGGTTATGGCTTCATATATCATCTATAAGTGTGTTTCTTGTGTGTTCCTTTGTGCCTATGTTGGCCTATCATAAAATCTTGATCCTGGGGGACTTTGCCACCCTCTTTCTTATTATTCTCCTATATTACTAGAATTCATACATTTGAACCCCTCTTGATTGTGTGGTTGGTTGCTTTAGTGTGAGTTTCAAGCAAGTGTATCCTCTCACTAAAGCAGGGGCTAAATGTAGTGTAGGAAAATGCATACCCTTGTATTTTCACACTTTTTTGGGCCCACCTTGCTTTATTTATCCCTATTTGTGTCTTAATTGGTCCTATTTTGCATCCACAAGCCTAATAAAATATATCTTTTGGCGGCTAATCCTGAAAAACATCAATATAGATAAATGATAATTTAATGATTCTATCTATGTGCCTAATTTTTGGGTCAGCATTAAGACGCCACCTGGGGTGTCTTTGTCCCCCAATAGTCTTGGGAACTTGATTTAAAAGGAACCTAAAATGGGACCCTTTTTGGAGTTTGTGCCCCAAGTTTCAAGACTTGGGACTAAGAAACCACATAGGGAATCTTAGTCAGGCCCTTAGCTTAATTTCATGATTTAATTTCAAATCTTGGCAATATTTAGCCTCCTTTAATTAATAAATTCACATGTTGGCTTCTTGTGGTGTAATTTCGAGATATTAAGGATGAATACATATAAAGACAATATTATTTCACTCATTTTTCATATCTAAGAATCTAGCATGTAATATAAGCATCCAAGCATCCAATTATTCAAGCATTCAAGAGCAATTCATCAAGCATTTGGAGCTATCATCAAGATTGAAGCATCATATCAAGGAGATTGTTACATCATGTGTATTTTTGTGCTAACATTTGTGATGTAGTGTTTTGATTCAAGCAAGCAATTCAAGTCAAGATCTATAAAGCATTCAATGGATTCAAGATCTACATCCAAGCTAGCCATCTCACATAAGTTTTTAGAATTCATAGCAAGGGTTTGGTGAGTTGTAACTGTGAAGACAATTTTTTCCTAATTCTTTTTTTATTTCTGGCTTTTACTTTTGGCTTCGAAAAGATCCATGTGCAAATAGGAGTTAGTTTTTGAAAGAAACACAATGCACCACATGGTGGCTATGCACATTGTTTTGATTGATTTCCTTTTAGATGGAAGTTGGACCATGTGTCCTTTTGGAAAAAGATTTCTCAAAAGTGATTTTTGTAAATTTGAGATTGTCTGCTCACTTGACATGTCATCTCTTCACTGCAGAGAAGTTGTACTTTGGAGAGTTTTCCTTCAAAGTTTTTCGGAGCATGCCTTTCTTTATTTTTCAAAGGAAGGATGTGAGTCGCTGCCACCAAAGCCACTTGACCAATTGACAAGACTTTTTCAAGGCTATTTTCTAGGATTTGAGCATCTATGAGGGGAAATCCTATTAAAATATCTAAAGGATATTAATGTGGTAGTTGAAATTTCATGAGCAGGATTTCTGCGACCTAATTAAAGATTTTGGATCATATTCTAAGCTATTAGGTGTAGACATCCGGTAGTCATTACTTCTAAATGAAGTCGAAATTTCTCTCTCTTTGGTGGTTATAAATTGGAAGCGACAACATGAAGAAACGGTTCCTGAATTTTTCCTTTTGGAAAATTTTTCTTTAGTTTTCATAGTTATAGGAGTATTTTCATTAAATTTTATAGAACACTACTTCACTACAACATGTTATATTTGTTTTACTCAAACTATCAATGGATTGGAATCTGACCTCTATTTTAACTTTCCTTTGATATATGAAGTGCAAGTTATTTGGGAGAAATACTTGAAGTTGTGCATGATATGGCCTTTGTCAATATTTCCTTCTTTATATTTTCATCCAAAATAGAACAATGTGTTTAGCTTAATCTAAATAGTTTGATTATTTGATTCTCATGTTGTATGTGTGCATGATAAAGTTATAATTATTAGAAGTTGGATTATGTCACTAAAATTTTCTATTTTCTATAAAGGTTATTATTTCTTCATGTTATGTTATATTAAAAGGGATATTTTATCTAGATTTTGAATGTTTTTCTATTGACTCTTGAAACTTCTATTCTTGGTCGGATCTTAATGAACACTTCATGCAAGTGGATTGAATGACTGCATTATACTTGTATCTAGCCTCTCACGCTCATTCTCTTCCCAACAATGAAAGGATGTGGTGTTTTGTGTCTATCATGTCATTCATAGAAAATAACTTGAGCTTTTGAAATTTTATAAAAGCATTAGCACATCACCACTTTCATGTTTTATGCTTGCATTTCTTTCTATTCCTTTTTCCCAAACTTAGAGAAAAGATGAATTTCTATTGAAATACTAGAGGTATTCAGTGAGGCACAATTTGTTCCCCCACTCACTAAATTTCCCATAAGACTATAAGAGAGGAACAAGCTTTGATGATCAATAGTTCTTTTTCTGGCAAGCCCAACAAGACTAGTTTTCCAAACATTTGATTAGAAGCCAAAAATATCTCTTAAATTAGATGAAGGAAAGAAACTGGAAGTTTCATGCCTAGAGTCAAACCTAGAGCATATTTGAAGGGTCGTTTCCTGTATTCCTATCTACCCTCTTTGGTACCTAGGAGAAGAAGATTTGTAGGTTTTGTATCACCTGTAAGAAGCAGTAGAGCAAGGAGTAAGATCCCAAATTTTAGAGCGTTATCTACTTGGCCTAGAGGTAAAAGTTTCCAAATAAGAATACCAATTTACCCAATTCATAGGAACCTTTTCTCCATGGCTCGCATACCCCCTCCTACTCCTAGAAATTTTGTAACCTAGGATAGTGGTAGTCAACTACAACCACCTACTTCCCCCGATGTCTAGCCCACCATACCCACTAATGCCCTCAAGGCTATTATGAAATTTTTCGGAGAGGAATTTAAAACCCCTTCTGAGACCCTTGAATACATAGCAGAGGTATGTTGAGTGCAAAATATTAGGAAGGAAAAAATTGCTATGAGACTTTTGGTTGCCTATTTCAAAGGGAAAGCTCAAGATTGGTATAGATCTTTGACTTCTGGTTCTAACATCTCGTGGGATGATCTTGGAGAATTTTTTTTTGAATGCTTCTTGGAAAAAGGAGATCGTTCTTCACTAGTACACCAACTAATCATCATCAAGAGAGCTTTGTAAGAGGCCATGAGTGAATTCAACAATAGGTTTAACAAGACCTGGTAGAGGATCCCAACGACTACCTAGCCTCAAGGTACGATGGTGTTCATGTTCTAGTTGAAGGCTACCAATTCAGATATTGTGGTGATGATAACCTCCATGTGAGGATATATTTTACCCAATGCATATGAGGTGGTGGTACATGTGAAGAATTGTTTGATAGATGCCTGAAGCTTCGACCACAAACTTTGATGCTTGTTTTTGCAAAAAAA
This sequence comes from Sequoiadendron giganteum, assembly GCA_007115665.2. Classification (NCBI taxonomy): domain Eukaryota; kingdom Viridiplantae; phylum Streptophyta; class Pinopsida; order Cupressales; family Cupressaceae; genus Sequoiadendron; species Sequoiadendron giganteum. The sequence continues at coordinate 81,508,231 of CM021106.1, read as the reverse complement.
ATTCTCATGCATTGAGAGGAAGCTTCTCCAAGAACTATCATGACATAAGTGATGGGTTTAGGTCCACCCCAATCTATGTATGTATACCCCACCACACAACCAAGTACACGAGGTTCTTACTTTGTAGTAGTAGACATCAATGTTATGAAGAGTCCAATGTGACCTTTTTCTAATGAGTTAGTTCTCCTTAAGTGGCAACAAGTGGCCCCTCCAAAGAAAGCTACTCAAACCTATTAGGGAGGAAGGCCATTCTATCAGAAAATCACATACCAAGGACTTTCAGGTCATGGAGGTCAACAAGTGGCATTTGCCAACCAAATAGTTTCAGTCACCATTCCATTATATATAGTTAAGGATAGCTAGAGAAAAGAGTTGATCCCAAGCTAGAACAACCTGGTGGAAGATGAAAATGCATGGTGCCTCCCTTGCAACAATAGCCATATGCCTCAAAATTTCTTGAAGGTAAACATGCAACAAAGAATAGTAGAGAAAAGAAACAAAGGCATGCTTCTGAATGTGGAAGGATATGAGTCTTCTAAAATGGATAATGCCCATTCTAGAGCACAAATGCAAGGGATATTTCTAGAGAAAGAGTTGGATATCACACTCGATCAAGTGATTTTTTTTGGGATGGAGGAAGAAGATAAGATATTCATGAATGAAGCTCCAACGACCAATACTCCATAGGTACAATCTAACTACGACACAAAATCCAAGAGAAGGCTCATGGAAGAGTACATTACACAAGCTCCACCTTGTCCTTAGCCACACCAACCACTGTTGGAGGAAAAATAGTTCGCGTAGATGACTATTCAACTGACTCAGAAACAAAAAATTCCATTGTTACTCAAAAAATGTTGGATAAGATACCAAACCTAATCAAGATAGACCATCATCCTCTAAATCCAAGGGAGATTCATCCATTCAGGCCATAGGCCCCACTAGTCAGTACACTCAACATGGTGGAGCAGCTGAAGAAGGCACCTCCCAATGTGTCCTTGTGGGATGTTATATATATTCCTGAAAAAATATATTGCTTTGGGAAGAATTGAAATATGAGGAACAAAGATCACATATTGATGTAGTCCTATTGTTTGATCAAAGTAAAGATAAAGGACCCACATTAGATCCCAAGTTTTAAAAGCTATAGATTATACTAATGACATGAGGGATGAAAAAGAGAAATAGGTAATCAAGTTGAACCCACTCCCTTCTTTTTAACATTAATTGTGGGGTAAAATTTTGCACATCAATATGATTGATTCAGGAGCTAGTACAATTCTCATGATGAAGAAGGTGAATGATACCTTAATGCTCAAGTATGAACCTCTTGAAAAAGGAATCATGCAGTTGGAAAGAAAAAAGGTTCTGACACATGGTCAGATAAAAGATCTATATTTAACCCTCTTTTCATGCCCAAGCTAGATAGTCTCACAAGAGGTAGTGGTAATAGATATTGGACCCCGGTTTTTGAGATGTGTCTTTCTAGAGATTTCACTAAAAATTTGGACAGATACTTGGCACTGGATTGGTCCCATCTAATATTAAGAACCAAGCGTGGGGCAAAGATGAAGATCATTTCAGAGTCTTTGCACATTGAACATATAGTGGACAATGTAGTCCTCTATTTTGAAGTAGTGCATAACTCCTTCTCAAGATAGGAGGGATATTGCATGGAGATGTTAGATGATGAAGAAGACACAAGTGAGAAGACTCCCAAAGAAGAAATTCTCCTCAACTAGTTTATCGACTCTAACCCATTCAAAAATTTCCATGCCACGAGATTGGGCACATATGTGATCTTTGATGATGACCTGGTCTATCTAAAACTTATAAAGGATTGAGAAAGATATGATGATCTGACGGATAATCATTTGTGGACCTTATAATTTGATGGCGCTAAATACAAAGCCATTTTTGAAGCAAGAGTTCGATTACTGTCTTCGACAGAATTAGAGACCCTCAAAGCTTATCAATTCCAATTTTCATGCTCTAATAATGAAATAGAATATGAAGCCTTGATCCACGATTTTTCAATCACTAAGCAAATGGGCACTAAGAGGTTGTAGGTATTTGGATAATCATAATTGATTGTGAGCGAGGTCTGCAAGCAAGTAGCTGCTAAAAATACAAGAATGACGTCATATAGACATCAAATATGGGATTTGATTGAAGGTTTCAAAACTTTCAATGTATAATTCATTCCCCAATCTCAAAATAGCATAACAAATTGGATGGATTCAATCGGGTCATAGTTTGAACTAATAGTTGATTCAAAGCAGAGCATAGTGCAAATCATTGTCCAACCATCGATTCTCGACAATAATCAGAATTGGCAAGTGTTTGAAGATGAAACCTAGATCACCACTTTCATCCAAAATTGAGGAGTTTTTAACTATTCACAACCAAGAGTTCAACCTTTAGAAGAGTAGGTTATTCGACTAAAAGGAAATAATCTCCCTTGAAAATCTCTTCAATTCTGAAGATGTGAGGAACAGTAAGCAAAGGTTTACTACCAATGAAAAGGATTATGAGGAGCTGGATATTAAAAATGATAGAAAACTAAAATTTGGAAGAATCTTTTTGTGGGAAGATAAGGAAAGGTTAAGGGGGTTATGTGCAGGATCATCATGGAAAAAATAGGCCCTTAAGTGACAAAAGAAAATTTAGAAAATCAGAGTTAAGCAACTTGAAGTAAAAATTTGAATAAGTTATCTATATTATTTCAAAAATATGTAAGAATAGAATCTATAGAAAATTGAATCTAGTTTCTAAACTACTAGGTTTTTTTTCTGAAAAAAAAAATCTATTTGGTGGAAATTTGAAATTTCAATGCAGTAGTATTTAAATTTCAAGTAAAAAATAAGAAGTAGGTGTCTATCTGACCACCCTAACCACAATAAAATGATAATATTTTTTTTTAAAATATTTTAGATATAAGTAGAGGACTCATGTCCTAATGTGATGCATATTTTTTTGTAATTTGTTTCCAAGTAAATAATTAATTATGATTTATTTATTGCAACTTTTTAAAAATATAAAAACTTGTATGTCTGACCACCTTAACTTGGTCCAAACTTCATTAAATTAAATTTTATTTTTTTAATCCTATAGTATGAAAAGCATAGAAGGTGACACATGTTTTGGATTCAAAAAATGTGATACCATCTGAAAGTTATAGAATTTTTTCAATCAGCCTATCAATGAGGACTTTAGTCGTAATTTAAATAGAAAATGAATAGTAGTTATTTATTAAATTAAAAGTAAATCATAATTTATATTGGTTGAAATTTGAGAATCTCCTTTAAAAATCCTTTTCGATTCATAAATTTTTGGTATAAAATAGGTCGTCAATCATAGGGGCCATCATATCACTTACATATCGCCACTTTTTTGCCCATTATGATCCTACAGATACCCAAGGGATTTGTGTTCTAGGTACAACAGAGTTATAGCTTGGACCTACAATGATCTTAGATGATACAATCCTAACATAATTCAACATACCATTCACTTGGTGGAAGGGTCAAAACTATTCTAATAGAAGCAGAGGCCTGTCAATCTGAAAGTTGAGGCATTAATGGCCTAGGAGCTCACTAAATTAATTGAGTATCAAATCATTTACCCAATTAAGCACTCAACTTGGGTGTTTAATCTAGTACTAGTTCGAAAGAAAAATTGACATCTAGCTTTTTTTGAATTTTTGGGACCTAAATAGGGCCTCGCTAAAATATCACTACCCTTTTTCATCAATGGAGTATATCTTGCATACTATGGCAAGGTTGGAGATTTTCTCATTTCTTGATGGTTTCTCAAGATACAATCAAGTATATGTCAAGGAAGGTGAACAACATAAGATGATGTTTACCACCAAGTGGGGAATGTTTGGATAAGAAAAGATGCCCTTCAGACTCTCAAATGTTGGTGTGACCTTTCAACAAGCCATGGACATAGCTTTTAGGGGGTTGATCAATTTAATCATTATGATTTATCTACATAACCTGATAGTTTTTTCAAAGTTAAACTTTGTTCATTTTGATCATCTAGAATAGGTTTTCTAGAGGTGTCAAAATTTTGAGATTTCTTTAAATCCCAAAATATGTGTTTTTAGGGTACCTCAAGGTAAGCTGCTAGGTTTTGTAGTATCCAAGGAGGGAATTGCAATATATCCTGAAAGAGTGAGATCTATAATGGATTTACCCCTACCGATGAATCATAAAGGGTTGGAGTATTTCTTAGGGAAGATTAATTTTTTCAACCATTTATTTCAAACTTTGCAAGCATCATAAGTCTCATCACATTGATGTTCAAATGAACCCCTAAAGGCAAGGCAGCTTTTGAGAAGATAAAGAAGGCTATTTTTTTGCTCTGGTGTTGGCTAATCCAAACTTTCTTAAAGATTTTCCTACTTTACGTATACAACGTCCAGCATAGCATAGCTTATGTGATCACTCAAAGGGATGAAGAGAATAATGGGGAGCATCTTATTGTTTTTCACCAAATAACCCTCAAGGTTTATGAAACCAAATACAATTTTGTAGAAAAATAGGCTTTTGCGATTGTTAAGAGCCTTAAGAAGTTTTGACACTTAGTGTCGACCAATAAAATTACCATCTTGGTTGCTCACCTAAGTGTAAGGAAATATATTACTGAAGGAGAAATAATTTAGAAGAGGGCCAATTGGATCACAAAGATCCTAGAATACAATGTCGAAATTAGACCGACTAAGATAGTTTGAGGAAGATGCCTCTGTGAGTACCTTGCATATGAGTTAGGTTCTAAAGCTGACAAGGAGATTGATCAAGTTTACTCAAATCAGTTTTATTCCAATGACTCTTGGGTGGTGGATCAAACATGATATATTAAAAAGGGACACTACTCGACCAGTATCCCATTCCACAAAAGGATATACTACCAAAAGCAAGGCACAAGGAACTAGGTATTCCACAAAAGGAGATACTATTTGGACAATCTCCCATTCCACAAAAGGAGATACTACCGATTGCAAGGCACTAGGTATGTATTAATTGAAGGGACTTTATTTAAAAGAATATATAATGGTGTATTTCTTTCATGTTTAGACAAGCACCAAATAGAAAGGGTTCTGACGGAATTCCATAGTAGTCCTGAGGGTGGAAATTTCTCTACTGAAACTACCACCTTGAAAATCATATGAGCAGGATACTATTTTCCTTCAATGTTTTCTAAAGTGCATGATTTGGTGCAAAAATGTACGTAGTGTCAGTTTTGTTATGGCAAGAGAAAAAATTATGCTTTTCCTTTAAATCCCATCGTAATTGAAGAGACTTTTTCTCAATATAGATTGGATTTTGTTAAAATGATAAATCCTATCTCTAGTGTTGGTCATAAATGGATCCTCATAGTGACTAATTACTTCACAAGGTGGATAGAGGTCATCGCCTTAAGAAATGCTACAAAGGGTAATATTATTAATTTCCTCAAGGAGATGGTGACTAGGTTTAGTTTACGAAAAACTATCATATTAAAAAATGCTCGAGACTTTGTAGGATCAAGGATGTCAATTTTTTCTATTAAGAATGGGATCTACCTCAAGAATTCATCAAACTATTACACACAAGGAAATGGGTTAGCAGAGTCAACAAATAAAAACCTAACTAGGTTAATCAAGCACATTGGATTTGAATGACAAAGAGAATTGCACAAGAACCTATGGGTTCCTCTATGGGTAGATTAGATCACACAAAATAATATCCTAAATCCATCTCCCTATGAATTAGTGTATGGGAAAGAGGTAGTTTTATCTATTTCCATGGAACTCCCCACTTTACAATTACTGAAAGCCCTAGAAATAGAGGAAAGCAATGGAATGGAGGTACGGATAGCGAAACTCCTTAAGCTTGAGGATGATAGAGAGAAGGCCATTGGAGCCATGATTGGTCACCAATAGACAGTCAAACAATGGTTTGACAAGAAGACTTATGACCCAGATTTCTAGGAAGGAAGCCTAGTGCTATAATATGATGAGCATACTACAAAACCAGGGAATCATACCAAATTTAAATCTCTATGAAAGGGACCCTTCCAAATTAGCATGTGTAATACAAGGAGGGAAATGCTTTCTAAATACCATTGAACAACATTTATCTAAAATTATTCCATTAAAGTACATTATTCTTTAAAAAAATTACAGTTATGTACCATATGTAAAATTTTGTAAATATATTTTAATTTTAAGAATAAAGAATAAGGGAAAATGAGGAACAAAGAAGAAGTAATAAAATACTACATTATATTATATATTCATCAAAATTTACAAGTGTAATACAACTTGAGGATCAAATTTTAACTTGAAGCTCCCTCGAGAAAAACCCAAAAAGGGTCTTTGAGAAAAAAGTACAAAAAGAGAAAAATGGAGGCATTACATAGGTGTGTTGCCTAAATTAATTATTTTATTCTTTTTTCTCCTTCTTCTTCATTGATAGGGAAAATAGGGGACACAACAACACACAACGCATGAACCTTGGCCCTAGTCTCTGTGATTGTATTCCAGAAGCTCAAAATGCTTCCTGAAGTCTAGCCTAGGAATGACTTCCACACCATACTCTTAGAGGAAGTAGTTGGTCGTAGGTAGAGACAAAGTATGGTGAATTTTGAGGTCCATGGTACTGAAGTCGCTTAGAAAGGGTAGCCAAGGCATGTCCACCCCTCAATCAACATACCTGCTAAGGTCCATCACACTTGGAATTTTGACACCCGAGATATAAACTTGCACAATATCGTCGAGGCCTTCCAATAGAGAGGTGTCAAAAATTTGGCAACATAGCTCCACTATGTGAGGTTTAGCGATATTCAGTTCTAGGAGGGAGGCCACAAAGCAAGACAATACATTGCAATTTCTCCTCATCTAGTTCTTGTCTTGGATGAAGTCCATGTCGATGAACCAATGAAATTTAAGTACCCCAAGCCTGTCACACCTCTTTACTAGGCACTTGATTCTATTGGCAGTGATCTCCCTAGTGAAGGAATATTGTGGCCTTCGTGGAAGTAGACAAGTTGGACTGCCTAGGTTGACAAACATGGCTAAAGTAGTAGATTGAAAGATGATATGAAAATGGAGAAAAGGTTGGAAAAACTCAAAAGGCTTGCTTTTTGAATGAATATTTCCTTAAGGTGGCATAGCTATTTATAGAAAGGAGGTGTCAAAAAATCTAAATAGCTAAAAATTATATTTTTGGTCGGACAACAATGAGAAAATATCAAAACAACTAGGAAATAGAAAATAAATCATACGTAGAAACTGGCATAAGGTCTAAAAATTATTTTTTGGGTGTTGAGAGTAAATGATCACATAAGTTGATCGTTGACATGTGTCATTTTCCATCATCAACATCAACAAGTTTGCATAAGTGAAAATACATATATTAACATGATAATATCTAACAAATTAATGAGTTTTTCTTTTTAAGGGTACATTGTATCACCTAAGCATGCTTGACATAACTAAAGGAACTCTCCCTAAGACAATGAGATTAGTTGTGAAGAAATGAAGTGAAGGGAATGTACTAATTCTATTCTTGCAGATTATTTGGTATTCCCAAGGGATACAAATCTCCAACCCACACATATCACCTCATTGGCAACATTTAATGGACCAGTGGTACTGGTATAGCCTTAACTACACTTACTTGCTAAGGAAAATAACTATACCAAAAGTATAATTTTCTAAAGAAGAATAAAGTAAGTGTTAATTTTAGTGAAAAACTCTCTGCAACTTTTGAAAATCCATGGCAGAGCTATCAACGACTGGTAGAAGAGATGACTCTTCATCAAAAAAGCCTAGTTTTTCCAATATCTTTGGGTGAAACTCATTTTCCAATGGCCCAGTACCTGAAGATTGATTGTTTGAGTTTTTTAAAGGGGTGATATTAGATAGATGTGTTCATAGAGAGGTGGTGTGGGATGCTTCTGACAACGTTTTTTATCCAAAATTGACAAAAAAACCTATGGGTCTTAGGGAGGGAGCATTTTAAAGAAATAACATGGCACATCTGAGGGTTTTGCCTCTTAGGTTTGGAATTGTGGTGTACAATAGTTTATGTTGCCTATTGTACACCCATACCTAGAGCTAGTAGATGCATGTGCCAAAAGGCTCAATGGAGAAACTGGAACCATTACATGAAACAAGACTGAGGTCATGATTTCTATAGTGGCTATATGGGATATGTTGTGTATCCCTCCCAACTGGGGTGTTGAGTCATTTAGTGAGGAAGATATGGAGATTTACTGGGAAAAAGAAAACAAAAGAGAAAGTTTCTCTCAGGATGGGACAAAAGAGAGGCTATCGAGAGGTTGATTTACTTTTCCTCTAGTACTTAGAAAGTTCAAAAGCAACACATAGGATCTTTTCTCAATGTTGGCTTGACTTTTCAGCCTAGATAATGATGAAGAGGTCCATTATTTCTAGATGGCCTTGGCTCTGATACTCAAATAGGAGAGGGGGTAAAGATAATTTGACTTTTTTGATGAAATATCCATGAATATGTTGGATTAGCTGAAGAATTATCAAATCGAGTACAAATTCAAGTATTCTTCTTTCTTGGCTCACTTAATTCTGCATCAAAATTTTGGGTTTTTGGAGAGATATTTGTAGGTCTTCTGGTTCGATGAATATGGTTTATTTCAGCCAGTTTCTATATGGACCTATGTGCTCTCAAAAACATGTAACTATTACTGGTTTGTGAATCACTTTCTCATACCGGTGCTTCAAGAGCTACTACAACATCCAATGAGTCATTTTTATCTTGATCTTGAAAATGGATCAAAACTGCATCAAATCTGGTGGATTATTTCTTCATAGAAGATTTCACATTCATCAGATTTCATGGTTTCATTGGAGAGTCATTTTGACTCTCCAGATTTGTGACAGATAGGGTTTTTGCATTGGAGGCATAATGTCAGTCAAATATTTCCAACAACACCTATCGTAGATGAAGGAATGAAACAATGTTCTATTTTCTTCCCCTTTCCATTGCAAATAGTAAGGTGATACTAGAGAAGTAGGAAGCATAGAGGGAGCTGACAAATCTATTGGAAATCCTAAGATTATTCCTTATCTATGACACATGGGACTACAATCTGATAAAGCTTTTCCCTCTGAAACATGAGAATTGGGACTATGTTGAGTTCAAGAGAAATTTGAATCAAGAAAAAATAGAAGTATACATCAACCTAACCCTCATACCAGCCAAAAGGCCAAGGTGGCTAAGTATCAGAGGGGCATTTCGACAAATAAAACCCTCAACAATCAAATGAAGGGATAGGGGTGGTTCGAAAGGAAGAAGATGGATTTTTGGAGGTTCTGAGAAGAGATAGTATTGTTGCTATATGGTGATTGATCATGCTATACTGTACACTTTTTAGTATTGTACACTCTTCATGTATCCTTTTCGGGTTCTAGGGCGGGGTCAGGCTCGGGGCAAGGGTGTAGGCATAGAAACCCTTGAAAAATGGGGGTTCAGGGGAGGCAACCCCTGAGAGAAAAATAATTACCTTTTTCTCTTCGTCACCGAAAAGGAAAAAAGCCAACTTTGTAAACCCTAATTTTTGGAAGCTTCTAAAATCTTGTTATAAGCGGTTGGGATGGAGAGCTGTAGTATGCCATTATTTTCGATATTGTAATATGTTTTTCACTGGATAATAAAATTATTGGATGACTGCGGTTTGGTGGCTATAGCCCATATTGGGTGAACCACTTTAAATTATCTATGTTTTATTTCTCGGTTTATTAATAAAATCTGCATTTATCTTGTTAGATATCTACCTTCTAACCCTAACAAGTATACCGACATACGTTTCTCATATATTTTCAACCATACGATGAAAAATTTGAGGATATGTATGACTAAGAGGTTGAATATTACAATAGCAACCTAGAGTCCAACCATGAGATAATAGAGGAGTGACTTCCATATCATACTTCCTAACCATAAGAGTCTGATAGAAGGAGAAGCTCTAAGAAAAAGGACTCACAAGTTTTTTCCTTCACCAATTTTTGAAGTAAGGGAAAGAGAACTTGAAGGTCCCTAAGAGAATCAGTTGTAGAACAAGAGGGACAAGCTTTTGCGAGATCATCTTCTAAGGGATCGGGATGCACTAGATCAGGTTGAACAAAGAAAAGCCGAGTCCAAGGCCTAGACATACCCAATGTAGCAATTAGACATGAAGAAGATGTAGAGTCCACTTTGTAGAACATTTAAATGATCATGGTCTAGGTAAGTCTTGCTCCCCCTCTTCTACGTAATTTTTCATCTCTAGTTAATCCTTTGCCTCCATCTATTGAAGAGAATCCTCCTCCCAAAGACCTCAAACTTTCTGGTCCAAAATGAACCCCCTACCATTTTCAACACACCATGTGGTGTACCCCCATGTGCCGAGCAAGTAGTATCCATTTTGGCCACTATTGACTCTTTGATCACCCTATTTGGGGCCCCTATTGATAAATCCAAACCGTAAATGTTACTTATTACCCTAGGTCCATCCACATTCAGACAAAACACACCCATTCCATCTATTTATCTTTTACCCCAACTGGTCCTTTTGGTGCCCAATCTCCATTTAGCGTCACACCATTTTCAATGATTACTCTCCCATTCGCCTCCCTAAATTCTCATACATCTAAAGTCTCCCTATTTTTCACTTTTTTTTCAGTTTTCCCCTTGGTTCTTCTCTTCTAGAATAGAGCATTGATACCCTCCAAACTCGTCAAGAACATTTTGATGGGACTAAGTGGGCCTGACAAGAAAGAAAACAAAAAAGGAAGATGAAGAATGTTGAGTTGTTGGCTGCCAAGAAGATTCAAACCTATTTCAATGAAGAGTGGAATTCTATGTGGATCACTACCATGAAGTTTCTCGTATCCCAACCCAAAAGACAAATGCAAATGGAGGATTATGAAATCAGGGCTATGGGTCTAGATTTGAATTAAATTTTCCTATACGACAAGGTGGATCTAGACAGGACCACTCAAAAGGTAGTGTATATGGATTATGAGAGGTTATAATGGAAATTAAGGAAGCATGAGGTTGAGCTAGTGAATGTAAAGGAAATAGTGAATCAAATGGAGTGAGTGATCAGGGCTCAGAATGCTGAAATGACTTGCATAATGTAGATATAAGATCAAAAGGAGAAATCAACAAATCCCTTGTAGAGACTCAAGATGAGCGAATTCAATTGTCTACCAAAATTGATAGATTGACTGGTGAACTTTTAATTTAGCACCAATCAAATGCAGAGTACCGGCTTGTTAAATAAATAAAAAATAAAGATTTGGATGGTGTCAAATCTCAGGCGTCTAAAAATTTGCAAAAATCCCAAGAGAAAGTGAAAAATCTAAGAAATGATGATAAAGAAGTCGAGTCTTCTTTGCACACTCGTGATCAAGACATCAAAAAACTAGGTTCCAAACTAGAGAATTATCTCAATGAAAGGAATCAAATGGATGAGAGTATGAAGGAAAAATAGGCACAACTACATGAAGATCTAACAGCTGCATAAATTTATGTAACCCTTCATGTAAAAATTAGGCTAGTATCGATCTATTGGGAGCGAATCATTATTGCGCCCGCCATCCTAAAATCATCCCTACAGTTTTGGAAGGATGCTCAGGAGATAAAAGAAAGGGTTGGCCCATTGGTTGACCAAATTTTGTAGGAATATACCCCCCAAGTGGCCAAGTCTTAGAGTCTAATTTCCAAGTTATGTGTGGCAACAAATGAGGCTTTGAGAAATGCAAGAATTGTAGATCAAAGGGTTTCCTCTAGAAAAGCAAAAAAATTCACCCACTATCATAAGGTACCAAAAAAGAGGAAGGAACACCAGGTTGTGCTAAAAAAAAGGTTCAATTAAATCAAGAAGGATTTCAACATCTTATATAGCTTCATATTACCTCCCTTCCTTTCAACAAATGGGGATGTGTCGTAAGTTGAGAAAATTATCGATGAAGTCAAAAATAAGGTTTGAACATTGACAAAACTCCCAAATTCAAGTACAACACCCATTGTTCAAGATTTTGAGCATGAGATTCTTTCACTTTCTCGTCTCTATTATCATCTAGGAGCTATTTTAGTAATATGGGGAGTTTTTTACTTCAAAGAAGTCTTCAAGATGGATCAGGCGTATAAGGTCTTTTGTAATCTTGCCTGACTGACCGATGTGGATTGGAAAATGTTGCACTCCACTTTCTTGAAACTCCAAGAATAGCCACAGGTCTAGGTTTGTGCCTTTGGAAGTGAAGTCCCCCTTTGAGTCACCAGAACTATGAAGCAAAATTTTTCATTAGTCTTTTTTTATTTTTGACTTTTACTTTTGGCTTCGAGAAGATTCGCACGTAAAAACAAGTTAGTTTCCAAAAGGCGTGCAATGCACCATGTGGTAGTTGCACATATTTTTTTATCACTTTCCTTTTCAATGCAAATTGGACCACATGTCAGCTTGGCAAAAGATTTATCAAAAGAACTTTTCACAAATTTTAGACTATCCACTCGCTTGACACACCATCTCTTTGTTATAGAGAAGTTGTACTTTGGAGAGTTTTCCTTTGAAGTTTTTTAGAGCATGACTTGCTTTATTCTTCAAAGGAAGGATGTGATTCAATGCCACCAAATCCACTTGATCGGTTGACAAGACTTTCCATAAGCTATTTTCTAAGATCCGAGCATTTATGAGGGGCAATCCTATTAAAATATCTAAAGTATATTAATGTGGTATTTGAAATTTGATGAGAAAGATTTCCAAAACCTAATTAAAGATCTAGGATCAAATTCTGAGCTATCAGGTACAAAATATGGTAGTCATTACTTCTAAATGAAGTCGGTGTTTCTCTCTCTTTGGCAGTTATAAATTGGAAGCGAGAACATTAAGAAAGGGTCCCTAAATTTTTCCTTTCAGAAATTTTTTCTTTATTTTTCATAGTTATGGGAGTATTGTCATTAAAGTTTATAGAAAAATCCTCCACTCTAGCATGTTATATCTTTTTTTACTTAAACTATCGTCAAATTGAAATCTAACCTTTATTTTAAAGTTCCTTTGATATTTGAAGTACAATTTATTTGGGAAAAATACTTGAAACTATGCATGATATGACATCTATCAATATTTACTTCTTTATATCTTCATCCAAAATAGAAAATTGTGTCTAGCTTAATCTCAATAGTTTGATTATTTGATTTCCATGTTGTATGTGTCGATGATAAATTTATGATCTATAGAAGTTGGATTATGTCATTGGACTTCTCTATTTTCTTTAAAGGTTATTATTTCTTCATGTTATGCTATATTAAGTGGGGGATTTTATGTGGATTTTGAATTTTTTTCTATTGACTCTTGAAACTTCTATGCTTGGTTGGATCTTAACAAACACTTCCTATGAGTGGATTGTATGACTACACTAGGCTTGTATCTAGCCTTTCCTAATCGTTCTCTTCCCAACAATGAAGGTAAGTGGCATTCTATGTCTATCATGTCATTCATAGAAAACAACTAGAGGTTTTGAAATGTTGTAAAAGAATTGTTGAATCACCAATTTCATGTTTTATTCTTACATTTCTTTCTACCCATTTTTTGAAACTCAGAGAAGAGACAACTTTCTATAAAAATCCTGAAGGTATTTAGTGAGGCACAATTTGTTCCCCCTATCGCTGAATTTCTCATAAGACTGTTGAAGAGGTGCAAGATTTGATGATAAATAGTAACATTGCATGTTTTTCATTCATCATTTCCCTCCATTTCATTTCATTTCAAGGTTTAATTACCAATAAGGGGTTTGACCAAGGAAAAACCCCCATTTACTAAAAAGCAATTTGTTTTTCCTCTCTTGTTTGTTTGTGATTGTAGTTTTAGGTTGAAGACTTGAAGATCATTTGAAGTGTAAAGTTGTAGAGTTTCAAAAGTTGCATTGCAAAGTTGTCATCTTCATGAAAACTCAACTACAAGCTAAATCTAGACTAATTAGGACCTAAGATTAGAGAAGAAGGAAGTGTAGACATTGAGTGTTGAGACCACATTTGGTGATTTCAAAAATTCCAGATGAGACTAAGTCACCACCTAGGGTGTCTTAGTCCTCCCAAAGTTATTTTGTAGAGATTCTTTCAGATCTAGTTGCAAAATTTGAATATTTATTATTTTCCCTAAAAAAATAGAATCAAGACTAAGTCAATAGTAAGGGCATCTTAGTCCTTCATAACACTTTTTTATAGGTTCTTTATATTTCTGAAATCCCCATTACATTTCCAAAACTCCCATGTACACATACCCTAAATTTTTGTTGTTTATTTTCATCATTTACATCAGTCATTTAGATTGCATTGTTAGGTTTTGTAATTTGAATGCTAAGTTATCTTTTCCACGATTTTCTTGGTGGTGAACCCATAAAAGCTTAAAGAATCCCCTTCCTAGGTCTTCCTTGTTGAGAATTTGCTCAACTTTGAGGTTGATAGTCAATCCAATTAGGATTCCTAAGACATAATTCAATGATAGAAGGAAAAATAGGGGCTTCTCTCCCCCCTTATTTTCCCCATGGTTCACTATGAATATTCAACAAAACTTCCATATACTTCTTTAACATTTCCATGTCACAAATAGCTACCACAAACCATACAAAAATAGAACACTTCATCCTAGAAGCATATGTTGGTATGTGGTGACTAATCATGCTATAGTGTACACTCTTCATGTATCCTTTTTGGGGTTTGGGGTTGGGTCGGGCCTTGGGCGGGGGTTTGGGGATGACAACCCTTGAGAAAAAAAAAATCACCTTTTTTTGCTTTGTCATCGAAAAAGAAAAAAGTCGACTTTGTAAACCCTAAGATTTGGAAACTTCTAAAATCTTGTTATAGGTAGTCAAGATGGGGAGTTGTAACATTGCATTATTCCTGATATTGTAATATATTTTTCACTAGATAATAAAATCATTAGATGGTTTTGGTTTGGTGGATGTAGCCCATATTGGGTGAACCATCTTAAATTCTCTGTGTTATAATCTATTGTGTATTTTATTTCTCTGTTTATTAATAAAATCTGCATTTAAATTTTAGATATTTGCCTTCTAACCCTTACAAGTGGTATCAGAGTGGGTTGTTTTTAGTTATCCTCTACAGGAAGGTCTCATAGTTGAGTGGGAGTCTCACGGTTGAGTGGGAGCAATGGCAGATGAGGGTAAGTTGAAGGTTGAAAAGTTCAATGGACATAACTATTAGTTATGGAAGATGCAGATGGAGGACTACCTCTATCAGAATAATCTATCATGGCCATTGGAAGGGAAAAGTAAGAAAGCTCAGCCATCTCTGATGAGGACTAGGATATTTTGGATGAAAGGGAACTTGGCAGGGTGATCCCACAATAGTGGGTTACAATATTTGGTCAAACTAGACACTAAAATAATTATTTTTAACTAAATCTTCACATTCGGGCACCTATAGCAGCCAAACCATGAGGAATTTGAAGATGATGCAAACTAGAGTCTCATCACATTTTGTTTGTAGATTCTAAAAAAATATATATATATATTTTTTTTGGAATCAGATTGCACTTCTTTTTCCATCTCCCACGCAAACTTGTTTGTTTTCAGAAAATGACATTTAAAAAAAGTGATGCACACTGTATAACACATAAATTTTTTTCCATGAAGGATAAATTTCTAATTCTTTTGAATTTAAATTTTTAACTTTGATATATAGTGCTTCCACTTGGTTAGATAATTTTTTATTGAATGCTTTTTCTTTAATCAAGTTTTGAAGTCGAACTAATTACAATTCAGACATAGCACAACTATATAATGTGTAACTTATTTTGTATGTATCAAAATTAAATTTTATTTTTATTTTTGGATGAAGGACTTCAATATTTGGTGCAATCATATTTTTCAAAAAAAAATTATAATCTACTATTTTTCCACATGTGTAGAACAAATACCTTCATTTTCAATGAAAAACCTATATTTAATAAGACTTAAAAAAAAAATACATAATAAAACCAAAACATATTGAAATTATATAAGTTGGATAGCTCATTCCAAGGAATACCATAATCATTTGAAATAAATTTTAAATGAATTAATTTGATCCCCCAAAAGGTAAAACAAAAGTGATTTTTTATCAACATTTTGATAGGTGTAAAGGAGACTCATTTATAAGTATGGTTTTAAACTAGTGAGGTTCTATCCAAGGGGGTTTGATCTAAGGTGGTTTGATCAAATCCTCTTCAATTGGAATCCTTAAAACATAACTTTTTAAGGCTTAAATAATTATATTTTATAAAAATATGTGATTTCAACAAAAATCAGTTTCTCTCAAAAATTGTAAAACAGCTTTGTGGGATCACCCGATAATATTCGTTTATTCCTCACACAATTGGTGGCATTCAATATTACAAAAGAAAAGATAACTCAATATTTGATGGAAACCCTAGAAAAGTTATAAGAAAATACTTGCGTTTTGAATAAGGTATTTCTTTTGAAGTGTTTATTTAATATGAAAATAGTAGAAGGTGGGTCAGTTACTGATCATTTAAATGAGTTTAATATGGTTATCAGTCAATTAACTTATGTAAATGTAAACTTTGATGAAGAAGTTAGGGATCTTTTGGTTCTTTTTTCTTTGCATGAAAGCTAGAATAGCTTGGTAATAGCTATTAGCAATTTTGTTTCTGGTTCAAATACACTGAATTTTGATGATGTGGGTGTTATTTTGAGCAAGGAAATTCAAAGGAAAAGCTAAGAAGCTTTATGAATGTAGAAAGGATGAGTAGAAAAAGGAGAGAGGAAACAATTATGGAAGTCGTGGGAAGTTACAAGGAAAATCAAGGGATAGAAGGTCCCAATCTAGAGATAAGAGGGATTTCTGGTACTGTGTTAAGCTAGGTGATTTAAAGAAATATTTTTGGTTTCAGAAAAGTAAAGGAGACAAAAAGGAAGGAAATAAAGAGGAAAATGTGGTAAGTAATAAATCTAATGAGGATGATTTGATTCTTTCCCTTAACAATATTGATGATTCTTGGGTGTTAGAATTAGGGGCTTCATTTCATGCTACACCCCATAAAAATTATTTTCTTGATTATGTCCAAGGGGATTTTGGGTTGGTTTACTTGTTGGGGATATAGATTCCAGTTCTATCATCAAGATATGCATATAAGAAAATAGTGCCGTAGTGATTTCAAGCCAAAATCACAACAAAGACACAACCAATAGTGCCATAAGGCAGAAATAGGCACAGTTGATCCCCCATTGATCCTCTGAGAGAAATGGATGCAAACAAATAATAGATTCAACACAAATAGATAACCATGAAAGAAAAAACTATGAACACATAGATATACGTGGGAAAACCTTTTCAAGTAAAAAATCCCACCTCCAAAACATTCAACTCACTTGTATTATTTAGTAAAAGGATTACAATACAAAATATAGATCTATACTCTTTCGAGAGTGTTACATCTTGTCCAATAGGAGAATATAGGTAGGCAACAAAACCAGAACCTCCATGTAGTTCCAATGACATCCATATGTCATTAATACATAGATTCCCTTCAGCTCCTCATAATATACAGTCACAACCATCCTCTTGGCCAGCATAGCGCCAAGGCCTCATAGGTTCACATCTTATCAGATTCGAGAGTCAAAGTGTTCACAACTGAACTGCTCGAACACTCTCAGCCTCTCTTTGATATCGCTCTTTATCTGTCTTGAGCTACACACAAGATTATTTTATAATCTTACACTATGTGCATGCATGTTCAAGCCATCCCTACCTACATTGGTAATTAGGATAATAAATTATCCACCTGCAAGCAACAATAATTCCCTGATAATGTGCATTGCTTATATAGTTGCATCGAGCCACACAATCATTAACTCAGCCCAAACGCAATTATCAACCTTCCATCAATAATACAACTCTATTGCAATCAGTAAATAACTCTCTGGCCAATGGGATCTCAAATAAACTACCATGTTTTTCCATCTCATTTGCAGTCACACCTCTGACATTCAGTCAAACCAGTCCAACTCGGTCAACCAAATTCCAAGCTCATTCGAGCTCCTACTGTGCTACCGTTGAGCTCAAAAGAACTTGTCGCGGTATGGCGGTGAGATCACTTTGCCATTTATCGTGCTATCATAGCCCTTACTATTTTTCCTCATGGTATGGCAGTAAGACATCAGAGTTCCCACAAGCTTTGGCCCAAGTCTTCACCGAGCTCAGTCTTTTCCTTTGTCTTCAACCAACTAGATGCTACCAAATTGCCACATGTCACCTTGTCATTTACCTACCATTCTGACACCAAGTCCAACTCTGTCAAACTCTGCCCCAAGCTCCTACTATGCTACCACAACACTATTTGACCCACCTCACAGTATAGCATTAAGACAGATTGAGCTTTCCTTTAGACTCCACCGCACTACCATTGGGCTTGGCTTTGCCCATCGCGGTATGGCAATAACTGCCGACTAGACTGTCAGCGGTCTCACCATGCTACCACAGAGACCATTAGGTCTCATCATGGTAGAGAGATAACCTCTCAGGAAGACTGCCAGTGGTCTTACAATGGCCACCACGGTCACTCCGAGCATCGATCACGGTAGGGCAGTAACTGTCAGTGCTGGTCATTAGCCTTCTTGTCATCGTCAACTGCACCACCACGGTTTAATCGAGCACCACCTGCAATAGGGCAATAACCGCCTTTTGCCAGCCCACCACCACTACATTGCCTATGCATTACCTTGCCACCAACAGGAGCACCCTACGCTATGGCGGTAAAGGCCACAAAAATGAAGAAAATAGCCTAAATCTTTGAGGAAAACCACCAGAAAGTTGAGGCAACCTTTCCCAAGAATCTCACACTTGCCAAAGAATTTAAGGCTTCCTCCAAAACTCGAACAAGGACCACAACAATTCTCTCATGCTCCAACCAAAACCCTTGCAACGACATTCGAAAAAATGTCCACCATCTCAAGCAACTACTCCAAACATTTAGAATTGAAAAGAAGAGCATGGCAAGGTGTAAATGCACCAGTCTCAAGAATGTAAGAAATTGATCCTTTAGGCGGCAAAGGCACCAACATAGCAGCGACAACAAAGCATAACAAACCATCTCAAGAACAAGAAACCATCAACTAGAATAGCAACCACAAACTAACTACCCTTCATCCAACTAATCAAACCCATGCAACTAAAAACCAACACCCATAGCTCGTGCTGAAACATCCAACCACCCATACCTCAGATGTATGACCACTAGAAATAGACTCATGCCATCATAAAACCACCCATCTCAATAGCAACCAAGCACCCTATGCCAACTGATCAAAATACTAAACACATCCAAGTACTCCAACTACAAGGATACTATCTAGATGAATGCAAACAAAGCATCATCACAAGTGATCTAGGCACACCAAGTCCACCAAACCCTGCATATTGAAGAAGTAACCATGTAGTTCCAAAGAACATCCACACTAATCTGCAACACCTGCAACCACTTGTTGCAAGAAAATTTTCTCTCAACTATCTTTCATAGTTCTTCCAAACCTGGCTGAAGAAAGAGGCACCATTACCTTCGTTTCATCACCCAAGTGACAACATATGACCACAAACTATGACCAAATCGGCACCACAAAGGAAACTCACATCCAAAATCAAAGGAAGAATTAGAAAGAACAAGACCAAATTAGAGAGAAACAACAAATCAAAAAAGATGCCCTTCTACAAACACTTCTATATGCCAGCTATGTCAAGAATGATCTTCTTCACATCCCAAAGGAAAAGCCTTAACAACATCCAACAAAACCATGGATTTAAGAACCTCAAAGAAGACTAGACTTACCCATATAACCATCTCCTTTTAGTCCTCAAAAGCACAAGGAGATAAACAATTCTATCTATCTTCCATTATGAATCCTCATAAATCTCAAAACAACTCAAGATTCATACCAATGAAAGATAAAGCATAACATACCTAAAAAGTATAATGGGCAAATATCTTTCAAAGGAACAGTGCCGAGAAAACCAAGCATGAAAGAAAAACATGCTCATCCAAGATATACAAGACAAAGTGACTTACCTAAGAGAATTCTCCTTCAAGGTCTCTATTGAATTCACATTCAACCAAGGTGCAACCTTCTCAGACTTTCAGCTATAACAACAACATTCTCATAAGAATTCCAGCCCCACCTTATTCTCCATGCATCCATGAGTATCAACAACCTATCATCTCATGTTGACTCCAATATACAAAACTACAACAACCATGAAGTTCACCAGCATATGACCAATGCACTCAAAACATAGAGAAACCCACCAAACCATTATCAAAGCTCCAAACTTAGAATAGGAAATTATCATGACACCATGATCTCCACATCCCCATTCAGAGATACCATGCTTCAAGTGAACTATCCATGGTCTTCAAAAGTAAAGAAACATGCCAAAACTCTAATACACAAGAAAGAGTATACCACGACATAAAGCAAACAAACTCTAAACCAAAATCACCTATCAAGCATCACCAACATCTTAGCCAAAGAATACCAAGGTGCTTTATGGCTCCAAGATGTTATACATCTTCAAATAGTGACCATGTAGATGCAAAAGAACATAGCAACTACAACACCAAAGAAGAACACCAGTCACTGCTAAAGCTCCCACTGAACTGTGATACCGAGCTTTCCAAGCACCATGACTGACCACACCATCACTATAAAAATATTACACTAGCTAGTTTATCCAGCTCTCCATGATGTTGTGATTCACATGCTTCCGATCCCCATCACTAATTATTCAGGTACTCAAACGCCATTCCTCCTCTCATATCAAAATAGCCACGCCAATGCGCAAGTGACCATAGACAAGGTCAGCTAACAGATCTACATAACACAATTACAACCTCATGGATATAGACAATCCACTTTCAAGTTATCTCACAACAAACATGTAGCTAAGGATAGCCCACAACATTGCACAACTCGTGGATGCAACCAAATGTAAACCATGCAAATCTATCATCGCACTGGAAACTACAAAATTGAGATCATCAAAGAGAATATCCAAAGAAGACAAGAAAGACTCAAACACCAGATCAGTAACAAATCTGATTTTCCAATCACGTCCACAACTGAAGCACCATAGTTTAGGAAACCATCAAAGCATACCACAAGAATGTTGAAAGAGAAACTCATACCAACACTCCCATGCAGAGAAGACATCACAACTCCTCAAAGACATGGTGAAATACCACTATATCATCCAGTCACACCCCATAAGCTAGGATCTAGAAGATAGCAGATAGCAGCTCCACACAAACACAAGTTTTCCTTGACCATGCAAAACCTACAAAACCATAGTGTTTCCAAAACACCCACGCACCTCCATATTCACTGCTCATCTGGATGACTTAAGATTATGCACACAACCATCACGGTTAACTAGAACACTAAAAGAACATGAAAATGCAACATAGACTTTTTAGGAAAATCTACACAAAACCTTCAGAGCCAAAGACATGAATCTGAACCATACAAGTGCAAAAAATAGGCACATAGGAACAACAGGTCCATTTCAGACTAGTTCCAACACCACAGTCATGCACAAGCACAAAGGAGAGCCAGGCTATCTAGAATTTGTAGAATACCAAGGTCACTTCATAGCCTCCATGCAATCAAAGCACCAAAGAAACTGCCTTCAGTGCTAATTCAAAAATACCCAGCAAAAGCACAACACTCCATAGCTGATCAACAACACAAGGTATTCTATACCACCAAGGAGCCACTCACATAGATGCCTAGTATGAATGCCACCCTTAGCTGCAATACAACCACAAGCACATATCACACGCTTTGCAATAGGAACTTTGCTACCAACCAGGAGCTCCAGATCACATTGCCACAACATGATCAACTCTAGACATCTCCACTGTCTTTCAAAATTGTGTGTTAAATCAATGAAGCACACACGTCCACTCATCAAAGGATCAATCACCAACTGATTTCTCTAGACTTCCTCAAGCTTGCCAGGCTAAGAAATCATCATGGCAGAAAACCCAGAACTCCAACAAAACATGCTCTGATACCACTTGTTGGTATCACGAGCAACAAGCTACTAGCTCTGATACCACTTGTTGGTAATATGGATTTTGGTTCTATCATCACTATATGCATCTAAGATAGCATCTCCTTAGTGATTTCAATCCAAAATCACAACAAAGACACAACCAATAGTGCCATAAAGCAGAAACAGGCATAGTTGATCCCCCATTGATCCTCTGAGAGAAATGGATGCAAACAAATAACAGATTGAACACAAATAGGTAACCATGAAAGAAAAAACTATGAAAACATAGATATACATGGGGAAAAAATTTTAAGGTAAAAAGCCCCACCTCCAAAACATTCAGCGCACTTGTATTATTCAGTAAAATTATTACAATACAAAATACAAAGCTATGCTCTTCCAGGAGTGTTACATCCAACAAAACCAAAAACCTCCATGTAGTTCCAATGACATCCATATGTCATTACTACATAGATTCCCTTTAGCTCCACATAACAGATTGTCACAGCCAGCCTCTTAGCCAGCATAGCCCCAAGGTCTCATAGGTTCACATCTTATTAGATCTGAGAGTCAAAGTGTTCACAGTTGAATCACTCGAACACTCTCAGCCTCTCTTTGATATCGCTCATCCTTTCTCTCGAATTTTATCCAAGATTATTTTATAATCTTACACAATGTGCATGCCTATTCAACCCATCCCTACCTACAATGCTCATTAGGATAATAAATTATCCACCTGCAAGCATTGGCCATTCCTTGATAATGTGCATCACTTATATAGCTGCATCAAGCCACACAATCATTAACTCGACCTAGAAGCATCCGTCAACCTTCCATCAATAATACAACTCTATTTCAATTAGGAAATAATTCTTTGGCCAATGGGATCTCAAAGAAACTACCATGTGTTGCCATCTCATTCACAATCGCACCTCTGATAGTCAGTCAAATTGGTCCAACTCGGTCAATTGAGTTCCGAGCTCATTCGAGCTCCTACCGCACTACCACTAAGCTCAAAAGAACCTGTTGCGGTATGGTAATGAGCTTGCCCAAGCTCACTCTTCCATTTACTGCACTACCACAACCCTTATTTTTTTGCCTCATGGTATGGCGATAAGCCATCCGAGCTCACATGAGCTCTAGCCCAAGTCTTCACTGAGCTCAGTCTTTCCCTTTGTCTTCAGCCAACCAGATGCTACCAAACTGCCACATGTCACCCTATCATTTGCGTGTCATTCTCACACTGATTTCAACTCAGTCAAACTTTGCCCCAAGCTCCTACCATGCTACCACAAAACTATTGGACCAACCTCGTGGTATGGGAGTAATCCAGATCGAGCTGGCCTTCGGACTCCACCATGCTACCACTGGGCCTGGCTTTTCCCATAGCGGTATGGTAGTAACCGCCAACCAAATTGTTAGTGGTCTCACCGAGCTACCACAGAGACCATTAGGTATCACCGTGGTAGAGCGGTAACCACTTTGGTAGACCGCCAGTGGTCTTACCGGGCCACCGCGGTCACTCCGAGCATCGACCACGGTAGGGTGGTAACCGGCAACGCTGGCCACCAGCCTTCCTGTCACCATCAACCGCACCACCACGGCTTAACCGAACACTACCCATGGTAGGGTGGTAACTGCCTCTGCCAACCCTCCACCACTACTCCGCTTACCACATTACCTCACCACCAAGAGTAGCAGCTTGTGGTATGGCGGTAAAGGCCACAAACATGAAGAAAAAAGCCTAAATCTTCAAGGGAAATGACTAGAAAGTTGAGGTAACCTCTCCCAACAATTTGGGAGATAAAAAATCTTGTCAGATTGTTGGAAAGGGAAGAATCAAGATTAAGTTATAGAATGGGAATCATTGTCTACTACATGAGGTAAGGGATATTCCAAAGTTAAGAAGAAAATTAATTTCAGCAGGGAAAATAGATGATGAAGGTTGTGTTGTTACATTTAGTGATAAAAATTGGAAGGTTACAAAAGGTGCATTAGTGGTAGAAAAAGGTGTGAAAGTAGGCACCTTATATCTTTGTACAAGTTATATTCTTCCTTCTACTTTAGCTATTTCAGATAAAAATCAATGTTCGGGAACAGTTGTTGCAGTTCAACAAGCAAAAAATTAGATAGTTGCTCTAGATTCTGAATCAGCACTATGGCATAATAGACTTAGGCATATGAGTGAAAAAGGTATGAAATTACTCCATTCAAATAATATTTTACCAGGTCTAAACTATGTTAATATGGATTTCTATGAAAGTTGTATGTATGGAAAATAAAAGAGAGTTACTTTTCTCAAGGATGGGAAACAAAAGAAAGATGAGAAATTGGAGCTTGTAAATACGAATGTATGGGGACCATCTCAGGTATCTTCTCTCAATGAGTCTTAGTATTATGTTACATTAATTGATGATGCAACTAGAAAGGTATGGATTTATTTCCTTAGGAAGAAATCTGATGTATTTGAAACTTTCAAAAAATGTTGAAGCTTGGTTGAGAATGAGATAGGTAAAAAAAAAAATGTCTCAAATCTGATAATGGTGGTGAGTATTGCAGCAAAGATTTTAAATATTATTGTTCCTCTAATGGTATTCACAGGAAGAAAATGGTTTCAAGGACTCCGCAAGAAAATGGAATGGTTG
This sequence comes from Sequoiadendron giganteum, assembly GCA_007115665.2. NCBI lineage: Eukaryota > Viridiplantae > Streptophyta > Pinopsida > Cupressales > Cupressaceae > Sequoiadendron > Sequoiadendron giganteum. The sequence goes on along the minus strand of CM021106.1, from coordinate 81,483,510 downwards.
AGCACATGAATAGAACAATAATGGAGCATGTGCGAACTATGAGGTTACATGTTGGGCTGCCTTTAAACATTTGGGAAGAGGTTGTAAACACTACTATTTATTTATTTAATAGAGGTCCCTCTAATCCTTTGGGTTTTGGTATCGCAAAGGAAGCATGGACAGGTAAGAAGGTGTAGACATCGAAAAATAGCAGTGTGCATTCCGCTTTAACTAACATCATGCATTCAGTTCTTCTGCTAATCAATTAAGACAATTTATTGATTAATTTCCTAAGGTTCATTAAATAAATCAAATTATTTAATCCTTATGTTCTTCTCATTTGATTTAATAAATCAAACTGATTTAATCAAATGTCCAATCCCTAAAATCCCCTAAGTTAATTAATCTACATTAATTAACTTCTAATCATGATTATCATTCTCTAGCTTTTGACTCAACTAGAGTCAAATCCAAACTCTTAACTAACCCACCCACTTGCACCAATAAATCATTTATTTGATTTATTATTTCCTCTAATTACATTCAAAATGGCATCAAAATGGAATATTCTTCCAATTTGAATCTTCCCCCCAAAAGGGATTTGTCCCTTCCAACAAGGTTTTAAATGCTATTTGTACAAGTCAACATGGAATTTATTGCACCTTTCATCCCCCCAAAACATGTCTTTTCATGCAAAATTCAAATTCAAATTGGCACATTGGCCAAAACTTGCACATTCCTCACCCTCTCACACCTTGACAAGTGGCATCTTGTCATTGGCCCATGAATGATCCCACATTCATCAATTTGGCCTCTCCTCTCTTTAAGCTCAACTATAAGTTGAAGGCTTCTCTCCTTCAAACAACACAACAGCCACATTTGAAAGCATTTACACTATAGGCAACTTGAGTTCAAGCATCTCATTGTCTATCTCACTAAGCTTATCAAGGATTGGGAAAGGGCAACTTCCTACACAACTAAGTTGCACCAATCCACTATGGGATAGGTTTATTTCATGGTTTAGGTGTTTTATCTAATTTTGTTGTTTGGTTGCATTTGAATCATGGATTATTATCTCATAGGGATAGGAATTTCTGTTATATTGTTTGTATCATGTTGCTAACCATATGCAGATTTCCACATCCTACAGAAGGTGAGTTATTCTTTTCTCACAACCTTAAGTTGTGAAGCATTTGCACATGTAGATTTTGACAATATAACCAAGATTGATGCAAAATCAAATAAATGTATATTTTTTGGATATGGCATTGATGAATTTGCTTATAGGATTTGGGATTTTGAAAATGAGAAAAATTGTGAGAAGAAGGGATGTCATATTCAATGAGAAAGTTTTGTACAAAGACCTATTGCAGCAGCATGAGAAGAAAGAAAAGGATAATGCAGTGCTAGATGATATTATGAACAACAATGTTCCAATGGTTCCTCATGGTCCACAACAATAACAACAAGAAATACCACAAAATCTAGTGGTTAGGCAATCTTCAAGGATAAGTAGACCTCCAAAAATATTTTCTCCCTCTTTATATTCTATTTTATTAACTGATGTTTGTGAACCAGAATGTTATCATGAAGCTATGTAGGTGGATGCCAAGGTTCAGTGGGAGCATGGAATGGAAGAAGAAATGGACTCCTTGTTAAAAAATAAGACTTGGGAACTATGCAAGTTGCCTGTAGGTAAAAAGGCTTTACCAAACAAATGGGTTTATGGGTTGAAAGAGGAGGATGAAGGTAAGGAAATATTTAAAGCTAGATTAGTTGTTAATGGATTTGCATAGAAAAATGGTATTGATTTTGATGAAATATTTTCTTTAGTTGTTATAATGACTTATATCCATATTGTTTTAAGTATTGTGGTTGTTGAAGATTTGCATTTAGAATAGCTTGATGTTAAAACAACCTTTCTCCATGGTGATTTGGAAGAGGAAACATTTATGGAACAACCAAAAGGATTTGAGTTCAAAGGTAAGGAGAAACTAGTGTGCAGATTGAAGAAAATTTTATATGGCTTGAAGCAAGCACCTCAGAAATGGTATATCAAATTTGATAGTTTTATGGCTAAGCAAGGCTATAGTCAGTATAATTCAGACCATTATGTTTACTTTAAGAAGATGGATGAAGATGGCTACATTATTTTATGTTCGTAGTAGGTTCTAACATGGATCACATAAAGGAGTTAAAACAGTAGTTAGCAAATTCATTTTTTATGAAGGATTTGGGGGCAACAAAACAAATCCTTAGTATGAAGATTATAAGAGATAAGAAAAATAGAAAATTGTTTCTATCTTAGGTTGATTATGTTGAAAAGGTGTTGCAGAGATTACATATAGAGAATGCAAAACAATTCAGCACACCTTTGCTCAGTCATGTCAAATTGAGTAAGGATATGTGTCCAAAGACACAAGAGGAGCAAGAAAAAATGTCCAAGGTACCATATGCTTTAGCTATAGGTAGTTTAATGTACACTATGGTATGCACAAGACTAGATATTGAACATGTCAAAGGATTTGTTAGCAAGTATATGATTCATCCTAGAGTTGATAATTGGAATACAATAAAATGGATTCAAAGGTACTTGAGAGGTACATCTAATAAATGTTTATGTTTTTGGGGCTCTAATATAGATTTAAAGGGCTATGTTGACTCAAATTTCGCAAGGGATATATATACCAGGTGGAGTACCATATGTTATATATTTAAAGTTGGTGGGATAGCAGTGATTTGGATTTATTGATTGCAAAAGTTGGTTGCTTTATCCACCACGAAGGCAGATTATGTTGCTATAACAAAGGCAACAAAGGAGATGATATGGCTGAAATTTTTCATGGAAGAGTTGGGAAAACAGCAGGCTGAAAATAATTTGTTTACAGACAGCCAGAGTGTTATAAATATTGCAAATAATTCTTCCTTGCACTCTAAGACCCAAAACATACCGCTAAGATGTCATTTCGTTCAGTCGGTGTTGGAGGATGGACATGTAAATCTAAAAAAGATAAATACAAATCTGAATCCAGTAGATATGTTTACAAAGGCAGTGACAAGGGAGAAGTTGAGCTCCTCTTCAGATTCTATTGGTCTTCATGGTTAAAATTATAATAGAGTAGTAAGGTCCAACGTGCTTATTTCTAGTGGGAGTTGTAAGTGCAATGGTGTTGTCCATGGTCAGTCTGTAAGTGGGAGATAGTGCTGGTGTGGAGCTTGATCAGTCTCCATGTGGAAAATTGTTGGTATGTGGTGACTGATCATGCTAAATTATACACTCTTTAGTACTTTACACCCTTCATGTATCCTCATCAGGGTTCAGGGTTAGGCTGGGCCTTGAGTGGGGCCCCCGAGAAAAAAAAATCACCTTTTTCGCTTCATCACCGAAAAAGAAAGAAATTGACTTTGTAAATCCTAATTTTTGGAAGCTTCTAAAATCTTGTTATAAGCAGTCGAGATGGGGATTTGTAGCATGACATTATTCATGATATTGTAATATTTTTTGCACTAGATAATAAAATCATTGGATGGCTACAGTTTGGTGGATATAGCCCATATTGGGTGAACCACATTAAATTATTTGTGTTATAATCTTTTGTATGTTTTATTTTTCTATTTATTGATAAAATCTGCATTAGAATTTTTTGTTATCTTCCTTCTAGCCCTAACAACATAGAGTACACAACCATGAGATAGAACATTATTATACCAAATTGTTGTAAACACCACCACATGCAATATAAACTGAGAAACTAAACCAACACTCAGAAAAGATTCACCAAACCACATGAGAAGAAACATCAATGCGAAAAAATGTGGAGCATTTTGTGGACTAGTCTTCACAAGAAACAAAATCTACCAACCCATTGTAATTTCCAGAAACCTTGTCGACAACATAAGTGACATGAAATGATAGGAGTGCAACATTGACAAATCATAAATGTTGAATTGTAAACTATAAGACCATATCTTCAAAGGTGGAGGAATGTAGAGAATTATCCCAAATAGTCTTCAAAGAAAATTCTTGTAGTAGAACATTTCATCAAGATGTGGAGACCAAAACATCCTTGTAGCAACACATACTTCATTAGGAACAATAGTACAGATAATAAAAGATAGTAGTTAGAGACTATCAAAAAATATCTCTCCTATTTTACAATTACTTCTAATCCTCATCTCAATGCTTTTAATCCTCATCTTAATACTTCTAATCCTCATCTTAATATTTTATCATGATATCATCTTTGTTGATAGTAACCATACTCTTGATGAAAACTTAATTATCATCAGAAAATATATAACATCCAACCACGAACATTAGCAACATCACTATTGTCACAACATCATACATTCATGACAACCTAAACTAATTGTAAATAAAAAACAAGCAATACCAAACATATGTGTGATAATCTCCCAAAAAAATCATGGAAATAAAAAAAATTCTAAATATATGTGCAACAATATACCTCTTTGTAATTAATGGCAATATACACCTACACATTCTCCCTAATATATGCCCTAATATCTTCAATGTGTAAAACTCTATACAAAACAGATGAAAATGCTCCTAACAGGTATGTCTCGGTAGATTTGTAGGGATTCCATTTGAATTTTGGATGGGGTATGTCCTTGATTTCAACTACCAATGTAGTACTCATTTTCACAAATTCATAAGTTTACAAGTTTTTTTGATAAATACCTTTTCATTAGATCGGTGTTTGTTTGTCGAATCACCTTTACACTTGAATTTTTCCTTAATTCGCTAAAGTTCACTTCAGATCTCTACATCTTCTTTCTTCAAAATGAAAAGTGGAAAATGAAAGATAAAAATGAAATTTTATCACTCACACACCTAACCCTTTTTGTTGCAATAAATTATTTTTACCCTATCTCATCTAGATACCCTATTTTCATACACTGTCAAAGAGAATTCTTCTACGGACCTCCAATACTGCATAATACTATCTCCACTAAGTTCAACAAAATTTATCTATGCACTTATTATACTTATCCACATCTGGTGTCAGTTACAAATTAGTAGGCTAAGATATTTTCTTGATAGCTCCCCCTAGGCCAAAGACCTAAAGCTAATTCCTGAAGGAATTTCTAGAAGCAAGTTTTGGTACAGGTGCATTTCCTTCAATAGAGAGACTTTTCTTCATCCATTTCTTATGCATCTATTTCTTGATCACATCCGTAGTGAATTTTATTTTTCCCTTAACATCCTTCTACATGTTTTTCTGTTGATTTACCAAACCTTTTATGTTCCAACAAAATCTAGCAATGTGACAAAAATTTGTTGTAGTTATAGCACACAATATTTCTCTGTCCAAACCATTTATTCCATTGTTTTTTTCTTTATCTACATTGGTCATCAATATTCCCAATTCTATTGCATGTATAACATCAGAAAGCTCTGTGAAAGTTGTTCATCATTTTTCTACATTCATTTGACTTATGACCATACTTGTTGCAGTTAAAGCACTGATTGGAGAATGATTGACCATTTGATTTCATTCTACTTCTACACTGAGAATCCATAAGACTAAATTTATTGCAACTAAAGCAGTAACCATTAAATCTTTGAGCATTAGGTTGTCTCATCGAATACCTTCCATATTTGTTCATTTTATTTCCTTGCATGAGTCTCCTTTGTCCAGAACTGGAACTTTATCCTTCGTCATATCCAAGACCTCGCTTGTAACCTTCTATCCTCTAATCTTTGATTAGTTCATCAATTTTGGTTGAATTAGTCTTGAAATTTTCTTTGAATTCATTTGAGTTTGTAAGTTTATCTTTGACATCATCAATATGTTTTTCAAGGACTTCCAAATTGATTTTAGATTGTTCCAATTCATTGTCCAAATGGCTGTATTCTTCATTTTTTTATTTCAAGGATTGTGCAAGCTTCTCTTCATTTTTATTTTTTTCTTCAACCTCCTTGGTCATTCTCATCATAATAGATTCCATCTCATGCTTTAGAACTGTATTATCTCTAGTAATATTTTCACATTCTACTGTATTTTCCTTAAGGGCTTGACTGATTTGTTCATCCTCAATGCTCTTGATGTTTTTCTACTTAATCTAATCATGGAGTTATTTTCTCTTCTCCCTAGACTTGTCGATTTTATCTTTTAAAGACTCAGTGAATTTATCACCATCCATGAGGTTTTCTTGCAATTTCTAAACTTTAGATTTTGACTAATCAAGATCATATAAGGCCACCAAATTTTTTTGAAGACTTCTTGAATCCATTGAATTTATTTCCCTCATCTTCCCCAAGATATTAAACTTCTTTCGAGGAATAGGATCTGATACCAATTTTTGGAATCAAAGAACACTAAGAGGCGGGTGAATCAGTGTTCTGCAAGTTTTAACTTTACTGATCTGATCCTTCAAGAATTTAAATCATTTAATCAAAATAAATATGCATGAACATAAAGTAAATAAACACAACACCATAACATAGAAATTTTTACATGGAAACCTTGTTAGGGATAAAACCATGGAGGATGGCCAATCCACAATATGATTTGAGTATACTCAAAGGAAATTTTACAATAGGGGAATGCACTTGCATTCAAGCACACTACCTAGAGCTCACTGCTCAAATAAGACTCACTATATTACAAAGATAATCAAATTAAATCCATCTAAGAAAATGAACTGAGATAATAGCATCTACCAATGCTTGATTATAGTTCCAGTTAGGCTCAACAATTGATCTTTTGTCCTTTTGGCTGATTCTACACTTCTCCTCTACTCTACTCAAACTCTCCTTAATGCGTAAGTGAAATAGTGTATAATCGCTCTTCTGCACTTCTAATATTCGTAAGTCACACAAGAACACTTCACATCTCTCCCAAAATGATATATTTGAACTCTTATATATATCTGTGACTAAGAATTTAATTGCTAACTATCAGCTCAAAAAAAAGTAAAAATATATTCAAGTTTTTGGCTCAATCCACATTTAATTCTTGATGCGCATCACCCAAAGTCGGATCCAATATAATAAGGATCTAAATGAACATTGTTTAACACAAAAATACTTAAACAAGTACTTTACAGACATCTACAACATGTTATATCAATCGGGTTGGCCTTCATGCACTGATGAACAAGAAATTAATTAACCGAGTCATGAAATTCACACACAAATCGATAGGAGCCACTAAGATTCAATAGAAGCAAATATCATATACCAAACAACATTCTATGAGATACACAAATCAAGATGATAATAAAAGATCTTCATAAGAATCGATGAACACAAAATTGTCGGATGCTATATTCTTCCTTTATTGTCTTCAATCTATCTATCGGTATGATCAAATGATGATGTGTGTATCTAATCATGAACTAGGGTTTCCATCAATGAAAACACCAAACGATATTAGCAGTGTCTCTTTCCAACACCTATAACACATTCTAGACTAAAACAAGTATACAAAATCAAAGAGAAATTGGTCGAACAACCTCTCGGGGTTCCTTTTGGTCCTCCCCATGGGGAAGAAAAGAAACCTATGGTTGATCAACCCACTCCTACACAAATACAACTTGAAAAAAAAACTAAAAGAAATAAAGGATCTAGAGAGCATAGGTGTGGATTTCAAGTCCTTTCTCACAAGTTACATGAAGAATTAAGAAAATAAAATCAAGATCCAAACTTGATCGAAGCGATGCATGATGACTCTACCCTCATCCCAAAATAAAATAATCTAATATAACAACCATAACAATGTTGGAAGAATGAAGAAGAACATCTCATAATGCAGCTTGTGTGTTGTCATTGATTTCACCATGTTGTATGTGTTACCATATGCTCAAGCTTGATACAATGTTCTGATCCAGTATGCAAAAATGTCCTCCAGTACTTTGGTATGTGAATCTCCATTGATGAACATCTTTCATTATGGTTTTTGGAGATGGTTCTTGGTTTCCAAATGATTTTATATTCAGAATTTTAGATGTACACGTGCTCGTATGGTGAGTTGACGTCATTTTATTGTTGTATTTTGTTATTACGGTATGTGCAGGATCATCATGGAAAAAATAGGCCCTTAAGTGGCAATAAAATTCAGAAAATCAGAGTTAGGCAACTTGACATAAAAATTTGAATAAGTTATCTATATTATTTAAAAAATATGTAAGAATAGAATATGTAGAAAACTAAATCTAGTTTCTAAAATACTAGGTTTATTTAAAAATAATAATAATCTATTTGGTGAAAATTTCAAATTTCAATGCAATAGTAATTAAATTTCAAGGAAAAAATAAGTAGGTGTTTGTCTAACCACCCTAACCACAATAAAATGACAATATTTTTTTATAAAATTTTAGATATCAATAGGGGACTCATGTCTCAATGTGATGCATATTTTTTTGTAAGTTTTTTCCAAGTAAATAATTAATTATGAAATTTTTATTACAACCTTTTAAAAATATAAAAACTTGTATGTGTGACCACCTTAACTTGGTCAAAGCTTCATGAAATTCAATTATTTTTTCTAATCCTATAGTATGTGAAGCGTAGAATGTGACACATGTTTTCGATTCAAAAAATGTGATACCGTTTAAAAGCTATAGATTTTTTTCAATCAACCTATCAATCAGGACTTTAGTTGTAATTCAAATAGAAAATGAATAATATTTATTTATTAAATTCAAATTAAAGAATAATTTAAATTCATGGAAAGCTGAGAATCTCCTTTAAAACCACTTTTTGTTTCATCAATTTTGGGTAGAAAAAATGTTGTTAGCTACATGGGCCATTATATCAATTAGATATCGCCACTTTTTGGCCCATCACGATCTTGCACATACCCATTAAGTATATCTCTAGTTGACCTAATAAAAAATTGACTTCATAATAAGTTATTTTTTTACTACAAATGTATGTGTGACCTTTGTTGGGTCCATGCCAACATATTGTAGCATGCTACATGCTTGAATTATTTTTGGAGAAGTTTTATACAAACTTGAAGCTGATAGTTAATACTTTTGGTGAATAAGGGTTGCATCTAATTAGGCAAACCTAATTGATGCCTTGCAGATTAGTTAGTGAACCATGGATTTTTGTTACCTTCCTTCACCTCTAGGGTTTTGTACCTAAAGGGTGAAGGAAAAATAATCTACAATTCATTCAAGAATAAACCATTGAGAATTCAACGTAAATGAGATTGAAATTTTTCAAAGCGAGAATTCTTGGGGGTGAAAATGGATAGAAGGGGTTCACCATCAAGTATGAACTTGGAAAGAAAAATGCAATGTGATATTAAAACATGTACTAAATGACCTATAAATAACTATGAAATTAAATAGAAAACTTTGAAATAGAAGGTGTGCACCTGGAAATGTGTTGCAGACTAGAATGGAGACTGGAAATGTTATTGAATTTAGAATTTTGACCTACTAGGACACTTCTACCAAGTTGGGCAACCTAGTCCAAGATGTAGGAAACTGCACTGAAGCCTGTTTCAGCCAAATGGGTGTCCAAATATTTTGAAAACTCTGTAAAAAATGTGAAATGGGACTAATTCACCACTAATGGTGACTTGGTCCACTTTGACTTCTTTGAAAATCCAAAAGTGGAAACAAAAGCTCTTGGCCTGCACTTTCTGCTCCTACAAGTATCTAGATCAGAAACCCTGCTTTTCGGCATTGAAAGTGACTTTTAGTGGATATGTTTCCCTAGCCAACAATGAGATGTCTTCAAAAAATTTACAATATATTCTTTATGATCTATAAGTATTCAAGGTACCTAAATGTGCAAACACACAAGGGAAGAAAGAGAGATGTTGAATGTTAGGGCATGGGGATGGGCATGGGGGTTTGCCTTGGTCAAACCCCTTTTAGTTAATTAAACCAAAATGAAGAAATAGAGGAAGAATGAACATGAAATGAAGGAATTAGAAACTTTCCATGATGATAGATATTGGGTTCTGCAACAATGGTTGAAGAATCTAACCTTGAATGCTTCTTGATGACTTAGAATGCAAAAACCCTAGCTTGCTTGAGAAGAATGATGAATGAAGAGAAGAGAGAAGAGAAGAAAGAAGAAGATTTCATAGAAGAATAGAAGACTGAACGCCTCAAAATGAGTGGAAAACCACATATTTATACACAATTACGCCCTAATTCCCGAAAGTACCTCATCACAGGCCGACGTTAGGTCTTAGAGAATAAAAAACTTGCCAAAATTTTGAAATATTTTTTATTTTTGAGCTGAATGGGACTAAGTAACCCCATGTGGCAAGTTGGTCCCACTTAGGCATTTTAAGAGGGTTTCAGGGATTGATATACATTAAATGATGTTTATCGGGTTTATTCTAAAAAGTACACTTAAATGAGGCCTGCAAGTGTACAATGTGGCCATTTAAGGTATAAGAAAGGTATAATTATTGATGAAAAGCCTAGAAAAGTGTGAGAGTTCATTAAAAATCTTTAAAACACTTTTAAATAATACTTGGTAAGTGATAAAAAGAGGTTATTTAGGTGAATTATAATAAAAGGGTCCTAGAAAAGTGTGAAAGTGGGTTGCAACACTTCACAACACTTTTACAAGACATCATAGAATTATTATTTATTCACAAGGGTTAAAGACCTAATTTGAATGTGTTAACCATATTACAACATTAAATCAAAGCAAAACTAGGCCAAAATCCACAAAAAAGACCCAAATGAGTGTGAAAATGTTCAAAGGATACATTTTTCTATGTTACAATTAGATATATATATTGGATGGTTTTGAGATTGAAAAATATAGTAGGAATGTGAATATGATTCAAGGTGGATATATGTTTGTTGGTATGTGATTTTAATAAGCATTAAAGGAACTGGATCAAAACTTGTTAGGTGTAACTTCATCAGTTCATTTTTTGGCTATAAGTCATTGTATCTTTGTAGGCACTGAGCCTCTCATTCTAGACAATGAGTCTTGGTAGTGAGCCACACTTTTTAATATCTTATAATTGGTTATATTATATTGTGAGCTAATAATCACCATGGTTTTTCCCATTCTGGGTTTTCCACGTAAAAATCCAATTGTTCATGTGTTGTGTGCTTTTATGTTTTGTTAATGCTCTTGTTCATTCTTACTATTATATGCATTGGAGTATTTAGATGGTGTGTTTTCAATAAGTTTAAGAAGATAATGATTCACCTCTCCTATAAGTATCTTGTGTGTTCAACAATTGGTATTAGAGCCTTGTTCCTCTAAAGTGGTCTAATATCTTGAGGAAGATCTTAAAGATGGGAAAAATTGATGATAAAGAAGAACTTGAGATAGCTCTTGATGATCATGAAAAATATGAGAATGAAAATAGAGATCTGAAAGAAAATTTTGATGAGGAAAATGAATGCATCAAGAAATTGAAATAGTAATTGAAGAAATTCAAAGAAAGCCACAGAGAAGTAAGTGAGAAATTAAAACAAGCAAATGAAGAGATCATCAGATTTGAAGGTGCATGTGGAGGAAAAGAAGAGAATTAAAGATTGTTTGAATATAGTGGTGCAAAGAAATTCTAACGAATGCTCAAGGCTTGAAAAAGAAGTGGTAAACCTAAGAGTGGATCTAGAAAAATAAAAATTATATGAAGATAGCTACAAAACAAGCTCTACCAAGCTTGGTGAGTTGATTGCAAGATATAAACCAATTAAATATAAAGAAGGTTTGGGACTGAAAACAAGTGAAAGCTCCAAGTCCATGGAGACCTCAAACACAGTGAACAATCAAAAGACTCAAAATAAAGGAAAAGAGATAATAAATACAAGAATCTTTGCTAGAAGACCGCCTATCAAACAACCAAATGCTCAAAGGTATCCATATTTCAATGGTGTTTGTTTTACATGCAATAAATGTGGTCACAAGGAAATGGATTGTATATGTAGAATAAACTAGTATGTTGGATCCTTCTTCAGACAATGTTTTACATGAAAGAAAATTGGACATAAAACTAGTGAATGTAGAACTCAGATGATGAATTTGTTTAATGAAGATAGAATGAATCAATATTTTGTTGGCTATTTCTATACATGTAATAATTTTGGAAACAAAGAAAATTAGTGCAGATCGAGGGTTAATGGAGGTCAAACTAGGCAGAAAAATGTTGTTTGCTACAATTGTAACAAGCTCAAACACATTTCAAAAGTATGTAAGAGTAAATGAGGAAAGCAATCTAATTTGGTAAAGAAAATGAACCCTTGAAGAAAATCGACAAGAATGAGGTTAAGCAAGAAATGAACAAGATATGGAAGAAGAAAGAAGAGACAATACCATCAAGTGATTTTGTGCCCTCATCTAGTGTAGACAATCCCTTTGGAAATTAGACCAAGCATGGTCTTAGGGGGAGCATTTTAACATAAAATTATTTCATCCCATGGATATCAGGTGTGTAAGGCTTTGGCATGAGGATATGTTGTAGAGAATGAAAAAACAAAGCTTAAGCAAAAGGAACTGAAATAAAATTTTCAAGAATGATGATTTGTAGAGGAAATTAGCATTTTTCAATGCAACAAAGAAGGGTTTTTATCATATTTTCAAATTCCATCACATTTAATGAAAATTAGGGCATCATGTTGATCTATAAATAATTTTTTTTAAAGTTTTTTCATCACTTTTGTGATTAAAGAAAGAGGGGAGTGGTTTGAAGCAATCTTGAGGTGAGTTGAGTGAAAACCTAGTTCTGGTTCTCATGAAGGAAAATGGTATTTTACTTTTCTATGTTATTGTGGGTTTGTGAATTTCCTTTCTAAAATCACTAGAACTCAGTGTGTGAAAAATGAAAACCACTATAGTTGTAAACGTATCAGAAAGACCTAGACCTTCCTACAAGAATTATTATATAATAAAGGTATTCAAAGATGACCATATAGGTGCCTTCTCATTGATTCCTCATGGTGTCATGCCCACTTAAGACACTATAATGTACATTCATGTTAAAATTGAGGAGTTCACTCACTTAAAATTTATTGATATGTGGCATAATGAGCTTACTGGGGATGATTTCCTAATAAAAATAGAGCATGCAAATATTTTTGTGAAGAACTTGGACTAGTGGAATTATTTTCCTAACTTCAATTCCACTCTTGATGAAAAATTTGTTAAACTTTCTCTTAGCAGAATGCATGATAATTTTTTATGGGCCGATAGACCTCCCTAACAATTGAAGTGATCAAGGTGGTTACTAGACTCTATGATACTAGACCTATATGTTGAATTCTATGAAAATGAAGTGGTGATGGAACTCACCAAAGGAATACTTCATAGAAGAACCCTTGCAACAAAACCCATCACCAATCATGTTGTGAAGTATGTAGCTATAATGATCGGTCACAAGATCTACTTCACAAATAGGGAGAAATTTAAGTCTACTACACCTATATACACCAGATATGACATGGAAGAAAAAGGAGTAAATTATGATCTATGTGAACTTCTCTGGCAAGAATTGTTTGAGAATTTGAGGATGTCAAAGGAGAAGAAATATGCATTTAATTTTGGTTCCCTAATTGTTTTTCTGTTATTCTTCTTTCTTAGAATACTTCCCGAAAGAGATGATGTGGTAATATGGGATACATCACGACCTATTGCACATCAAGTTTTTCACTACATGCACAAATTGGGTGATTTGAGGAATCAAGACAATGCCCTAGTTTCATTATTTGTTGTATTCAAAAGAAATATGAATGAATGGGAAAGGATCCCTAGAAAAATTATCGAGAAATAAAAGAATGACATCATATTTCATGTCTCCCTAGATGATTACTTGATTGAAGAAATTGAAAACCTAGACTATCTAGATTCAACTATTGGGTTATGAAATTATATAGGATGAAGAAGAAGGCTATGTGCAAGTTTTATTGAAAATTCCAAAAGATACCAATGAATCAAGAGTTGGAACATATACATATAAATTTATGGAAATACACATGAAGCATAAGATGCCTATGATAAGGAATAACGTAGATAAAATGCTCAAAAATTTTGGCTTCATTGATGAAAAAATTGGACAAGGAAGAGCCTTGGGAGAGCAGAATATTGGAGAATCATCAAGTCTAAGGAGATCTAGTAGGGATGCTCCTTCAAAACTAGGTTTTTCCCCTATAGTAGTAAAGGTACAGCCTAGTGCTCCTAGTAAAGGAAAAGGCTCAACTCCTTCTGAACCTACCACAAGATCTATAAAAAGAAAGGATGCTCCTCTGATGGTACCATCCAAAAGGGGTATAAATGAAAAGGAAACAAGGGAGAAGAACCTACATCACTAAAGAGAAAGAAGAAGAGGAGGAAGACCCTAGAGCCAAATTGGTAAGAAAGAAGAGAAGGAACATTCCCTCTAGTGAAACTAATTCATAGGAAGAAAGTGTTGGAACAAAAGTGTATATTATGTGTCATCCTCTGAAGAGGAATCAAAACAGTATTTTCGTGTTCATGTCCACACCAAACTGGACTTGAAGAAGGAAAAGATGTCAGAAGAGGCATCTCTAGACTAGGAAGAACAAATATCCTCTCCAGTAATACCTGGTTCCCCTCTTAGATTAGAGGAATTGGTTAATAGCTTATTTCCTTTTAAAGATATGCTACATCCTACAACAAAAATTTACACTCAAGTAGGTAAAGATGATAGGAAAACATTGATGTTAGCCATTATTCAATATTTTATTACTTTGGAAGTTAATTGGGACTATGTTAAGTCCAATGTACCTAAGAATTTGTGGGAGGCCCTAATGAAAAGAATATTAGAGGTTGTTGAATTGGAAGAGAAGATAAGGAATGAGTCATTTGATGAAACTAGATCTTCTTTGACCACATATGATATGGAAACCTTGAAAAAGGTATGCTCAAATATGTTATAGATGAAGAAAAGAGTAAACACTTTGATGACAAAGGATAAAAGGAAAATAAAGAAGATAAAGAAAGAAAATACATATGCCATTAGGGGTATGGCTGATAAATATGGTATTTATGGTGCACTCCCATCTTTTTCTACACAAAAATCAGGAGAAAAGGTTTCTATAGAGGTAAAGAAAGAAAATTCTTCGGAAATAGGTAATACATGTGTCCTTATAGAAATGAATGATACAAATGATCCTTCAAAAATAGAAAAATAAAATGAGGAAAATGTTGAAGCAAAAAAGCTTGATGTTGTCCCTTCAGGACAAATGAAAGGAGAAAAAGGTAAAGCTGAAGATAAAAGGAATGAAGATGGAGGACACAAAGATGAAAAAGAAGAAGAAAAAGTAGGGGAAGAAGATAAATTAGAGGAAGAGGAAAAAGTCGAGGAAGAAGAAAGAGTAGAGGAAAAAGAAGGAAATGGGGAATATACTAAAAACAATGAAGAAGAAATAAGTTAAGTTGTGGAATCATAAAGGTCCTTCGAAGAATCCTCATCTGGTGATGATATGTTAAAATGCTCATTATCTAAGAAAATAAGATTTCAGCCGGTAATTCCTCTAGAACTTCTACAACTCCCCATGATTCAAGGTAGTTTGCATTTGAATAAGATTTCTCCAATTCACAAATTGGTAGTAGGATATGCATTTCATGCATATAAAAGAAAATAAACTTTGGAAAAACATCAAAAAGGGACAAAATTCATTGATGATGCCCTGAAAAATTTGCAGGAGGCTAGTACCGGTACATCAATAGATACATCTTTCACTCCATTAGAAAACATGAAACTTGTATTGGATTTATTTAAGGAATATGACTTTGGACTTGGTGAGAAGACCAAACAATATATTGAGCATAAATTGGAAGAGAAAAGGCTTTCAAAACTTCATGATAAGTGTGCTCTAGCAATGTGGAAAAGAGCCTAGAAGTTATGAAGGCTTATGTGTGAAGAAAATATTGTATTTTCTTACTGCATAGGTGGTTGGATGCCACATAGAGCATCAAAGATCTCATGGACTCCATTGAGTCTTAGTTGATAGCTATTTCTAGTATATACAGTACATCTAAGGATAGAGATAGGTCAAATTGGAAGGCCATCACTGCTCACAAAGAAAAATTATTTATGTTAAAAAAGAAAAAGGAAGATATCATCAGAAAATTTGGTTTGCTTGATGACAATGTGAGAATGGAATAAACTCTAGTGACCAATGCTTTGGAAAATGTAGAAAAACAAGACAAGATCAACTTGACTCCTTGCACACTGGATGATGTTGAAGAGAGCCTGATAGAGTTAGAATCTATGAATAGAATGTTGATATCAGCTAAGAAGAGTTGGGAGAACAGAAAGACAACATGGAAATATATTCTCAAGGAGATTCAAAGCTCGCCTTACTTTGGTCAACATTTTCTCTAGGTCTGCACCCTTATGTACATATGTATATTCATATTTTTTAAACTAGCATTTGTCCTTAATGCCAAAGGGGGAGAGAGTATCATGAAGAGAAAAGGAGAGAGTGTGTTGCATTATTTTGGCACATGTTTCCATCAATGAAAGAGGGGGATATTGTTGAAAGAATAAAGAAGAACATCTCATAATGTAGCTTTTGTGTTTTCATTGATATCACCATATTATGTGTGTTACCATATGCTCAAGATTGATCCAATATTCTAATCCAATATGAAGAAATATCCTCTAGTACTTTGGTCTGTGATTCTCCATTGATGCAAATCTTTCATTATGATTTTTGGAGATGGTTCTTAGTTGCAAGAAGATTGTATATTCAGCATTTCAAATGTAGAAGTGCTCCTATGGCAAGTTGGCATCATTTTTTTGTTGTATTTTACTTTTAGGTCTATCTTTGACCGACCTAATAAATAGTTGATGGTCTAGACACCTAAATCTAGCCACTCACATTTGATAAAATTTATCTTTTTCATCTAAATATCCTCTTATTTGCATTAATTAAGCAATATTGATATTTTTTAATTAATAGCCCTAAAGTCCTCTAAATCCCTAAGGTATTTTGTTAAATAATTAAATACCTTACCCTTTATTCCTTTCTTCCAAGGAATTAAATAAATAATCCACTTATTTAATTCCATTTATCTCCCATCCCCCATAATCTACACTTATTCCTAATCCATCTCCTAAACCCATCATTAGGGATGTGCACATCCCTAATCCATGATTAAGATGTGTCATATCCTTCAACTTTTGCAGGTTGGCTCATAATCCTCATTAGTCACCTAATCTTCTTCTAATCCTTCATCAACTAGCCTAACCAAGCCTTTGGTCAACTCTCCCCATCCCCCAAGGATTTTTTAATTCCTTTTTTGTCTTTCCAAGGTCCTTTTGAGCAATTTTGAATTCATCTCTCATATCCTAAGGAATATTAAATTCCTTTTCTCTTTCCCAAGGAATATTAAATTAATTTTATCCTTTCCATGCATATTAAAAAGGAATTTTTAATTCCTTTTGTCAAATTTTTAATTTCATCCATTGATCTCTATCAATCAATCTTGAGCATTCATCCATTATCCTCCAAAATCCATATATCCAAAACTTAGCCATTTTTCATTTCTCTCACCCATTTTGCATTGGAGTATCATTATGTTGTTGAAATTGCAAGTGACACACATCCAGTCAAACATCTTGGGAAAATATACACAACAAAATACATGATATGCTAGTTAGAACTCCTCATCACCCTATCTTGAGTGTTGTTTGTGTTTTTAGTCTTTTGCTTGATTTCTTGCATTTTAGGTAGATTAAAACACTACACACATTTTTGGCATGTGTAGTGGGACCCACATCACAAGTCTACACTTTTATGTTCTCTATTTTTTGAGTTTTGTAGGTTCATACTTTACACATAGAGTCAAAACTGCTCTAATGGGCAAAATTGCTCCTTACAAGGGAAAATTTTCTCATCTAGATAGGTAAACCTGAAAAAAGGGGCGAACTTGCTCATTATAGGGGTGATTTTTCTTGTTTTGAATGAGCGAATTTGCAAACAAGGGTGAACTTGATCTTTATAGGGGTGAATTTGCTCATTATTGGGGTGAATTTTCTATCTAGGGTGATTTTGCTTCAAGCATGGGCGAACTTGCCGTGACCTTCAGAAAAAGGAAAATTTGACTAGTCAAAACGGGTGAATTTGCACCTTACAGGGGTAAAGTTTCTCATCCAGATGAGAGGATTTACCTCACACAGACATGAATCTGAAGTTAATCTAAGACTTTAATCTTTAGTTTTCAGCATCGTTTTGGTTTCAATTTCATGTATTGACCTGGTAACTTGTGTATTTGTCAGTGTCCCTCATTTTTCCTTACATTTAATTCATCCATTTCTCATTCATTCAAGACTGACGGTTGGAAACTACTAAAACATTTTTTTGTAGAACAATCGGTCCAAGACATCGTAGTTCATCTATATTTTGTTTTTCATACTAATTAGGAACACATATATTAATTAAAGGGTTAATTAACTTGTTTGACGTGCTTACGAGTGGATTGTTGATGTATCCAATCACCTTGTACCATTTGGAAATCTTGGGTAATGAGAAATCATAGTTCATTCTAGTCCAGTCGATTCTACCTAGGAGGTGCTAGTGTGTCTAAGCTCTCCCCTTGCACTATGTGTGAGCCTAGGGACTAGCCAAAGTATCTAGTATCTTCTTCCTTGAATGGTACCTACCTGAGATTTCATCACCTGGGGGAAAATTCCAACCATGTGTTACTACTGGGGTATATAAAGGGGGAGAACAAAATTTGTACCCAAATCCAATCATGTAATGTTTAGCAAAGTGTTGAAGCTAGAGTTATACCTAGATAAGATGTGCAAAGTTGGTCTAATTTTTCAATACCTCACTGGGGCTCTCAACTCATGTTGTAACAAATGGTGTTCACTTTTGTGCCTCACGTACCTTGTGTATATCAAGGATGTACGAGATAGACTTATATATCCTAGATAGAGACCCATGTTTCAGCCGCGACTTCATGTAGTGCAGGGGATGAAGACCGTACCCCAAAGTTACTCACCATGTACTCCCTTGGGTTGAGATGGGAATCCTCATGATGGACTATGATAGTACTCAAGTAAGAGTGTGAAGGTGAGATCGTGGCATCCATTGATGGAGCTGCACCATTAGAATGTTAACTATCCATCTTCATGAGAAAGGGTTCTCTAGAGAACCACCCTAGTATCACAGAGTATTAACCTTGGGTTTTCTACTCAAGGTGGTGGGCCTACATCAAGTTTTTAAGCCCTTATCACTAATTCTAGGATCGTGTTTCCTGGCATGTCTTCATTGTGTGATACGAGTGATTTTCATTTTTATTTTAGTCAGTCTGGCCTTCTGTCTATTGTTTGTTATGCTTGTCATCCTTTATCACAGTTATTCCCTATCTTCAGAGGTGAATTTTTCCCTTTCCTTGGTGACTTAGCCCATTTCCCCTGGCGACTTCGCCTGTTTCCCCTAGCCAATTAGCTTATTTCCCTAGGTGTCTAAGATTGTCTTAGTGACTTAGCCTGTCTTAGTGACTTAGCTTGTTTCCTTGAGTGACTTAGCATGTATTAGTGACTTCACCTATTTCCCTAAGTGAGTTATCATGTCTTAGTGACGAATCATATTTCCTAAAGTGACTTAGCTTGTTTCCCTGAGTGAATTATCCTATCTTAAAGACTTAGCCTATTTCTCAAAGCAACTTAGCTTGTTTTCCTTAGCGACATAACTTGTTTCCCTAATATAGGAACATTTTCTTATCAAATTTTCCTATTTCTTGTCTCATCCTAGAATTAGGAAAATTTTCTTCTCAAATTCACGTGTTTCTTGTGTCAACTTAGATTTGGGAAAATTTGCTAAATACAAAGCCATGTTTGCTTCCCTTAAAAAAGAAAAGTTATGACCTGGAGAGGAAACATTTCTTAATACAGAGGCGTATCTACTTCCCATACAAATTGCAAAGAGTAAATCCTTTTGGCCACTAAAATCTTGTCATTTTTTGAGTCCTCCGCAATCAATTTTTTTTATCATTATCCGTCATCCTATAATCGTCATTTTTTCACTCGTCTACATTTTCCAAAATTCATCATTTCATTGACCAAATCATATAGGTGCATCTTAGAACATCCTTAGAGTGCATATCCATCATCGATTCATCAATCCAAATCTCCTAGACTTCATTTTGGAGGATTTTATCCATGTTGGGTTAGGTGTGTGATCCTGATGGTCATCAATCATTACAAACCAATCAATCTAATTCCATCTTGAGGTAGATTTAGTGTTTTAACCATCCTTTTCGCAATTTGATTTGATAGTCATCACCTTACATTATCTAAGTCAAAGCTATGAATTGGGTTTAGAATTCATTTCATCTTCATGTCTGATCAATCATCTAATCCATCTCATCAATCCTACTAAATCCCATCACATCCTCTAATCATCCTAATCTGAGCTTCAATCCAATCTGAATCTAAGCTTTAATCTAATCTGAGTTTGAGCTTTAATCCAATCCCGATCTAAGCTTAACCTAAATCTTAATTTTAGCTATAGTCCATCTATATCCAAGATCTTTTGATATCGAAACAAATCTTAAGATCTCTTCTTCCATCTTCTTCCAATCCATCCTATTTATCTTTTCATCATCTATTATTTCCTTCTAATCATCTATTCACATATTTTCAATCTACATCCATCCCATCTAACATCATGAATCCTTATCTTGCATCAGTGCAACTAGAAATAGTAGTCAAGGGGAATCCCAGCTACGTTGATGATGATAAAAAAATTATTGTTGATCAAGATGAGCATGATATAGACCCCCTTGATCCTATCATTTCTATAAATGTTTCCTCGACTGCCTCCCAAAATCCAATCACACCTTCATCCATAATTAATAACGATCCTTATGCTACCTTTGATAAGGGATATCTAGCATCTTCCCCATCTGCATACTCATCATATCCTTCATCTACATCTTTCTTTTATCCCACATCCACATCCTCCTATCCCAATTCAACATCCCAATATTCCTATCTTAATTAGCCATTCCAATCTTCTCACCCTAATCTACTATCCCAATACCCCTAATAAAATCCACCATCCACATCCTCCTATCCTAATCCATCATCCCAATCTTCCCATCCTATTATTTTATTCCAATACCCTTACTAAAATCCTCCATCCATGTCCTCTTCTCCTAATCCATGATCTATATCCTCCTATGTCACTCCATCTTCCACTCCATCATGTCCTAATCCTCCACCTACTCTTAGTCCTACATCCCATCCCATATATCCATACAATTCTAATCCTCCACCAATCCATAATCCCTCATTTATTCCCATCAGCCCAGCTAAGCCAAGAATATGCCAATTTCTCACTCCAAAAGTTCTCTAAGGACTCGTGACAAAGAATACATCCCCAACTCCACATCTTCAAGTAGTGGAACCATGTTTACCCACTTCCCCCATGTACAATCACTAGTGATGATACCTTTCTCCATCCCACTACTATCATTACTATTCTAACCCCTAGCACCACCCAACATTAAACCCACTAAATCCCCATCTCCTACTCTGAGAACCACAAAACCCATTTAAGATAACTATACCCATCCACCATATTCTACTCATAGATCCACCCAACCCATCAAAGACACTAAAATCCAGTCCACTCCTCCCACTCCTAGTATCACTAAATCTCATTTCCATGAGCTTCATGAATCCTCCATCCTCCCATATCCCCCACTTGAGGAGTCCCTCCAACACTCCATCATCATGCCACCCACACAAGATGAGTCATTCCAAGAGCATGATCCAAATCATACAAACATATCCCCTTCTCTGCATCAATATCCTGCAATCCCATCTAGTTCACCTCAAGATCATATTTCCCCATCCATTCCATCCCATGATCCCCTTGACACTCAAGATCCAACTACTCCATCTCATGAGCCCTTATCAACCACTGCCACAAATATTGATCCTATCATATCACCTAATCCCTCTCTTGATCCCTTATCACTCACTCATCCCGATCCATATCTTGTCATCCTATCTACCCCAATTCAAGACCATAGTCCCCTATCCATCCCATCCCATGATCATATATCCCCACCTAACCAAGCTATCCCAACACCACTTTTATATCCCCTTCATAACCTTACCTTAATCCATGGTGGTTTTTTATAGAAGAAAAAAAAAGCATATACACCACCCATCCTCCTCCACCTAATAATGGAGTTACATCATTCTTCCAAAATAACAAGCATCCTACCATAGAGTGAATTCTCAAGAGCATGAACTATCAAGGAAAAGGTTTAGCTCTTCATGAGCAAGGTATTTTAGAGCCCATCCATGTCAAATAAAATATGTGCACACAAGGTCTAGGATATATCTCTCAAGACTCACAATCCAAAAATGATGTACAATCTCTATACCTCCTCACTGAGCCTCCTCCAAAATAATAATAGGCTCTTCCCTTCATTCCACTAAACCATTTTTTGTCATTCCCCCTCCATTGTATCACCTCAAAACAACCATCCATATTCCTCCTTTGTCATTCAAATCTATTTTGGGTTCTTATGTCCCTCCATCCACCATCACACATCCTCCAAGTACTAAGTCCATTTTTGGCCCTTATATCCCAAAATAAACTTCTCCATATCATCCTATTCATCCTTTTATCCATCCATCACCTATCCATGTCACCCATCATAAACATCCCACTCTCATGTTCCATAATTAGGATCAACAAATGTGTTTACCTACTCATCCTCTATCCACATATTATCCACAAAATACCACTTCCATCACTCCATTCATGTTTCCTCCACATCATCCATCTCCTCGCACCTATCCCATTACTATTGGAAGTAGTTTGGATGCCAAAGTGAAAGTGCATAAATATGAACATCAACATGAATTTAAAGCTCCTTATGTCCCCTTAAAAATACATGTTGAAGAAAAGATAAATCCAATCCAAAATCCAAATCAAATCCACAGGCCACAAAGGCCCATCAAAGAAAAATCATAACCATGTGGATCCCAAAGAAAAAAGATGCATTTCTTTCAAATGAAAAATCTATAATCACATCCAAAGTTTCTAATACCAAAGCTACACTTAATCATCCACCATTTCCTAAATCTATTTTGGGTCATAATGTCTCAAAATTCACTACCCCAACTCCTCCATTGTCCACACATCTTCCAACCATTAATCCTCCTATCACTCCACATCCCCTGCCATATGAATTGATGTTGGTCCTGAAAAAATTCCCCAATCACACATCCACTCCATCATTCCATCCATTATCCCACATATCTTCCTCATCCAATCCCTTTAATCCATTCTTTTGTATAATCCATTTATCCTAATAGGATTGTACCAACATCCAATAGTCACTTCACATATGGGATCTTAATACCTCATATGGACCTTGATGTTTGAGTCCTTCATCCATCTCCTTATCAAATATCTTCTAAATCCATGTATCCACATCCCTATTCTTATCCATATCCATCCACATACTATCCAAAAAGTAAAAAAAATCAAAAAATTCAAACAAAAAAAATAGTAAAGAGAAATAATTCATGTAATGGTGAAAATTTGGAAAACAAGTGCCTTGGATAAGTACCATGATGAAAACCTAGAAAATAAGCATCATGTGAAAATTCCCCCTTCATCTCTCTCCACACCTGGCGGTAGCTTCATGTTATGCATCCCCTTCATCCATCTCCTCCATCCCACCTGTCTTCCACATCCTACCCATCATATCCCATTTATCTCCAATTCCTCCATCCTTATTGTGATCTTGATAACGATAGGGGAACCTATCTATGCATGATTTTGATACCTCTTGGTATACATCCCCTTCATCCATACACTATTTTTTTCCCTTTCCAAATTCATCTACCTTCGTTGTCCACATGTCATGCAACCATCAATCTCCCTCCCTCATCTGTGCATCTCCTTCATCCATTTCCCTCCCCATCCACCCATCATATCCTCTTCCATTTATCTCCTTTATCTCCCCATCCACTTGTCTACCATCCCTCTTGCCTCATCACACATGACATATCTAGAGTGGGGGCATCTAATTCCTTTGTGACATAGTCCTTGGAAATATCATGCATCCATCATGTCATCCCCTCCATCTCCCCATCATGATCTTACCATCCTCTCTATCCAAAAAAATAAATCCCTTCCATATTACAAATCCTTACCTTCCCATCTATCCATATAGTAACCTTTTCTAGATCCAAATGCTTATCCCTCTATCCATCCATCCTAGAATCTTTCCATCTCCTTATCTTTATCTATCTATCCCTTTATCCCTATTCTCCTTCCATATCATAAT
Organism: Sequoiadendron giganteum; assembly: GCA_007115665.2. Lineage (NCBI taxonomy): Eukaryota > Viridiplantae > Streptophyta > Pinopsida > Cupressales > Cupressaceae > Sequoiadendron > Sequoiadendron giganteum. Next base: position 81,459,272 of record CM021106.1, on the reverse strand, counting down.
CCCTTATCACTAGTGTATAGTTATAGTCTGCCCCCTCATGCAACCCAATTCCATCTATCTCACTATCATCAATCCCACCTCTTTAACACATATTTCTAATCTCCTATCCCTTTTCATCACTCATCTCTCTACCATATCATACTCCCAATTAATCTTTTTATGATTGGGATAACTATCTGATCCCTGATCTTTGTACAATCACCACCATCCTATCCACCAAGTCTATCTTGTTTCATCATATTGGTTCCATCATTTTATCCACTTATTATGGTCATCTCATCATCTTTTTTCTCCTTGGTCGGTCACTGGCCTTTTTTCAAACTACATTTCCCCTATGCTTTCACATAGGAAAGGTCAATCATTTAGTCATCCTTGGGGCAATTTTTCCGTCCATTATTTTTCATCCATCATGATCTCCATTTTCCTCTTTTCCTCTTTTATCCATGGTTAGTCATCATTATTTTATCGAACTATGAGGGCTCTATGCTTTCACGTAGGGAAGGCTAATCTCTAATTAGCCCTTGAGCCCCTAGGTCTGTAGGGTGTGCTAGTTTTGTGTCTTGTGTCATCTCATCAAGTATGTCCCTATCTATCTAGTTCTTCACCAATGATATCCATTAGTATTAGGAAGTTCAATTGGTTTCGATTATCCAAAGTCATGTCGATCACTTAGTTTAGTATCCATCTCTAGTCTTAGTAGGATGCATCAGACCACATCAATCCCATTCACCTTTTGATCCTATGGCAAAGGGCATCTAAAATTTATTGTCATATATTTATGATTTTGGTTTTTGTTTATCATTTGAGCTTCCTATTATACCTCGTCAGGGTCACCATGATCCATCATATCATGGTGTACTTTAACTAGTAGAACTAGGGGCATATCTTGATTTTTTTATGTGATCTTGTCTTCCTAGTTGTCCTGCATAGTACCCACCAAGATCTCTTATGGTCTTGTGTTATGTTGGTCCATCCTTTTTATTTTTGGTTTTCCAACATTGGCCCTACCAAATCTCCTATGACTTTGGGATGTTGGACTAACCTTTTTTTGTTGCACCAGTCATATGCATGCTATATGTCACCTTGGTTCCTCATACCCTGGTGCATATTCTCTCATGCTATATCAAATTAATTTCTCACTACATGGTAGTTTTGATATGGCACTCTTAATCCATCCTCCCCCCACTCAACCTAGTTATTTCTCATCCATGCATCCTCTATCCCTCCCCTCTATCTATTTTCATCCCTCCCCTCCCTCCATCCTCATCATATCATCATCTCTTCAATATTCTTAGGATAATATAGATTTTTTATTATAGGAATATTTTCCTTATTACATATTAATCCAATCCTAATCAATTCAATCTAGCTAAAATCATCTACTCATCTCCTCAGTTTTGGTCCAAACTTTGCTGCAATCCATGCTCCAAGTATCATCATTGTCCTCATCACTTGGATGTATCCTTCCCTATCCTTTTGTGTTGTTTTTGGATGTATCCTTCCCTCATCAACAGAACTCTCATCATCATTGGGATGCATTATTCCCTTTTATGTTGTGTTGTTTTGGAATGTATCCCTCCCTCCTCCACAACACTCTTATCATCATTATTGAGATTTATCCTTCCCTATCCTTGAACCACCAAAAAAAAATTACAAGGGAAAGAGCACTCCACAAATAGGCTCCTAGGGTTTCTCACCCTAGAAGCACTTAGTGTAGGAATGACACTTTATCCTCTTTGCTGATATATTCTTGTTCATTACATTCAAAGTGTAGGATGGGGGTTTATGATGAGGGTTGGAAATATGTGTGTAAAGGTGTGGCTAGAACTAAAATTAGATGATTTAACCTAAATGTATGCAAATTTAAAGTAAAAAAAACTAAGTTAATGCAAACTACCAAATATATTCCCTAAATGTGTGTTTTTTGGAAAATGATAGAGAGGGAGAGAAGATGTGTACCTGAAGAAGTGCTATTGTAGATGAATTCTCCCAGAAGCTTCTAGAAAATGCCAAAAGAGGGACATTCTTGCCAAGTTGGTAGACCTAGTCCTCTTGCGTATAAGACTTGTTGGAACGGGTTTTTCCCAAAAGGGTATCCAAATCCACAAAGATCCCCAAAAGGTGACGTGAAAAGGACTAGGTCGCCATTTTTGGCGACCTAGCCCACTTCTTAGTTTTTAAGAATCAGGAAGTTGGGGTTGAGCCTTTGATTTGCACTATCGTTCCCGATAGGTTTCTAGTTTAGGTTTGATAGGAAACGAGATGAAAGGGGCCTCCAATCCTCAACTAGGGCTTTGTTGACTTGAATGAATTTGATGGGTTGAGAACACCTTCCATGCACCTCAAACCTGTATAGAAATACTTACAAACACATGCAAAGACCAAAAACAGATGGGGTTAAGATATAGGGGTTTTCCTAAGTCAAACCCCTTTGTAGGTGATTAAACCCATATGAAATGAAATCAAATGAAAGAACGATGGAATGATGAACTTGAGAGAACACATACCAATCCTTTCTTGATCTTGGTCTGCAACATGCATGAGAAGCTCCAATAGAGATAGTCTAAAAACCCTAATTATTTCTTGCTTGCTTGTGAAATCTTGGAATGTAAGAGTGCTTTTCAAGAGAAGTGAAGGTGAAAAAAGAACTTGTTAGAGAAAAAATGAGAGCTAGGAGAGGCAAAATAAGGATGAAAACTCTTATGTGTCCTACAAAACCCTAATTTTCTCAAAAATGACTTATGATAGGCCGATCTTAGGGTTTTGGAGCCAATTTTCCACAAGATTTATGTTTTTATTTTTATTTTTATGCCTAAAAGGACTAGGTTTCCCAAAGTGGCGACCTAATCCACTTGTGAACTATCAAGTGGTGGTTGGGAATTTAATGATTATTAACAATTGTTATTAGCTTTGCCTCTCGAAACACACTTTAATCAGGCCTAAAAATACATTAAGGGGACAAAGTTAGCATTGAAAGGGATTAATTTAGGGGTGATAACCCTAGATAAGTGTGAAAATGCATCACAACAATTTACAACACTATGTCATAAGGCTTAGGGAATTGTAACAAGGTTTTATTTAGCTGAATTATGTTGAAAGGGTCTTAGAAAAGTGAGGAAATGCATTAAAACACTTCATAACACCTTAGTAAAACACTATTTGGTCATTGATGAATTGCAAGATTACAAGGTTTAATCAAGGTAGAACAGGCCAAAATCCATTGAAAAAGGACCAAATGAGTGAAAAAGTGCCAAGGTACACTTTTTGGCGATACATTTAGTGCCCACTTTAGTGAGGGAATGAAAGTTCTTCAAACTCACACTAAAGTAGTTGAGCCATGCACATTGTGTGGGATCTAGTGTACTAATGTTAGTAAGGTGAGATGACTATGATCAAGAGGGATGATCAAGCCCCTAGGATCAAGATCATATTAAAGACTAAGAATAAGTGCAAAAGATCACACAAGGAGTGATGTGAAAGGGTGAAGAGAGAGAAGAAGTTGGATCAAGCTTTGATTATTTGTCTAGCTAGTTCTGGATCAGATTAGGTTCTTTATTCAAAAAAAGGAAAAGGGTACTTACTCTGGGCCAACAAAAAATTTGGTTGTTCACCGAGTTAGAATGCCGAAAGGTGGTGAGAGACACATACACCTAGCTGGTATGTGCTCACACACACAAAGGTGACTATGGGGAAATTTGTGCCGCTAGTTTAGCGTCTCGCTCAACCATACCAAATTTTTACTCCTTGAAAGCTTTGATAAGGCACCACAAGGAGAAGGGTGTGGTTCATGAGACATGCAAAGCCATGGATTATTAGAACCCATGAACAAGTGCAAGCTGAAACTATAGGCATGTAAGTTGTGTTATGAAAGGTTGCCATGAATGCAAAAAGGGGTATAAAATTTCAAATGAAAAAGGGGATGTTCAAAGGAGTCTTATTTCATTCATGTGAGGTATTTTACTTAGGGAATATTGTGTGTAATGTCTCCAAGAGAGGACCAATTGAAGGATAGAAAATTTTGAGCATAGGGGATGCAATGCATTGCATCAAGCCACTAAGAGCAATGTAATATGGTAGGATAGGTAACTTTCATGAAGGAAATTACACAAAATCTTGTCCACCAAGTGAGAGACTCATCATATGAAGTGCCAATGCTACACTAGGAACAAAGGACAAAGAAAAAAAAATAGCACTAGGGTATTCCCCTAGTTTAAATGAATTTCTACACACTATTTTGTTAGCAATTTATTTAAAGTAAAGAAAGGAAATAGTCAAGAAAGAAAGGAAAGGGACATGCCAGTCTACTTGGAAAGATCTATGCCAAATTATATATTTCCAAGAAAGGTTGCATCATGGAAAGGAGAGTATGTTACATTCAAGTTAACCTAAGACATGTCATCCACATCTCAAGCTTGCTCTTTGTATCTTCATGAGATGTGAACATATAGTCAAAAGATTTAACAACAAGGGACATACGAGGACAAGTCTAATGAACCCATTTCCCCCACTTAGTCCAAGGAAAAGGTGATTTGAAGAGGAGGAAGTCATGGATTAGGGAGATGAATTAGGTACCCCATAGGAGGGAGAGCACCAAGCTCCGTGAGATGTGTGAATTTTATTTTTTGAAGGAAAGGGAGAGGAGGGAGATAACCATAAACATTTCTTAAAATAATATGATATGGAGGTTGGCGTCATCTATTTATTTAATCCATGTGTAGGATGGAGATGTTGGTTGATACCATGACAATATTCCAAGTGAAATGAAGGGGTTGGGTTGTTTGAGGAAGGATTGGTTATTGTTTAAGAACACAAATCTTTTTGAGTGTTATGCAATGTTTCTCCATGAGGGATGGGAGAGGTATAGCCCCCACAAACACCATGGGGTAATGGTGTGGATGTATAACCAAGTTGAGTGTTGAAGGCATAAGGTGGTTTTGGTGTAGGTCGAGAGGTTTCACATTATCTTTGAGAGGGAGGCATAAGACCCCAAGTGCTATGAGAACTTATATTTGAAAATGAATGGTTGGTTATGACTCTTTGGAACAAGAGGGTGAGATTGTGAGTTTGTATTGGAAGGAGGTGTAGAATCTAATGACCCCCAATGATCACTAAAGATTCTTGTTGTAGGGGAAGGAGTAGTATCAACTTGGAGAATATTGGATCTAGAAATGGAAGGATTAGGGGAGTTAGAAATGTTATGATTATTTGATGCATAGCTTTGTGCATCTGAATCAACTGTGTATATCATATTATTGTATTCATATTTCAATGAGTGGTCAAGGTATATGGGACTCCTTTCATAGCATGGACCCAAGGTATCCTTAGAATAAGATAATATAGAAGGGGTCCTTGCATGATATGGATATGATTATGAAATATGACAGGTCCAACCTTAATAGGTAAGGTGATCATCCCTAGTGGTTGCCTATTAACATTTTCAAAGCCACAAATAGGAACATAATTAGGGTGTGATATTTTTTTCCATGAAAATTTTCCGAGGGAGGTCCATGCTAAAAAGATTAATCTCTAATCCATTGTCTATGAGATTGTTCCTGACTAGAGTTTCATTAATGGTCACCTTTATGATCAAGGGACCATTCCTATATTTAACCTCAAGTGAGGGTAACTCAAGTTTAGAGAATGTGGTGTCAGATTGGTTTGTTGGCATGGAACAAGAGGGGGGTTTGAGATTGTTTACTTTTATGTAAGATTCAATATCTTCTTTCTATATTTGTGTAATTTCATGAAATAATAATTGGACTATAGGTGAGAGTTGGATAAGCTCCAATATAGATATATCAACAAGAGTCTTTTTAAGCTCCTCAACATGAGGGCCTCTAATGTGAGAAAATGGAAAGGTTCGAGGAGTGGTGGGTGATCCCCTAGTTGTTTGAGTCACTAAGTTATAGCTTAGTGGTTTTGAAACATTTTTATGAGCTTATTTCATCATGGATTTCAAGATATCTCTAAAAAATTTATGGGATCCACTAATGGGAGGGGACTTAGGAGGCTCACTAATTCAAGGAGATCCCACTTATGTGGTCATAACCTCAAAAATATTGTCTTTATTTTCATGATGTGTTGGTGAAGCGGATTCTAATGTCACTTGATTATCTTCTCCTAGGGAATTTGTTATGTGTGAAGGATATGTGTCAAGGTTCACATGTTCTTGCACCATGATATCCTTCCTAGGAGAAGAGTTTTTAGAAGAATGAAAAATTGAATGTTCTTCACATTCAAAGGTTGGTTAATTTAAAGGGACTCCATTGCAAGTAGGAGGATGACTAATGGTGTAAGTGTTGTATTTAATAAGGGATTCCCTAGGATAAGGGAGACAACTAAGATACTCAAGATGTACATCAATTGTATCTTCTATCAAAAAAGTATCATCTTCGCAACTAGGAGAGATACTAGGGGAAGGAGAAATGTTACTGTCGTGATCTCTTATGTTTGTATTGTCATGTTGGTTAAGAGAGGGAAGATGAGAGAAACAACTAGGGTTCTCAAAACTCTCACTAATTGGTTCTTCTAACATCAAATTCTCTGCATCACCAAGAGGAGAGAGATTAAGGAAAGAACTAATAGGAATGTTCAGAACATCCAAGCTTGTATTCTCTATCACAAAAAAAACTATCATAGGGAGGGGGTAGGCAATTTTTCTTAGCATATATAGATTTTTATGAGACTATCATTGTTTGGATAAAAATAAAAGGTACATATAACCATTTAAAGCAAAATTGCAGCAATACAAACAAGCCATATGTAAAGATACAAAATCTTTTTATCCAAATTATGTTAAATTTCAAGAATGTAAACAATGTAGATGAAATAATGAAAAGTGATTTTAATTTAAACTTACGAATAGTTTTATGAACGTATACATTGTTCGAGAAAAATTAAAAATTACTTTAATGAATATTATACACATTTTCAGAAATGTAATCATATTGTAGATCTAATTATCAAGGTATATCAAAAATGACTACCCTAAAATGATGATTTTGAGTGAAAAGCCTAAAACTTATGTTCTTATAACTTTCTTGACTTATAGTATATGCTACTAGGAGGTTTGGCAAGCACAAAAATGAGGTTTCAAAGGTTGTAACAGGTGGTTAAAAATTTGAACATGGACTAGGTCACCCAGAATGGTGAACTAGTCCAAATAGGAATTTTTTTCAAATATTATGAGTTTTTTAAGTGGTGTTTGATGTATTTCAGACTGTATAATGCAATCCTAAGATGTAAATGCAGAATTTTGGAGTTTTTCAATGAAATTATATATGCAAAAATGAAATTTAACATAAAAATTTGACTATTGCAATTTTCTAAAAACTCTAGGATGCAAACAATGCAAATGTTTAATGCAATGCAAGCTACCTCCTAAGATGAAATGAAAAACTAGAAATTTAACAAGTTTAGGATAGTCAGGCTCACCAAAATTAACCATGAAAAACATATACTTACAAGGGAAAGAGGATTCCCCAAATAGGCTCCTAGGGTTTCTCTCCCTAGAAGCACTTAGTGCAAGAATGACACTTTTTCCTCTTTGTTAATATGTTCTTGGTGAGTGCAATCAAAGAGTAGGATGGGAGTTTATGATGAGGGTTGTGAATATGTGTGAAAAGGTGTGGCTAGAACTGAAATTATATGTTTAACCTAAATGTATGCAAATTTGAAGTAAAAAAAACTAAGCTAATGCAAACTACCAATTATATGCCCTAAATGTGTGTTTTCTGGAAAATGGTAGAGAGGGAGAGAAGATCTATACGTAGATAGGTGTTTTTGTAGATGAATGCTCCTAGAAGCTTTTGGAGAATTATTGATATCAGTAGAGGGACATTCCCACCAAGTTGGGTGACCTAGTCCTCTTCCCCATAAAACTTGTCAAAACAGGCTTTTCCCAAAAGGATGTCCAAATCCATAAAGATCCCCAAAAGGTGACCTCAGAGGGACTAGGTAACCATTGTTGGTGACCTATTCCACTTCCATTTTTTTGTGAATTGGGAAGTGGAGCTTGGATCCTTTGGTTTACACTTTGGTTCTTGATAGGTGTCTAGTTCAGGCTCAACAAGAAACAGGCTGAAAGGGGCCTCCAAACCTCAACTAGGGCTTTGTTGATTTGAATTAAGTTGATGGGTTGAGAATACCTTCCAAGCACCTCAAACCTATATAGAAATACCTAAAAACACATGCAAAGACCAAAAATAGATGAGGTAAATAAATAGGGGTTTGCTTAAGTCAAACCCCTTTGTAGGTGATTAAACCCAAATGAAATGAAATCAAAGGAAAGAAGGATGGAATGATGAACTTGAGAGAACACTTACCAATCCTTTTTTGATCTTGGTTTGCAACATGCATGAGAATCTCCAATGGATTTAGTTTGAAAACCCTAATGCTTGCTTGTGAAATCTTGGAATGCAAGAGTGCTTTTCAAGGGAAGTGAAGGTGAAAAATGAACTTGTTAGAGAAAAAATGAGAGATAGGAAAGGTAAAATGAGAATGAAAACTCTTATTTGTATATGTAAAACTCTAATTTTCTTGAAAATGAATTATGATAGGCCAACCTTAGGGTTTTGGAGGCAATTTCCCACAAGATGTATGTTTTAATTTTGATTTTTATGGCTAAAAGGACTAGGATGCCCAAAGTGGTGACCTAGTCCACTTTTGAAATTTCAAGTGGTGGTTGGGAATTTAATGATGATTAAAAATTTTTATTATCTTTTCCTCTCGAAACAAACTTTAATCGGGCCTAAGAGTACATTAAGGGGACAAAATTAGCATTGAAAGGGGTTAATTTAAGGGTGATATGTGTAGATAAATGTGAAAATACATCACAAAAATTTACAACACTATGTCATAAGGCTTAGGTAAGTGTAAGAAGGTTTTTTTTAGGTGAATTGTATTGAAAGGGTCTTAAAAAATTGAGGAAATGCATTACAACACTTCACAAAACCTTAGTAAAACATTATTAGGTCATTGATGAATTGCAAACTAACAAGGCTGAACCAAGGTAGAACAGGCCAAAATCCACTGAAAAGGGCCAAAATGAGTGAAAAAGTGCCAAGGTATACACTTTTTGTCATTAAAATCCTCAACCACACTTTATCCATCATCAATCCATTTTGTCTTGTAGCTTGACTGGGGCAACACCACATTTTCCCTTGACTCCATTTTTGCTTCCTTTCTTCTTATATTCTCTTCCTAATCTCCTATTGTTTATCATCCTCTATTATGCATCATTTTACATCATCTCATCCATTTTGAGAGCACACCTATATTATCTTGAACCCGTATATCCTCTCGAGTGGGCATCCTCACCCATCTTCATCTTCACTCCTATCATCCTTCTTCCTAGTCACTCCTTTCATGAATGGGGCGTCTTTCCCAATCTAATCATTTTCTTCCTAGTGCTATCTTTTAATCTTCTTTGAAATGATGCTACTTAGTAACACCATCTCAAAGAGGGGAAAAATGTAGACACCTAAATTTGGCCACTCATGTTTGATCAAATTTATCCTTTTTCATCTAAATATCCTCGTATTTACGTTAATTAATTAATATTACTATTTTTTAATTAATACCCCTAAAGTCCTCTAAATCCTTAAGGTATTTAGTAAAATAATTAAATACCTTACCCTTTATTCCTTTTTTCCAAGGAATTAAATAAATAATCCACTTATTTAATTCCCTTTATCTCTCATCCCCCATAATCTACACTTAATTTTGTAGACACTGAAAATATTTTGATTGATATTGTACACATGATCCTGATTTTACTAACATCATTTCTTCCTGAATCACTTCTTACTAACCAGTTAATTAGATAATCTTTATTTAACTAATTCATCATAATTCCTCTTTTAATTAAATAAATCATCTTATTTGACTAAATCATTATCCTCTTTTAATTAAATAAATCATTTTATTTAATTAACTCTAATACGTCCTCTTTGATTAAATAGATAAGTTTTATTTAATCGTAATGTTCCTCTTTTAAATTAAATAATTCATGTTGTTTAATTAAATCATATTTTTTCTTTTGATTAAATCTAATATCATCCCTTTTAATTAAATAAATAAAACTTTATTTCATTAAATTCCTCTCATTTTGATTTAAATAAATCTAATTATTTAAATCAAATGTCACAATCAAACTAATCTCCTCTAGAAGTTAATTAATCTTAGGTCCTAACTCTAATCTATCAAATCCTCTAGCTTTTGCAAGTTACACATGTAATTTAATTTATTTGATTTATTAATTCCTCCTATTTTCATTCAAATATGGCATATTCTTGGAATATTCCACTTATTTGAATTCTCTCTCCTAAAGGACTTTTGTCCTCCAACATGGAATTTATGGCTCTTGCATGTCGTTTTTCTTGAGCCAAGTGGCATTTAATTCATCCTTCATCTCCCTCCAATAAGCCAACTTTCAAATTTTAAATTTGAATCTAATAGAATTTATCATGCACATTGACCGAAATGTGCTCCACCTCCTTGCATTAGCATCTTGACAAGTGGCACAATGTCATTGGGTCAAGTTTAATCCCACATTCTCCCTATTTCTCATTTCTCCATCCTTATTTCCTATAAATAGAGAGCTTCTCTATTTATTTTGGATCCATAAGTTTAGGAATTTTTATCATTAGACATTGTATCTCATAGTTTAACTGTTCTTAGTATAAATTCTATATCATTTTCATCATTTTAGGCTAGTTTCTATCATCATTTAGCATCCAATTAACCATTTTGAATCAATTATCATCATCAATCTTATCAAGCAATTGGGAAAGGGCTTCTTTCTACATCAAAGAAGAAAACATTCCCCTATAGGATGCTGGTTTGAGCATTAGAATAATATTTCATTAGCTTTCATTTGATATTTTATGTTTGTTTTCTTATTCTTGTGCTTGGATGAATTTCATAGGGAATTCTTTAGTTTAAATCTGTTTGAGGACTCAATGTGTGCTTGTTTTTCCATGTTTGAATATGTTGAAGGTCTTGAGCATTCACACTTTGGTGCCCATTGTGGAGCAAGACCCCATTTTTAACATATTTTGTAGGTTTCATCAATAGGTCTACTCGAAAATCATGAGGTAGCACATCCACTATCCATTTTAGTGCATTGGTGGTTACTTTTGGTGCATCCGAGCACTATTTTAGGGGATCCATAGCTTGAAATAGAGAATTTACCTCCTTTCCAGCAAATTCACCTTCTATTTTTGGGCATTGAATCTGTTTTAGCGCATATAGTCATTGTTTTAGCAATCATTGTTTCAGTGCATACAGTAACTGTTTTAGTGCATACAAACACCGTTTTGGTACATTTGGGTCATATTTTAGCACATACATTCACTGTTTTAGTGCATACATTCAATATTTTAGTGCATATGCTCTTCGTTTTAGCACTTTTATAGTCAATCTTAAAATGACCATATCTTGGTCACGTAGAGGTCTTTTTCAAAGCTTTTTCTTGAAATGGGGGAGAATTTCATAAGCTATACAATGGTGTAGGTGTTATTTAACTTTGATAGAGGTAAAATTTTCAAATTTTCACCTAATGTCAAATCACAACGGAACTTGGTCTAAGTTCTAGTATTTCTATGTTTAATCATTTATCTAACCTTCATATCTTCTTGTTTCATGATTTCATCTAACATTTGGAGCTTGGATTGTAGGTTTTAAAGCATCATGGAGCATGGAAGTGAAAGAAAAAGCATTAAATTTTCATTGTAAGAAGTGTTTTTAAACACTTTGGGAGCAATTATAATCCCACTTTTAAGGATATTGCTATCTTAAAATTTTTAGGACTTCAATAAATGTTATTTGGGCTTAAAAAGAACAAAACAAAGGGGATTAAAAATAACCATATGAAAACTTACTAGATTTTGTTTTTAGACTTAATAAATGAAGAAAGAAATCTCACACTTCAAAATTGGTGCTTAAAAAGAATTCATATAATTGCTTTGCGGTTAAAATGAACATGTGTTCTCTTTTTTTTGTAATCCATTATCCAAATTAATATCATTTAAAAAATACATATACACTTCTCTCATGCTTCATAGCGATCTTGAGAATCAAAAGTCTTTTTGTGATATTAAGTTGTATAAGTGATTACCTCCACACTTCAATTTGGATTTTTGAAATCAAACAAACCTTAAGAGTGTGAAGAAAAGGTATTGTGTGTGCTCCCACCTAAATGCATTAGGTGGCCGAACTAAAAATACACTTCTTTGCTTTTTTTCACCCTTAGAGGGCCTACCTTGGTGGGAAAAACTACTCACCCCAAAGGAACGACTCAAACTAGTAACAAGCTAAACACCAAGTTTCTCCCAATTGGTATATAAATTTGAATGTTGAGGAAATCTCATCATTAAAGGAACTCCTACGTACAAGTAGGTGATACTCTTTATATGATTTGATCTTTCTTCTCGTGTGGCTTTCTAAATGGGTGCCTTCATTAAGAGCCAAAATTGTGTAAAAACCAAAATCCCTATCTATTTGTTGATGCAAGAACATTTGTTCTAAAGCCATCCCAAATTTTTATGGATCTTGATAGAGATGATAAGTATGCCATGGTATTTTCATGGATACTGATGCTTGGGTGACTTGAGAAGTGAGTGCACTATAAGGGGGAGCTTGTGTGTTCAAGCATCTAATCATCTGCTAAGAGTAGGCATAAATGGATTTATCCAAGTGGTAACTCAACAAATATTGTCTCATTTTATCCTAGGATTGTGCATTAATTTGGAATCAATAAATTTGAATCTAGGTTCTCTTTCTTGTCCTAGGAATTTCATCCTTAGAGGATTCTAAGTATTTACATTTACATCACAATTTTCTCTTACTAAAGTCAACATTAGGAAACTATTTCCTTAATTTCCTTGATCTCCACATAATGGACCTTATGTGATGAAAATAAATTAATTCATAGACATTCACTTTGAAACTTAAGCAATAAATTGAATGTGGTAAAATCAATTCATTAATCAAGATGAAATCAATTGAACCCCACACATGTGCTTGTTATATTTTGGTCATATGGTTTTCCATTCAAAAATTATTTGTTTGGTTTGAAATACTCTTAGGGAAAAGCATGGTCTTCACTACCTTGGTTCTATAAACAAAGTCCTCTTAGGTTAATTTAGAATAAAAAAACCAATAATTCCATCCATCTCAAACATCAATCAAATCCCATTTCACAAACAACTTTCGAACCATTGGAAAAATCATTCCTACTATAATTTTGGTAAAATCATTCAAATAAACATCAAAATAACTTTGTTTGGCTAAGTGTGTGTGGATAAATCCTTCCTCATACACCTAGTTAAATTATCATCCTTTTGGAAAATTTTATTCCAAGATAACATCCAACATCTTGGGGTTTATAATTTCATTATCCTAATCAAATCCAAAAAATCCTAAAGTCTAGTATTTCTACAAGGGTCTTAACAATTCAAACACCCATATAATTCACCCCTTTCATCCTTCATCTCATGATTGGTCCTAAACACCTTAGAGGTTCACTTTTGCAACAAGGTCAAAACACAAGAAAAATATGGAATATAAACTTTATTCATACATCATGAGTGGTCTAAATCAATAAAATAATCAAAGCCTTACAATGTTGGTCTCTTATCAAAACTCACATTTATACAATCCATATATGGGATCATTATCTCCTACAAACCTCAATAGTAAAATAAATGTGAGTATGCCCATTTGAATTTAAGACCACCTTTCCCTATGGTAGATTTAAATCAAATAAAAAACCTACAAATCTATCGAAAAAACAATCAATGCATGATTCTTATTCCAAACAACATTATCCCACCAAATCCATACATGCCAAATGTGATTATACTGAGTACAAGTTTACAAAACATGAACATTTCAAATCCACAATGTTCAATTTCAACCTATAATGCCAAATCTAAATCTCATCCCAAATCAAAACATTGTCCATAATCAATTTGTCCATGATCCCATATAGACACCCAAAGGATGCATTCCAAATATGCTTGAATAAAATCCAAATCAAGTATATCAAGGGTTTCAAAATCAAAATCAAGATCAAATTTTGTAAGATCAAATTGCTACACTTACCAAAATAGTCGATCCATTGCAAAAAGAGACATCTCCACCCCAAAATAATACACTCTTCCATTGGCTAAACCATGTCATCAAAGCATTGGGTTGTGTCCCCAACCACATCAAGAACAATATCTCCAATGTCAATAACTTGGATATCAAGATCAACAATAAACCCAATGCCCACATTTCAAAGATCAATCACCACATCTCCAAACTCAATCGCCACAAGGTCAATTTAAAGTACCAATCTCACAATGTAACAAATGAAAATACATACCACTTGGGGAACCAATCAAATTAGTAATACAATAGTTGATACAAGAAAATATCATTAAAATCCTTGTTTATGAGAATTATCAAGAGCCCCAAGTTAAATCACAAGGGTCTAATGAGATGCACCTTTATGATTCTCACAAAATAAAGGGACACACAACATCAAATTGTATTTGACTTAAAAATCTCGTCCCAGACCTTATTGATAAAAAAATAATAACTATTGGGGACAATGATGAATATTCAACCACTAGTGATAGCATTGACAATCTCTCCTCCATAATTGTTTAAAAAAATGATCAAGATCTATCCATAAATGAGAACCTTGAAGATGTTTCTACCTCATCTGAAGATAAACTCAACATACATCAAGAGTCACTTTTTCATCATGATAAATACCCTTCAACAATATCTAATAATGATCTATTCAAAGGAGTGTGAACATTATTTGATCCTATAATTGGTGATCCTTCCACCAATGATCATGTTGAAAGTGTCTCTACATCACCTAATGAGTTAGAGGACATATCTCAATATTTTACCCCAAATAATGATCAACATATTTCACCATAGTCTAGCAATGGTCCTTTCCACAACATATTGACAACCTTCAACCTCATGGTTGTAGATATTGAAGAAATCCTCAACTCAACATTTGGTCCAAGTCCACTCAAAGATCAAGAGGATATTGAGACACTTCCCATGCCTAATAAAGATAGATCCAAGAACCCTTTATACGAAATCCATCCTTTGAAGCTAACCCATGTCAAGAACGTGATCCAAATCATGTCAAAAGAAATTCTAAAATTCATCAAGATCAAGAATTCATATCTCCAAGATACTACAATGATCTAATGGGAGCTCTCCTAGTTATAAAAGATGTCGTAAATGATGATCATATCCATATAGTGCATACCCCTCTATCTACCTGTGAGATGCTTTCTTTGGATGGACATGTAGATGATCTTCATTCAAAACAAGAGTCTCATACTCTTGATATCAAAACTGTAGACATGGAAAATGTACCAAATTTATCATCTACGCTATATCTTGATTTACTAACACCATTTCACTCAGAATCATATCCTTTGCTAGTCATTTAATCGAATAATTTGAATTTGATTAAATTCATTACTTTTCATCTCTTAATTAAATAAATCAACTTTATCTAATTAATTCATCATCTCCTGTTAATTAAATAAATCAATTTTATTTATTTAATTATGTAATCCCCCTTTTAATTAAATAAATCATTTTATTTAATTAATCCCTAAAGTCATCTAATTTAAATTAAATAAATTAATCTTTATTTGGTTTAAATCTAACATCATCCCTCTTTAATTAAATAAATCATGTCTTTATTTAATTAATTCTTTAATCATTTTCTCCTCATTTTGATTTAAATCAATCCTAAAATCTAAGTCAAAATGGTCAAATCAGCTAATCTCCCTTAAAATTAATCAATTCTTGATTAATCTTAAAACTAATCCATAAAATCCTCTAGCTCTTGCCACCTTCCCATCAAAATCATTTATTTTATTTATTAAATCTTTAATTACTTTAAAAAAGGCATCAATGGTTGGAATATTCCCATATTTGAAAAATCTCTCCAAAAAGGTTTGTACATCCAACAAAGCATTCAAAATATTTTACATGTCCTTTTCTTCAGTCAAGTGATATTAACTTCACCTTTCACCTCATCCTTCAAGCCATCTTTTGAATTTCAAAATTCCCGCTCTTTGCACATTCTCCAAAATGTGCTCATGCTTCATCCTCTCACATGTGGACAAGTGGCTCTTTATCATTGGCTTATATCTAGTCTCACATTCTCCATGTTTTGTAGTCCTCCATCATTATCATCTATAAATAAGAAGTTATTCTATTGATTTAGGGGATACAACTTGAGGCAAGGTCATTATCTACAAATTTGAAGTCAATTTTATCCATTGTTCATCCAAGTCTCCATTTTTATCATTTCATAGTTAGGTTATGCAAGAATTTCTCCAAGGGAGCATCAATCTTCATCAAATAATCACAAATATTACAAGGGATCTAGGAAAGGGCCATTTTCTGTAGGAGTTGAGAAAATACAACCACAAACCCTGAAGATCACCTGCATGCAAATAACCTATCACAAAAGAAGAGATGGAGACAAGCAAGCAAGGGTTCTCTGAAAACTAAAAATGTATATATCAGAGAGAATGAGATAATGAATTGATATGAAATACAATGGGATCAATCCTTATAAAAAGGAGATCATGTAAACCCTAATAAAACCCTAAGAGGAAAAACCCTAATAGAAGCCCTAATAGGATAACATTTAATAATTAATATAATTATTAAATGTCACTATATGCAAACTAACGTGAAATCTTAAGAAGGGAATAAAGGTAACTTAATCAACATAATTAAGTTAAGGCCTTTACTCTAACATGTTCCACATCAAAATGACACCAATTCCCCCATGGGATTGAGAGTTTGTTTTCTTTGAATAGGATTTAATCGTTTTTATTTGTGTTCTTCATTTATTCCTTGTTCTTTGCATTTCAAATGAATTCTATGGGGAATCTTAGTTCTAACTTGCATTTGGATCTAATATTGAGTTTTTTTGTTATGTTTGTGCAGGTCTAGGATTGGGGTTCACATTTTGGCACTGGAAAGAGGGCATAAATCACAAATCTAACATGATTTTTAAAAAAAATTTGTTTTTTTTCAATAGTTTTGTTTGTTAATCCCCATTATAGCGCATCTGTGGTATCTTTTGGCGCATACATGGTCTGTTACAGTGCAACTGAGGTATCTTATGGCACATTTGTGCTTTTTTATAATGCATACACAACATCTTTCAATGCATCTGAGCATTTTTTTGGCCAATCTGAGCATTCTTTTGGCGCATCTAAACACTATTTAGCACTTTTATAGATATTTTTAAAATGACAATATCTTGGTCATGCAAAGGTCTTTTCTGAAGATTTTTTTTTTGAAATGGGGTATAATTTCATAAGATGTGCAATGGTGTAAGTGTTTCTCAATTTTAATACAGCTAAAATTTTCAATTTTACATCTAAAGTCAAATCACATTATAACTTGGTCTAAGTTTTAGGGTTTTTATGCTTAATGATTCATCTAACCCTTATATCTTCTTGTTTCTTCATCTCATCTAACATTTTGAGCACTTTTGTAGGTTAGAAAATGAAAAATGGGAGGAAGAAACAAAATCAAAGCTTCTTATGACATCATTTCTCTATTGTATCAAGTGTCTTTAGACACTCTTGGAAGCAATTATAATTCCAAGTTTAAGGATTTTATCTCTTTAAGCTTTTAGGACTCAATAAAATTCAATTTGGGCTCTAAAAATAACAAGACAAAGGATTAAAAATAACCTTAGACAAATTTACTAGATTTTGTTTAAAGGTTAACAATTGAACAAGCAACTTTCACTTTTCCTTTTGGTGCTTAAAAATAATTCAGTATTGCTTTGAAGGATTAAAATGAACATGTGCTTCTATGTTTTGTAGTTACCTACTCAAAATAATATCATCTAAAAGATGTATGTGCTTTTCTCATGCCTCACAACAATCTTGAGAATCATAAGGATTTTGGTGATCTTAAGTTGTGTAAATGGTTGCCTCTACATTTCATTTGGGATTAAAATTTGAACAAGTCTTGCGAGTGTGAGTGGAAAATATCGCATGTGTTCTCTCTTTGTTTCTAGACAAATATTGATCAAAATATGAATCTTTTTACTCACTTTTGTGTTATCTTAGAGGGCTTTCCTTGTGGGAAAAATCAATCACCCAAGGGAAAAAACCAACCGTGAACACACTATATCCAAGCGACTTCCACCTATGAAATAAGTGTGGGTACTTGAATAAAGGAAAGTATCATGAGGATTGTTCTAATGGGAAGAGAATAAATGGTCTCTTGACACATGGATGATCCCCCACAAATGGAATTTCCACAATAAAACCCTTGTTTAAAAAGGCCAAAATCCCTATCTATTTGTTGGTGCAAGAACGATCGTTTTGAAGCCACCCCACACTTTTATGGCTTTTCGTAGAGATGAAGAGTATGTCATGGGAGATTCATGGGTAATGATGCTTGGCTTATCCAAGAAGCAAGTGCACTATAAGGAGGAGCCTATGTGGTCAAGAATCTAATTAAGTCATCATCTCCTGTTAATTAAATAAATCAATTTTATTTAATTAATTATGTAATCCCCCCTTTAATTAAATAAATCATTTTATTTAATTAATCCCTAAATTCATCTCATTTAAATTAGATTAATTAATCTTTATTTTTTTAAATATTAAATCATCCCTCTTTAATTAAATAAATCAATCTTTATCTAATTAAGTCTTTAATCATTTTCTTCTTATTTTGATTTAAATCAATCCTAAAATCTAAGTCAAAATGGTCAAATCAGCTAATCTCCCTTAAAATTAATCAAGTCTTGATTAATCTTAATCTTAATCCATCAAATTCTCTAGCTTTTTCCACTTGCTCATGAAAATAATTTATTTGATTTATTAAATCTTCAATTACTTTCAACAAGGCATCAATGGTTGGAATATTCCCCAAACTTGAAAAATCCCTCCAAAAGGGTTTGTACATCCAACAAAGCATTAAAAATCTCTTATATGTCCTTTTCTTGAGCCGAGTGATATTAAATTCACCTTTCACCTCATCCTTCAAGCCATCTTTTGAATTTCAAATTTCCCCCACTTTGCACATTCTCCAAAATGTGCTCATCCTTCATCCTCTCAGACGTTGACAAGTGGTGCTTTATCATTGGCTAATATTTAGTCCCACATCATTCTCATCTATAAATAAGAATATTTTCTATTGATTTAGAGGAGACAACTTGAGGTAAGGTCATTATCTACAAATTCAAAGCCAATATTATCCATTGTTCATCCAAGTCTCCTTTTTTATCAATTCATAGCTAGGATATGAAAGAAATTCTCTAAGGAAGCATCAATCTTCATCAAATCATCACAAATCTTACAAGGGATTGGGAAAGGTCCATTTTCCACATCAAAAAGGGCACCGATTCCTCCATGGTACTGAGAGTTTGTTTGCTTTGAATAGGATTTAATCATTTTTATTTGTGTTCTTCATTTATTCCTTGTTCTTTACATTTCAAATGATATCTATGGGGAATCTTAGTTCTAACTTTCATTTGGACCTAATATTAAGTTCATTTGTTGTGTTTGTGCAAGTTTAGGATTGGGGTTCACAATTACCAAGGAACAAGATTCTCCTACTCCTAACAATTAGACATAAGATCAAGATATAGAAAAATCTAGAGACATATCATAAATGTATAATAAAGAAGGCTTCTATAGAAGTTGTGAATCAGAAACATTATGTAAATGCATATAAAAAATGAATCATGAGGGAGACTTTTACATGGATAATGAATCACCAACACCATTGGGAGAATCATTATAATATGATACTTCACAAGATCAAGCTGAAGATATCAATCAAGAAGTTACCCAACTTAAGGAGGGTCATATCAATTATAAAATTGGATCACTCACATTTCTTAGGGAAATGTATCGTATCAATGAAGAAGCTATCATCTTTGAAGATCCATGACAAAGCAAAGAAGGATTAGTACCCTTCTTGCAAGATAAATCATATCCAATTGCAACTAAAATGTTTCAATAGATGAATTATCATGACAGAGGATTGGGCTTACATGAATAGGGTATCCTAAAACTAGTGCAGATTATTTGCAATCCTAAGCATCAAGATCTTGGTTATTCATTATTGGGGGAAACATAATCTCAAGAAAAAGTCAACATTGAGAGTTTGAAGGATCCTTATGATGAAACTAATTCCAATACTACAACCATCCATGTCACGATTCTTCATCCACCCATAACCCCATACATGAATTGGGACCAACATCAAAATAAATATTTGAATCAAAGCATGAAAAATGTCATCAAAGAAAAATAAGTAGTGAACCATGAAGGACAAATCAAATACAAGTGGATACCAAAGAATACAAAGAATTATTATCCCTATCAAACTCCATTAGTCAAAAAAACTATGGGGAAAAATAAAAAAGGGAAAATTATCCATCAAAGATGTCCACAAAGGAAAAATAAGGCTTCCCAAGTGACATACAAAGTATATCAAGTGGTTGGTCCTAATTTCATGCACACTTTTGTATCCACCCATCATTGCTCATATTCCCAAGTTTGGAGACTCAAAGGTTCAAAACTATCAACCAATCCATCTTTTATTCCTAATCAAACTCCATTCACACCTCCACACATGATATCCAATTCTCACATTGACTGTGTATTGGTAGAAACCCTTCATCATAAGGATTTAGAAGGCACTCTATCGCGATGTGTGCAAGGAGACAAAGTTAACCTTGGTATTAGCAAAGAAGAACAAAATTCTCAAAAGTTGTATTCAAGTGCACGTATCTTAGCAAAGTAGCTTCTTCAAGAAGGATATCAATGGAACACTATAAAAAAAGAATCAATGTGAGCAGTACCAAGTGGTTCAACATGAGATTAAAATATTTTAACAAAAAATAAATCAAAAAATAAAAAAATCATGAAAATAGTAAAATAAAAATTGTCCTCTAGTGAAAACCACTATGGTGGCACTTTGGAAAAATACCATGATGAAAAATTAGAAAAATGGCATCATGTGTAGAATCGAGCATCTCTGTGCACCACTTCAGGCGAAAGCATCTTATCACATCCATAATAAAGCTAGTATTCCATCCATCTTATCCATAATAAATCCGGTCATCCATAAAGCATTTATCCAATTCATTTTCATTCATCTCCATCCATCTCCAAATTATCTTGATCTTGAAATTTTTTTGTTGTACACTTTACACTTGCTTATGGTAAACATCTTGACATGGGTAATTTTCATTGATCCTATCCTACCCAATATTATTTGAGTCATGAATCACTATCCAAATGAGCATCCTATATTCAAACAACTTATATTATCACAAAATAATCCTTGGCATCCTTTGCATGCTTACCATATCCATTGATCCATACATCTATCCAAGAATGCACCCATGGCTTTTCAAACATTTCTAGACACTGGGGGAAAATATTTACATCTTTCTTCAAGAATAAATCTTGATCTATATCATCCAACTTATGTGGTGATCCAAACAATAGAAAATGTAAAATAAAATTGGTCAAGCATTTGTGATCAAAAAATACAAATCACTAGCCCATGGAATATTTTGATGAGAAGATATTCCTTATCATGCTTTATCTTTCATTGAACATCAATCCAAACAATCAATATTAGTAGCATCTAATTTAAACTTCAGCATCACATCAAATCATCAAAACAATTTTGTCCTAAATCAAGCTTCAAAATCTTGATCAATCAAATCTAGTCAATCCATCACCATCTTGGGATATCCTTTCCAATCCTTGTGTTGATTAACAATATCTTTGCATTTTTGAGTATCCTCAACAATTTAATCATTATCAATCATAATCAATCGAATCCAATCAATGGATCATCATCTTGGGATATCCTTCCTAATCCACATGTTACTTAACACTATCCTTGCATTGTTGTGTATCCTTAGCAATATTATCATCATCAATCTAATCAATCAACCTTAACACTATCCTTGCATTGTTGTTTATCCTTAGTAATATTATCATCATCAATCTAATCAATCAACCTTAGCTTGGTTTTTAAAAAAATCCAAAACAGAGCACTGATATCATATCCATATCCAAGTTGTAATACCCCTCTCTTTTGCTTCTTGTTGGGTTTGCTTTATGCTATGTTTGGTTGTAGTTACTTTGATACTGGATACATTTTGTTATGATGTTTTGATCGCTACTATTGAGCAACAACTATTATTGTGGGATGTAGTTATCTGATTATTGTTTCACATGCATTATGGATTAATGATGTTGTAGAGTTAACATGAGATATTATTATGAGATTATTGGAATTATGATGGAAGTGTTAGTTTTAATGAGTGTATTGGTGAAGAGGACGGTTTCACATCACTCACTTGCGAGTGCCTTACGAATCCGTAATTTCTTCTTCACGGTGTGTATTATATGCTGGATATATTGTATGATGTTATTTACTTGGTTGCAGGATTGCAGGTACATGACATCGACTCCACCTGGTTTCACAGGTTTGAGTGTGTCGATCCAACGGTTAAGTTGAATGGGAGATAGTAGCTAGGTAACATGTGTCAAGTTTACACCCTAGCCTTAGTGTGTCATCAGTTGTGTGTGTCGAGTCATTGTCTGTTTTGCTTTGATGTTATTTAATTCTGAAGAATTCTTGATTTAGAAATAGATATTTAGAATAATTGCATTTAAATAATGTTGATGGTTATTTAATTTAAATAATGCAATGTGGATAAAAGTTTATATTTAAATTAATTAATTATATTTAATTAATTAAATTTAATACATGGGGGTTGAATTTAGTTATTAAATAATTAAATTAATTAATTAAACCTAATGCAAGAGAATGAAAGGAAATAAAAGAATTAAAATTAAATTTGGAATTTAATTTCAACGTGTGGGAATTAAATTAGAAATTGTAATTAAATGTTTATTTGGAAATTAGTTGCAACTTTGGAAATTAATTTATTATTCGAAATTGCATTTTAAATTGAAAGTGGGTTTTTGAAAAGTGAAATTGAAATTGAAATTAATATCTAAATTGCATGTAATGTGAATTAGGGTTGTTAAAATTGAAATTAAAATTGAAATGAAAATATCTAATTTGCATGTAATGTGAATTAGGGTTGTATTAGGTATTGTTGATTTATAAAGAATACATGTTTTAATTTTAGGGCAGAAAGTTTTTAGGAAAAATCCATTTTTACAAACAGGGAAGAAATTTTGGAAAATTTGCACAAGGGTTTGAAGAAAGTTTGATTGTAGAATTGATTGAAGGAAAGATTGTTTGCATTTGTTGGATTTTGGATTGGATTCATTGGAACATTGAAGAAAACTCAGGAAATCTTTGGAGGAGGCCTGCATCAGAAATTCATCTCTTCCTGCAGCTTCTTGTACCAGGTTTTTCTCTTTGTGTTTTATTGTTCTTGATTGTTTTCTTTAAAATAGTAATGATTAAAGATTTGTTTGTTAAATCTGTTTTGGAAAACAAATTTGATATTAGAAGAAAAGAATTAAACAAATTTACAACCTTTGCTTGTGAAAATTCTTGAGTGAAAATTGTGAAAACCTTAGTTGAATTTAAATTATTTGGGGAAATCGATTTTGTTGTTATTGAAATCAAACATAGAGATTGAACAATGCATTTAGAATGTTTTTAGAAAATGAAACCTTCTGTTTATTATTAAAAAACGGATTTTAAAATCTGCAGTATAGTTATATTTTCATGGTAAAATGGTTTGGTTGCGTCGCCTGTAACTTCACTTTTACAAACTGGGTTGTCAGGAAATTTAAAGGGTTTTTGCATTTTGAAATTTTTCTTATCCTTGTCAAAAATTCGCAAATACCCAGATCGTAGTTTTTGAGTTATGCTTGAAACATGAGACTGCTATTAAGTTATTTTCCCATGGTTGTTCTGAAAATAAAATAATAATAAATTGATATTTATAAATATTAATATTTTAGGTATTGTTATTATAATATTAAAATATTATTTAATAATATTTTATATTATAATTTATAATACTAAAGTATTATATTTATTTATATTATTTTAAGTAAAATTTGTATATTTGATTAGTGGAATTAATATTATAAACGTATGGGGAAATTATTGTTTATTTTAAAATGGCATGTTAAAGTTTAATTGAAGGAGTTAAATATTTGATTTAAAGAATGCATAATTTAAAATTTAATTGTGGAATTTAAATTCATGTGTGAAAGGTCCAATTATTAATTTGATTTAATTGGAAATATATATATATATATATATATATATATATATTAGAAAATTAATGATAAGGGATATTTTATTTTGAATTAAACAATTTGATATTCTATAAAGAATAGAAGATATGTTAATGATTAAATATATTTAAATATATTAATTTATATTTAGTATATATATATTGAAGGTATATATCCATTTGAGAGAATAAATAATAGTTTATCTTATTTTATTCTGTTGTTTTGCAAATTGGGTATTATTAGTGTTTTAAAAGAAATGATTAGTATGAGTAGAAAATGTATAGAGAAGATATTTTATTACATTAAAGTGATTGCATATTCTAAATAGGAAATTGAATGAAATGTAAGATTTGGTTCGGAAATGGAAAGAGTTTACTTGCATAGATTTGTGTCGATTTAAAAGTAAATTAAGAAGTTGATTTATTGATGAGGCAATCAATTATGTTATTTAATTAATTTCTATTTAGATTAATTGAATCATTGTGATTGGATTATGAAAGAGATATGGATTTAGTATATCCAAAAGTAGTATCTTCCTCATGATTATTTTAAAGGATTTAATTCTCTGTATTTAGTAAAGGGAAGTAAGTTTAATTGTTTTTAAATTTCCTATAATGAAAAGGGAAATAAGGGTTATGATTATTTTAGATGATCTAGTTATCGTGTCTTTGACTTTGTCAACACTACCTATTGAATGAGTATGGATTTAGGAAATCCAAATATTAGATTTGATTAATGACTTGAATGCTTTTGTTCCTATGTCGTCAAGTTGCATTGTTGGTTTTGGGATTTAGTGTTAGTCCTAAATTATAAGTCTTCTAAAAGAACTTAGAGGATAAGGGTTGTTGAATCTTTATGCCATCCTGTTGTTTTCCCTTGGGTAGTGCATGGCGTCTTTTCAGTTTTACCCGATTTTCATGAACGGGGATGTTTGCACCTCCTTGGTTAGGAGCGGATTATGGGATCTGTGTCTCCTTGTATGGAGTGACCTTGTTATGTGGTTTCATCTTGTTTCCTCCTATGAAAGGAGTGGACTATGTGTTGTTGCCTCCAAGATGTTTGGAGTGAGATCTTTTGTACCTCCTGTAAAAGAAGTGGACTATGTGATTGTTTCCTCCAAGATGTTTGGAGTGAGTTTCTATTATTTGTATCCTCCTTGTGTTGGAATGGATTATGATGCCTAGTTGGTATGCATTTGTGGTTCCCTTAGTGGATTGTTTGGGTGTGTATTGTCGAATAGAAGAGTGGCCTCTGTTAGGCGCTAGAGTCCAAAGAGGTAAACTGGATAACCTTCAGGAGTGATTTAAACAAGTGATAATTAAAATAATGTACTTAGAAGATTATGACTAACTTCTCACTAATCAAGATAATTTTACCTCACTCATAGACACAAGGGCTTGTTTAGACTTGGGATGAGTGAGAAGGCCTGGAATGGCAAGATCAACTATCTAGTTCTTGTGAGAGGTAGTTAATTCCACATGAGTGAGTATGAGTGCTGGGATTCGGTTGAGGCCACCAGGATTACTTGTGCCAGAGCCTATGAAGAATGCCCAAAGGAGATCTCATGACAAACCTTGCAATGACACTCTATCTAGGACAACTATTGTTAATTGTTTTATATGTATGGTTCTGTGAACATACTTGATCTACTTTATGTCTGGAAGCAATGTGACCTATGTCAATGATGTTGGAGTTGTACTTGTATTGTACTTGATTTGTACTTGTATTGTATTTGATTTGTACTTATATTGTACTTGATTTGTACTTGTATTGTATTTGATTTGTACTTGTATTGTACTTGAGTTGTACTTGATTCGTACTTGTATGGTGAATGAGTTGTACTTGTTAATTCATTTGGTTGGTTATAACAGTATGAGTCATTTTGAGTCTGCCTTTGGTTAGAGGTAGTAGAATCTTTATCCATGTTACTTTGTTACTATCTCCTAGCATGGGGGGTGGGCCTTCGGGTACCACATTGGTAGGGTGGAACATGCACCAAAACCATTGGGTCCCCATTGAATCTTCAATACTTGGTGGCGAGACATCTAGATGGACAACTCGCGGTTCTTGTTGTAATTTCTTGCATTGTAATATTTCAATTGTATATGATACTTTATCCCTCTTTTATAAGAGGTGGAGTTATGTAATTGTAATACATTTGTACTAGTGTCTCATTCTAGGAATGAGTGATGTAACTATTGGTTTAAGATAATGTTTATGAGATTGTATCTTGGTTGATTATCTTATTATGTTATGTGGTATTCTTATGATGTATAATGTTTATTTCATATAGTTCATACTACTATGGTTATATGTAATATGTATATGTGGGTTAAAATAATCCTAACCTTGTAGCCTTAGAGGTTGTTGTTAATTAGTAAGTGAATGTGTATGTTAAATGCACTTTATAAAAAAAAATTTGGTTCGCTTATGATGTTAATTGAAACTTCTTTTAAGGTTACTTGGCGGGGCATTACACAAGTCATCAAAATCATGTGAAAATCCAAAAACATCCAAAACATATCAAAATCCAAAAATAGGTCAAAAAATCAGAAAAAACATCATAAAATTGGTATTTAAACTATTTCATCTTTTATCTTAAATGTAGGAAAGGGTAATCCTTGATCGGCCCCTAAGACACAAAATCCAAAAACATTCATAAAATCTCATAAAACCCAAAAACATTTGAAAATTTGGAAAATCAAAACATTTGTAAAATCTCAAAAAATCCCCAAAACAACCTCAAAACATCTCCAAACATCAAAAACATCCAAGTATTTGAAAAAATTCATCTATCCCATTTTTCTTTCACACGCAATAATCTCATCCATAATAAATCAATCGTCACCTTCATCCTTTGGAAAAACAAATAGAAACAACCACAACAGTCAACAAATGCAAAATAAAAATTGAAACAACAAAATTTTAAATGAAAAATCAAACTCTTGATCATTCACAAACATATCAATCGACCTTATATAAACAACCTTTCAAAAAACCTATCAAATTGCCACCATCCACTAACAATTCCTACAATGCATCCTTCCTACAATGGGCATTATCTTTGGCAAATCACTTTGGATACTTATCCTAAGAAAAACACATCCCCTTGGCTAGAGGTATGATGAACATTGGCGTATTTGTTCACTTGATATTTTCTTTGATTTATCTTATTTTTCTCATTCCAATGACCTCTCGATGATGTCTAATCAAAATTATTTAGAGAGAAAGGAATGGGGCATTGATCATTATCTTTCATTTTTTGTACTTGTTGGATGTTCTTATAATATAACCTTGGTGAATAAATTTTTTTTTAGGTATTTATCGAGGGTGTTTTGAATAGATTGTTGACTATTACATTGGAAGGTTATGTTTTGGTCTAAGATGTTTGAAAAATCTGAAGTACATCCTAGTGAGCTTTTTGTATGTTAGGTGTGAACAAGAGTACTCCTATCTGATTGTTGAGTCAAATTCCATCACACTAGGTGCAACACCATCCTGGTTCTTTATACCCTAATGCATCATGCCTATGTGTGTTATTAAACGTAAGGTAAGTAAGCCCTTTTAAAATCTCAATTATTGATAAGCATCAACATTATTATCATCCATCATCTCTAATAAAGTCTTAATGCTTCATAGACCTGTTGGATCCTCTTGTCATCATTCATTTCTTCTTTTTCATCTACCTTTACTACCATTTCTATCCAAATTTGTGTGATATCTCAAAATATACATGAGGCTACCCATGGCCAATGACTGTCTATACATCATCAAAATTGTCTATGTCAGATATCTAATCTTTCTAAAGAATTATCTTTCATCCTCTGATAAGTAGAACCACTCCTCTCGCATTTTATCACGATCTTGATCACAAAATTAACATTTCCGCTCAATCTCTCAAGGGGGCAATATATTAGCATAATCCTTCTCTTTAGGGCAATAGTTGGGCATTTGAAAAAAATAGTTTTTTTTTGAATTTTGATCTCAACAATATTATTGTTTAAACAAACACAACACGTACA
This sequence comes from Sequoiadendron giganteum, assembly GCA_007115665.2. NCBI lineage: Eukaryota > Viridiplantae > Streptophyta > Pinopsida > Cupressales > Cupressaceae > Sequoiadendron > Sequoiadendron giganteum. Next base: position 81,430,972 of record CM021106.1, on the reverse strand, counting down.
TTGCTTCAAAGAGGGGAAAAATGTAGACACTAAAAATATCCTAATTGATATCATACACCTGATCATAATTTTACTAACATCATTTCTTCTTGAATCACTTCTTACTAACCAACTAATTAAATAATCCTTATTTAACTAATTCATGATAATTTCTCTTTAAATTAAATAAATCATCTTATTTGATTAAATCATTATCCTCTTTTAATTAAATAAATCATTTGATTTAATTAACTCTAATATGTCCTCTTTGATTAAATAAATAATTTGTATTTAATACTAATGTTCCTCTTTTAAATTTAATATTTCATGTTAGTTAAATCACATTTCTTCTTTTGATTAAATAAATCACCCTTATTTGATTAAATCTAACATCATCCCTTTTAATTAAATACATCAAACTTTATTTAATCAAAACTAGTATCTCAAATTCCTCTCATTTTGATTTAAATAAATCTAAGTATTTAAATCAAATGTCACAATCAAACTAATCTCCTCTAAGTTAATTAATCTTATATTAATTGGCTCCTAACTCTAATCCATCAAATCCTCTAGCTTTTGCAAGTTGCACATGTAAATCAATTTATTCGATTTATTAATTCCTCCTATTTTCATTCAAATATGGAATATTCTTGGAATATTCTACTTATTTGAATTCTCCCTCCTAAAGGAAATTTTCCCTCCAACATGGCATTTATGGCTCTTACATGTCCTTTTTCATGAGCCAAGTGGCATTTAATTCATCCTTCATCTCCCTCCAATAAGCCAACTTTCAAATTTCAAATTTGAATCTAATAGCATTTATCATGCACATTGACCAAAATGTGTTCCACCTCCTTCCATTAGCATCTTGACAAGTGGAAAAATTTCATTGGATCAAGTTTAATCCCACATTATCCCTATTTCTCATTTCTCCATCCTTCTTTCTTATAAATAGAGAGAAATTCTCTATTGATTTTGGATCCATAAGTTTAGGCATTTTGAGCATAAGGCATTTTATCTCATAATTTAATTGTTCTTAGTATAAGTTCTCTATCAATTTCATCATTTTAAGCTAGTTTTGATCATCATTTAGCATCCAATTAAACATTTTGAATCAATCATCATCATCAAGCATATCATCGAATTGGGAAAGGGATTCTTTCCACATCAAAGAAGCACCAATTACCCTATGGGATGTTGGTTTGATCATTAGAATAAGATTTCATTAGCTTTCATTTGATTTTTATGTTTTTTTTCTTATTCTTGTGCTTGGATGAATTTCATAGGGAATGCTTTGGTTTAAATATATTTGAGGACTAAATGCTTGCTTTTTTATCCATGTTTGAATAGGTTGAAGGCCTTGAGCATTCACAAATCCTAATCAATCTCATAATCCTATAATTAGGGGGTGCACATCCCTAATCCATGATTAGGATATGTCACATCCTCCAAATTTTTCAAGTTGGATCCTAATCTCATTAGTCACCTAACCTTCCTCCAATCCTTCATCAACTAGACTAATCAACCCTTTGGTCAACTCTCCCCATCCCCCAAGAAATTTTTAATTCCTCTCTCATCTCCCAAGGAATATTAAATTCCTTTTCTCTTTCCTGAGGAATATTAAATTCCCTTTATACTTTCCATGCACATTAAAAAGGAATTTTTAATTACTTTGGTCAACTTTTTCGTTTCATCCATTTATCTCTATCAATCAATCTTGACCTTTCATCTATTATCCTCCAAAATCTATATATCCAAAACTTAGCCATTTTTCATCTCTCACCCATTTTGCATTGGAGCACTATTATGCTGCCAAAATTGTGAGTGAGCACACATCCAATCAAACATAATGGGAAAATCTACACAAAAAGAGACTTGATACACCGGTTTGAAATCCTCATCACCCTATCTTGAGTGTTTTTCTTGTTTTTAGTCTTTTGATTGATTTCTTGCATTTTCGGTACATTAAAAGCACTAGACACAGATGGTATAATGATTTAATACTTTATTTTAGATGTATGTGTGACCTATCTTAGGCCCCTATTGGCATATTTTATCATGCTACACACATGAGTTATTTTTGGAGAATTTTTGTACAAACTTGAAACTGACAGTTAATCTTTTTGGTGAATAAGGTTTGCATCTAATTAGGCCGACCTACTTGATGCCTTATAGATTAGTTAGCTATATATTTTATGGTTTTGAGATTGAAATATATAGTAGGAATGTGAATACGAATCACAGTGAATATATGTCTACTGGTATGCAAGTTTACTAAAAATCAAAGGAACTAAATCAGTACTTGTTAGGTGTAACTTCATTAGTTCATTTTCTATCTATAATCCATTGTACCTTTGCAGGCAGTGAGCCTCTCATTCTAGATAGTGAGCCCTAGTAGTGAGCCACTCTTTCTAATATATTATAACCAGTTATATTATATTGTGAGTTAATCCTCACCGTGGTTTTTACCATTCTAGGTTAATTCTTGTAAAAATCTTTGTGTTAATGTGTTGTGTGCTTTTATGTTCTATTAATTCTCTTCCTCATTCTTACTATTATATGCATTAGATTATTTGGACTGTGCGTGTTCAATAAGTTAAAGATGATACTAATTCACCCCCCCTCTCAATATCATGTGTGTTCAACAAACAAGATTTGAACTCTTCCATGGATATTATCCTTCAACATCCTATTGTTATTAACCTATATAATGATGAAAAGGTTGTTAAAATTGATGAAGATGTGCATAATAAATTGAATACATTGTTTTCCTCTTCCATGAGCTTCGACGAAAAAATATCCTACAAAGAGTGTTAAACCCAATTCTTCTCCTAGTTTGACACTTTCTCTTGTCCCTTTGGCTATTTATCTTCCCTCGGTATATAATGAACATGATAGGGAGTTGGACGACCGACTCATAGGCTGACTCACAAGTGACTTAGTAGTTGTTTGCATTATTTCTTTTCATTTTTCTTTTGTGTGATTGCATGTGTGTAATTTGATCCCCTGTGATGTTTAGTTTGATATTCTCTCTTTATTTTTGGCATTCCTCTATTTGTACCTTAATTATTCTCTATGCCATGCATCCTTTCACTTTATATATTTTTATTTGTCTTTCATTTTCATTTTGGGGATGATGCAATGCGTCAAGACATTCATATCTCTTCCATGTTGACCCAATTTTTTTTCCCTTTTCCTTTCCTTAACTTTTTCATTTGTCTTGTGTTTTCCTTTTGGGGATGATGCAAGGCATCACGTTATTCATGTCTCTTCCATGTTGGCCTAAAAGTATTTTCTTTTTTTTTTCTCTCTTTGTGTCTTTCTTCCATATTTGGGGAATGATGAGAATTTCAAGCTCTCTATAAACACTGTAGCAAGAACATATTGACCCCAAATCTATAGATACCTTATGTGTTTGGTGTTTTAATTTTGGGTCAACCCCTTGTCCTTTTCATGATGCAAATTTACTTTGAAACATATGACTTTGCATAGGTCTTTCCAAGTTAGCTCTCATGTCTTCATTATTGTTAGAATTTATCATTTTATAATTTAAATTAATTACTCACAGTATGGTGTTTATCAATTTCTTTAAAGTGGGGGCATATGTTGGCATTATTAGTTTTCATTTTCCTTTTTCATGGTTCATGGTGCAATATTCTTATTTCATATGATGTGTTTTTCCTTTGTGGAAGACATTGGAAGTGATTTCCTTCAAGATCTTGATCTCTCTTAGAATTTTGCATTCCTCTTAGTGGCTTGATGCAACACAATACATCCCCTAAGTTGTGAATCTTATATTATTTTATTGGTCCTCTCTTGGAGACATTAGGAATAATATTCCAAAAGTTAAAGACCTCACATGAACTAAATAAAACTCCTTCAAACATTTCCTATTTATGCATTTTACATTTGTTGTTATATGACCACCTTACATAACACAAATTTCATTCTTATAGAGCCATCCTATTTTTTCATGAGTTCCAAGTATACAAAATGTTTCTTGACTCATGAAGCTCGAAGATCATTTTGTGTGGTGCCTTATTAAAGTTATTAGGAGATATAACTCTAGTATGGTTTGAGTTGGAAGCCTCAGGATTGAGGCATGAATTTCCTAGTAGCCACTTATGTGTGTAAGTGTGTACATACTAGCCATGAGTGTATGTTTCTCACCTTTTTAGAATTCACACCCAAGAAATAGCCAATATTTTTTTTCCATAGAGTAAGTATGCATTTTTTGGACAAAAAACCTAGATCTAATCCACATCATGATGGAAAAATAGTTGAAGTTGATTTGAATCTCTTTTATCATTTATCTTTTCTCCTTTGTAATTACGTGCTTATGCTTTTTTTATCCTCTTTATCATTTTCATGTGTTCTATTGTGCCCATGTTGATTTATCTGAGGATATTGATCCCGAGGGCTTGATCACCCCTCCCAATCATTTTCATCCCATATTATTGGCATTGGTACATCTGAACCCCTCTTGATGTTTTCATTTGTCTAATTTAGTGTGAGTCTGAATAATATTCATCCTCTCACTAAAGTGGGGGATAAATGTAGTGTTAGAAAATGTCATCAAGACATTTTTCACACTTGTTTGGGCCCTCCTTATGAGTTAGGCTTAATTTTGTCTTCATTTAGTGTTGTAATTTGATTGACGCATTCACATTAGGTTTTGGGAACTTCTAAGATAATGAATTTAATTATACCTTGCTAAAGTGTTGTGAAGTGTTGTAATACACTTTCAAATTTTTCTAAGGTCTTATCAACCTAATAAACCTATTTTTAGTTAAAATTAATCTTAATCATACCTTATTTGGAGTGTTGTAACACACTTTCATACTTCTCTAGTCTTGGCATTAATAATTGGTCTATCTTATGCTTTAATTGGCCCCATTACACATCCACAAGCCTAATTTATTGTATCCTTTCAAGGATAATTGTGGCATGCATCAATACCCAATCATAATTTAGGTGCTTTTGGCTTGTGTGGCCTAGATTTAGGGATCTAAGACTCATTCACCACCTTGGAAGAATGGGTCCCACCTAGATCTTTTGGTCCCGAATTAGTTTTCACACATTTCTAAGAACTTTTAGTTTTTGGTCCCATATATTATGCTTAATGGGATTCATTCATCATCTTGGGTGAATGAGTCCCATGTGGCCCAAAATCAAAATTTAATTCAAATTATGGTAGGATTTTATTCTCCTAGATCTGATGTCAACTTGTAGTGTTGTACTTTTGGGAATTCTTGCATAATTGAGTATAAATACAGGCTTGTTTCACTCATTTTCATCCTAACAAGATAAGAATTTTGTGAGAGAATTCCTAATAGAAAATTGAGTTGAAAAGCATTCACAAGAACACTCAACTGCATTCAAGGATAGATTAGCAAGCATTCAATATCATTATTCAACCATCAATCATCATGTCAAGGATTTCATATGTCATGTTTGTTTTTGTGCTAACAATTTTGATGCAGGGTTTATGATTCAAGCAAGTGTTTAAGTCAAGATCAAAATCATTCAAGAAAAGATCAAGAACCACATCCATTGCAACCATTTCAACCACATTTGCAGCACTTCATTGAAGAGTTTAGTGAGTTGCAACATTGTCTTTTGTTCATTCATCATTCTCCATTCTTATTTTCTTTGATTTCAAGGTTTAATTACCAACAAGGGGTCTACATAAGGAAAACCCTTATCCACTAATCCAACAACATTTTTCCCTCTCATTTATGCATGATTTACAAGTCTAGGTTGTAGATTTCCTAAGGATTGAGATTGGAGAATTTTTTTCAAAAGCCCTAAGTTGTCAAAGTTATCATCAAACCTTGAAGAACATTGGAGAAGACCTATAGGTGGAAAATTGTAGTTTTAATTCCAAAACATATTGGAAATAGGATCCCATTTAATTGGAATCCTAAAAATTATTTATTTCATGTATCTCCTAAGTCCTTGGAATGTGTTCAACAACACTACGATTAGGAAGAGAATAATATTCGGTGAAATAATCATGTTAATTGACATTTGTAATTAATTATAAATGTTAGGAGCATGTGAGGGCATCCATTTTGATTCCCTAAATAATAGGGATACATGGGGTGCCCACATGGTAGGTGACACTCACCTTGAGTTCAGTTAACTATTCAGAGTAAGAGATAACACTTCTGAATGCACATAAAGATCATAGGAGTTAGGGTTTGATGTTTGCATGCATGAATTTTAGTTTAGTTAAGTTCAATTAATTTCAGAATCAGTTTAGTTTAGTTTAGTTCAATTCAATTCAATTCAATTATGGTTTAGTTACCTTTAGTTAGTTTTAGCTGAATGCTAGTTGACTTTAGTTAACTTGGAATACATGGCTAATGACTTGATTTTCATGACATATAATAGGGAATACCTTCAATTAATAGGGGATGAGCATTCTTGCATGAATGGTGTTGATAAATGTTTCAGTTAACAAGAAATGACTTTGACCCAACTTGGGTGCCCAAGTTGGCTTCTTGGAATTAACTCCTTTGCATGTTGAGATATTTCAGAAGGTTGAGTTAAGTGGGCCCTCTTTTTGGTGCCTAATTTGAGGATGAAGCCTTGCAGATATTTATAGAATACAGGTTGAGTTGGAACTTTAGTTTGGGATGCCCAAATGCATGAAGATGAGGATTTGGCATTGTTCTTCACGACATTACTTTACTTCCAAGAGATAGGGATACTTTTTAGGGATAAGGCTTGAGCATTGTAATTGTAACTTGATTGGAGTTTACAAATTTGAACAAATCCTATTTATCTCAAGCAAGTTGAAGAGATTTATTATCAAATTTATTGTAGGTTGTGAAGAAGTTTTGGTGAAGGAAAACGAGGCATTCTTAAGAAAGAATTGGAGTTATTGTAATCTACTTCAGAGATTGAATAATAGAATAATTCTTGGTAGATTGTTTCCTGAAAGGATTTATCCATGATATATTCTTTTATAAGCTTTCTAATATCTTGTCTACTTATTCTATCAACTTCTATCTACATTCTACAATCAGTAAAATAGATTAATCAGATAATCGCCCACAAAGAATTTGTAACAAATGAAAAGAATATTTAGATCAACAATATTAAAGTGTTACAAAGTATTAATCTAATAAAAATCCTCAATTTTCAACATTCTCTATCAGAGTTGAGGTTGGGTAGAGTATTGGGATGCCTTTCTCTTAAATATTGAAGGATTTATTGGCTTAGTGTGAGCTTTTATTATTTTGGTTATTTACTGATTTTGGAAATAATTTTTGTTACAATGATTTTTCATTTGGATATTGAAAGGTTCAATGGATCTAACTATGAAATGTGGAAATTAAAAATGGAATATCTTCTTGAATAAAGAGATCAGTGGTTAGCTATTAATAATCAGACAAAGGCACCTACAACTATTTTAGATGAGGATTGGGCTAATTTAGATAAGAATGCAAGAGGAAGAATTAGATTATGACTTTCTTATGTTGTTCTCTTGAATGTTTCAGAAGAAAATATTGCATATAAATTGTGAAAGAGAATAGGGGATATTTATCAAACTAAAAGTCTCACTAATAAGTTGTATCTGAAAAGGTACTTGTATTCATTAAAAATGAAAGGATGTGATTTTGTAGCACAAAATTTAAAAGATTTAAATTTGATTCTCAGTCAGTTAGCATCTGTAGATGTAAAGCTAGAAGATGAGGATACATGCATTTTATTACTTTTCTCTTTACCAGATTCTTGGGAAAATCTAATTGTTGCAATCAGTGGTAATGGTGTAAATCCAAAGATGGACAATATGATTCCTATAGAAAAATCCACCAATTACAGTAATGATGCATTAGTCATTTATTCTAATACTGTTGTTGATAACTCTTGGCTTATTGATAAAAGGTTACCCCTATCATATGACTCCTAGAAAGGAGTGGTTCACTAAGTATACTGCATATGATGGAGGGGATGTCTTCTTTGGAGACAACATCACAAAAAAGGTTGTTGGCAAAGGAGAGGTAAAATTGTGTTTTAGTGATGGTAGGGTTAAGAACCTTAATGATGTTTTACATATTCTAGGACTTGCCAGAAATATTATTTTTGTCTCTAAGTTCAATAATTTTGGAATGCATGTGACATTTGACAAAGGTGGTTTCAGATTTGTGAAAGGGAATATGGTGGTTGCTAAAGAATATCGGATTGGGACTTTGTTTAACCTGAATACCTCCAATGCAACTATTTAATCCAATTTAACTGAAGCTGAAAATACATGTATGCTATGGAACCATAGATTGGGCCATATAGGTGAAAAATGTCTTAGGATTATTCTTAATAAAAATTTGGTTGATAGTATTTGTAATTATAATATTGGAAAAAATGACTTTTGTGAGCACTATGTGTTTGGAAAGAAATCTACATCTAAATTTTCTAGTGGTACAAATAAAGCTAAAATATTATTAAGATTATTCACTTAAATGTAATCGGCCTTGTGGATATTGAATCTATTGGAAAATCTAGATACTTTGTCACATTTATTGATGATGTCTCAAGATACACTTGGATATTGATGAATATTGTAAGCATGCAGAAATAGTGAGACAAAAAACTACTCCATATACACCTCAACAAAATGGAGTAGCACAAAGGATGAACCGAACCTTAATGGAAAGAGCTAGGAGTATGTTAATAAGTGCTAAGCTAGATCGGTCCCTATGGACTAAGGTAGTATTTACTTCTTGTTATTTAATCAATAGATTCCCTAGTTCATCTACTGAAGATAAAACTATTTATGAAATGTGGTTAGGAAATAAGTCTAGTGCTGTGCATTTAAGGATATTTTGATGTGAGGATTTTGTTCATGTGCCTCAAGAAAATAAATATAAATTGGATCTTAATATTAAAAGTAATTAATGATAATATATATTTATTATATATATATATTGAAGGATATATATAATTAAATATATAAAAATACATGAGAGGTTGCATTATAAGAATAATTAAAAATGAATGTTTATTTAGGAATTGAGAATAATTGTGTACATGGATATATATCATGAGCATGCATATTTAAATTTATAGTTTAATATTTTGTTCTATTTTATTTAGATGCATGTAATTGAGTTTTGCATGAAGATTTTAAAAGATAAGAGTTGAATGCATGGTCAAATAGATATGGAAAAAAGATATTTTGTTTATACATTGAAGAAATTGCATATTTTAAATGGAAAATTGAAAGAGATATAGAATTTGGTTAGTGAAGTTGAAATCATTTACATGCATGAAATTATATTTTTTTTAAAAGTAAATTTAGGAATTGATTAAATCGAATAGGCAATTAATTATTTTAATAAATTTATTTCTATTAGAACAATTAAATTATTGGGAAAGCACATAAATTCATATTCATATGTTATGGTGAAAATTTAAAAGGTTACAAGCTCTGGAATCCACTAACATGAAAAGTTTATTTATCTAGAGATGTGATTTTCAAGGAATTTAGAGCTTATTTAGGAGAAGAACAACCAAAGGAGAAGGATAATTCTCAGACAATGCATTTTTAGATCAATAATCAAAAGAAACAAGATGCACATGTTGAAGATAAATTGGATGGATTAGAAGAGGAGAGTTCAAAGAGTTCTTCTAAAATAGATGCTCAAGATGAGCATATTGAGGAACAAGTAAAAACCCTTTTGAGAAGATCCACAAGACAATGGAATCATGTTGATAGGTATAGCCCACCTAATTTCCATTGTATATTTTCTTTAATGAGTACTAATGATGAACCTAGTTCTTATAGGGAATCTTTGTCTTCAGATGAACACAAGTTATGAATGAGGAAATGGAATCCTTAGAAACCTTTGACACATGGCATCTTAAGAGTTTGCCTAAAGGAAGAAAAGCCATTTGTTGTAAATGGATCTTTAAAAAAAAGATTGGACAAAATGGTAATATCAAAAGGTACAAGGCTAGATTAGTATCCAAGGGCTATTCCCAGAGAGAGGGAGTTGAATTTAATGAAATATTATCTCCCATTTCTAAACTTATTTCTATTAGATTATTTTTATCAATTGTTGCTGCTTATGATTTTGAAATTGAGCAAATAGATGTGAAAACTACATTTTTCCATGGGAATCTTGGTGAGGAGATTTATATGAAGCAACCTAATGGTATTTTTTATAAAGGAAAAAGGATCTTTATATGGATTGAAACAGTCACCCAAAATGTGGTACCATAAGTTTGATTCTTTCACATTGAAAATTGGTTATGTTAGGAATGAGGAAGATCATTGTGTTTACATAAAAGTAATTTATGATTAAATTTTAATTATTATCTTATATGTTGATGGCATGTTGTTTATTGGTAGAAAAATTGTAATGATCAAAGAATTGAAAGCACAAATCTCAAGCACATTTGAGATGAAAGATCTACAGGCTACAAAATATATCCTTGGTATGGATATCAATAGAGATAGAGGTCACATAAATCTTTTCTTAAGTCAAATAAATTATGTTGATACTATTTTGAAATGGTTTAACATGTAGGACAATAAATGAGTTAATATTCCTTTACCAATTGGCACGAAGATAAGTTTAGACATGAGTCCTAAATCTGATTTTGATTATGAGGGAATGTCTTAAATTACATATGCTAGTGTAATTGGTATTTTAATGTATGCAATGGTCCGTAAGAGACCAAATATAGCTCAAGCAGTGAGAGTTCTTAGAAGGTTTATGTATCACTCGTAAAGAACATTGGACTTATGTTAAGAGTGTGTTTAGATATTTACGAGGGACTTTTGATTACTATTTAGTTTATCATGGTTCTAATGACATTGATATTATGCATAGATCATTGGATATATAGGGTTTTTTTATTTAGATTGGGCAGGAGATCTGGACAGTCAGATGTTGACAAGTGGTTATATGTACACTTTTTTTGGAGTGGTGGTTAGTTGGATGAGTATGAGGCAGCCCATGGTTCCTTTTTCCACCACAAAAGCATAGTATAGGGCTGCCACACATGCCTCTAAAGAGGCAGTTTGGTTATAGAGACTTGGGAAAGGTATTGGTTTTAATTGCAAGAAAGTTAGGCTTGAATGTGATAGTCAGAGTGCTATTTGTTTAGCCAAAAATCCTATGTATCATGCTCATACTAAACATGTAGATGTTCAACATCACTTTGTGCGAGAAATGGTTGAAACTAGAAAATTATTAATTGAAAAAAGTTGACACTTTGATTAATGTTGCAGATTATCTTACGAAGCTAGTTCCTATAGATAAGTTCTTGTGGTGTAGGAAGGCCATTGGCCTTGAGTCCTATACTTGATTTAAATTATTATTCCTTGTTTAGAATAATTGCAATGTATAATGTCAAGTGGGAGAATGTTGGAAATAATATTACATTTAATTGCAATCCTAAACAATATTTATTTCATGTATCTCCTAAGTCCTTGGAATGTGTTCAATAACAGTATGATTAGGAAGAGATAATATTTGATGAAATAATCATGTTAATTGAAATTTTTAATTAATTCTAAATGTTAGGAGCATGTGAGGGCATCCAATTTGAGTTCCTAAATAATAGGGGCACATGGGGCACCCACATGGCAGGTGACACACACCTTGAGTTCAATTAACTATTTGGAGTAAGAGATAACACTTATGAATGCATGTAAAGATCCTAGGAGTTAGGGTTTGATGTTTGCATGCATGAAGTTCAGTTTAGTTCAATTTAGATTACTTCAGTTTAGTTTAGTTCAATTCAGTTAAGAATCTATTTAGTTGATTTTAGTTTAGTTCAACTCAATTATGGTGTTGTTATCTTCAATTAGTTTTAGTTGAATGCTAGTTGACTTCAGTTAACTTAGAATGCATGGCTAATGACTTGAGTTGCAAGAAAGATTATAGGAAATACATTCAGTTAACAGGGGATGTCCATTCTTGCATGAATAGTGTTGAGAAATGTTTCAGTTAACAAAAAATGACTTGGACCCAACTTGGGTGCTGAGGTGGTCTTCTTGGAATTTGTTTAAAATTGAGGTGTTTTCTTAGCTTAATACTTTGTAAGACTTTAATATTTCTGATCTAAATGTGCTTTTTCTTTGTTATTGGGTGTGTGAATATATGGAACAAATAATAAGTTAAACTAACACACCAATAAGACATTAGATCAAAAGAAGCTATTTAAAAAGTAAAAAAAACTCTTCTAAAACAACATCTCCTTTCGAAAGTGTCTTATTGTTCTATATCTCCAAGGATTCATTGCAAGTTACTGGCTCTTAGTTGTTGTAACCAACAACTTGGTAGAATGAAAATTGAGAAGAATGAGATTTATGAAAAATGCATGTCTAATTTGCTAAATGATTTAAGCTATGAAATTGAAATACTATGCTATGAAAAGATTGCTAGGATATTGGTTAGAATGCAACTATAGTAACTGTGCTAAATTCACAAAATATAGTATGAATTCAACTCACTAAAGGGTTGTATTTATAGATTTTTGGATGTAAGAATCTAGTTGGCAAAGATCAACGGTCAAATTTGAACCTATGAAGATGAACATTGAGAGATTTTGGAGGTTGAGCAAAGATGAAAGGTTGAGAGAATAGTGGAGAATGTTTTCAATCCACAAAACTATTTCACTTCAAAAATGGAGACAACATGCCATTTACCATTTTTAATTATGAGAGTTTGTTGGGAGTTGAGAATAATCCAATTAATTAAATAATTTATTTATCTAATTTCATGTGACATGGATTTTAGAAGCTTCCATAATTAAATAATTAATATTTAATTATGTGAGAGATGAAAAAGGTGTGTAATTAAATATTAAGAATATTTAATTATGTGAGAGGTGAAAAATGTGTGTAATTAAATATTAAGAATATTTAATTATGTGAGGTAAAGAAAGTGTTAAATTAAATATTTATAATATTTAATTTAAATGTGGAGTGAAGGATGAGTTAGAAGAATATTACATTATTTGAATATAAAAATTCAAACTTAGAATAACATGATAATTAATATAAATAAATTATGAAATTTATTTAATTTAATTAAGAGGATGATAATAATAATTAAATAAACGTATTTATTTAATTAAGCTTAGAAGAACTAGAAAAATTAATGATATAAATAAATAATTAATTTTTTTTATATGTAGATGATTTTAGAATAGTAATTAAATATTTCATATTTAACTAATTAACAAGTTTTGCAATGACAATTTTTAGATGTGTACATTTTTCCCTTCTTTGAAGTGATGTGTTTTACGTATTGCTTCAACGAAAAACTCAAATAACAAAAAATTTGCCCCTGACTTTGAGATTTTGAATGATGATGCTATATGCCCCCTCAGGAGATAAATCACGTTGTTTGAATGATATTGATGATGATTCGAAGATTTGAAATGATTTGAAGGAAATTCATTGATTTATCTCCCAAAATAACACTCTATATGGTAAAAGTAAAAATAACCCTACCTTATTTACCCCCTTAAAAGTTGGAAAAGGTAAAAATTCATTGTCATTTGAACAATAGCCTTTTGTGATTTTTCAGCTCTACGAGAGAAGATTTCGAGATGCTGATCCACTACGAGTGCCACTAATTTGAGCCAACCCATATACATTAGAGAATAGTTGTGTATAACCCTTCGGTAAAATCTTATAACCTCTCTTGGTGAATTTTTCAATTTTTTAGTTTTTCAAAAATCTGTTTTAGCGCATAGGATCATGAATTAGCGCATACGAGCCTTAATCTAGCACATATACTAGGTTAAATGGCACATAGGTTATAGCACGTAGATGTTATAGAGTAGAGCATAAAAATGCTAGTCTAACCCATAAGATAGATAAATTAGCGCATAGGTAAAAACCACGTGCATAAGATGCTCAAGTAGCGCATAAACTAGATAATTTAGCACATGCCCCTGATCCTTTAGTGCATCAATGTTTTAGCACATTGAAAGACTGTTTTAGCACATCCATGTTTTCTGGCTGAATATGAAATTTTCAGGCTGATTTGATGATTTCTTAATGGTTTTTGGTTTATTAGACAACTGATTTACTTATTTTGAGTAACACCAAGGATAAATTGACTTGATTTTTATGTTTATCTGATAATTTTTTTCTCGTGCTTTAAAAATAATAGTAAAATCATGTTGATGTTGATAAATTTGGTTTCCCTATTTGAAAAAAAAATAGTAATGGCATTTTGATATGTTGCTAATGTTGATTTGTTTCCAATGATTATGACATGATAAATTTTCTTTGCAAAACTAAATGAAAAAAAAGAATAGTAATGGTAGATTTTCCTCTTATATGACTCTCTTGCTTGATTTTTGATGATCTAATTGAATGATTCTTTTGATTATATAGGAGGATTTTGAAATCCTCCAGATCAAAGAGAGGTTTCCTTGTACTTGGGAGATGATTCCTAGATTATTCTAGCATGAGGTGGGTGTAATTTTTAGATGTGGTTTGGGATCACTTCTAAGGATCCCTTAGTATAGGGTTAGCATGGAATTGTTGACCGTATTAGTTGAGAGATGGAACAGTGAGCATAACACCTTTCACTTGTCACCTAGAGAGATTACTGTTACAACAAAGGATGTGTACAACATTTCGGGTATCCCTATAGTTGGTGAGCTTGTGTTTTATGGCCACAAGGAGGTATGTGGTACAAATTTTCTTCGATGAGTGTTTCACGATCAATGCATTAGTGGATATGAGATCCCCTAGAGGGATATGGTAGAGGGTTATGCCCCCCTTCACTCAGTTTTGACAGGTTTTATTGGTGGCTTTTTATGTCTCGGTTGTACATCGAAGGGACTATCCATTGGTTGCGGTTGGATACTAGAGGACATGATTCTCCATTAGACTAGATATTCCTGGGGGTCTTGTATGTTGGCCCATTTATCTCATGATCTCCATCAGTTGGTTTACACTAATGGAAAGAGTATTTCATGCGGCGTGACTCTTCTACAGATATGGGCATGGGAGCACATTTCCATCACCCGCACTTTTGTAGGTAGAGACTGTCTAGTTCGCTGCCCATATGTGTTTGCATATTTAGGTTCACTTTTCTAGCCTAAGTTGGGAAAGTTAGAGTATTGGCAATGTGTTTTGGATGGCATGGATATAGTCATCTAAAGACCTTATATAGATTATGAGGTTTGGGATGAGGATGATATTGAGCTCCCATATTGCAACATTTATAGATATCTCATTTGTCATACTCCTTTCATTATTGAGCAGTTTTTGGTTCTCCAAGTACTTAGATAGTTTGGACGAGTATAGGGCATTCCATAGGGTATGGCCCATTATGCTAGACAGTGGAAGGATGCGGCGAAGTGGGGTCCACTCATCCCTTTTGAGGTAGCTAGGATGGAGTATACTATTTTACAACCATTTTTTTGGGACTACCATCCTAAGGTGGCAGAAGCTGGCATGACTGAGGAGTATGCCATTTATTTTCACACACATCGATTTCTGAGAATGACTAGTTCGGATGAACCAGCTCCATTATTAGATGGTGTCGCATTACAAAGAGCTTAGAGGTAGCCATAGGCACAGGTACGGGGACATGCTGGAGATTAGGCTGGGGTACAGGCAGAGGTACAAGCAGAGAACCACATGGAGGAGAGGACGATATTGGTGGGGTTGTGATGGAAATTGATGAGGTGGGGGATGACAACTGTGATGATGATGATGATGGTGGTGGAGATGAGAGAGGTGGTGGAGGGAGAGTGTTATTTGATGTACCCTTTAGGACTAGGCCTTGTACAACTAGAGTGGTGGAGTAGCCGAGTTCTTTAGAACTACATATTACTATCAAGGCTCCATCATAGGAATAGATTGATACACTTCAGGCACAGGTTTAGGCTCTCCAAAGCTAGCTAGCACAAGCATAGGCTACTATTAGCTAGCTACAGACACATATAGCACAACCACCACCTCCTAACCCACAAATAGCCCAGCTTACTATAGACTAGGATAGTTTGTGGCAGAGATGTTTACAGGCCGAGGGGGTATCCAAGAGATTACTTCGATCAATGTAGGGTACTTCCACTGGAGAGGTATTTGTAGAGGGACTTGAGACTACTAGGGATTGCAAGTTTTGGAGACAACAATATCATGAGGTAGTACCTCTAGAGCAGAGAGTGTCATTTTCTCCCTTAAGAACACAATCTCGCACCCACAACCATACACATTCTAGGAGTGCCACTAGCAGTGTGCATATGCAAGGTAAATGAGAGATAGGTGCTATGAATAGTAGAGCTCCAAAGAGACTGACTACCTCCGATGGAATCAACAACCATATTCCTCATAGTGATTCCCCTAAGTGATGACGAAATATACATTTGTTTGTTTTATCTTATGTATCTCTCTTAGATATTTGATATCATTGTACCCATGGACATTTTTATTTGATGATATTAATGATATGCAATGACAATAGTTTTATATGCATTTTCTTTGATTATGCTATGATGGATGATGATTTATGCACTTTTACTTATATATTCCATGTTTGTTTTATGGTTATGCATGTTTCTATGATGATATGATGTTTATGCACATGATATGGAATGATGATGATGCATTTTATTCAATTTGATATATGCTTATATATGATGATGTAATGATGTGAATATGTTAATAATTTGTTGTAAATATGAAAATAATATGAAAAATGATATGATAAATAATATGAAAATGGAAAGATGATGTAAAAAAAGTGAAAAATTGATATTTTGGGTATTATATGATGTAAAAAATGCTAATGAAAAGTGAATATGAGAATGATGATATGAATTTAATGATAGACTAAATGAAATAATGAGATGTAAGTTGATTTGAAAATGATATGCAAATGATGTAAAATTATGGATGATAATCTATATGAATGTGAATGGATGAGATAATAAATGATGTGATTATTAATATGAATAGTGTGAAAATGAAAATCATAATGATATTGATATGAATATTAAAATGAATGATATAAATGATTAATGACTGCTACATAATATGAATATGCCATGAAAATGAATCTGAAATATGGATAATGATATAATATGAAAATTGCCAAATGGAATGCAAAATGATATAGAAAATGATATGATAACTACAATATGATAATGATTTATGGGCATGTGCATGATCATCGTGGAAAAATAGGCCCTTAAGTGGCAATAAAATTCAGAAAAATTAGAGATAGACAACTTGACGTAAAAATTTGAATAAGTTAACTATATTATTTCAAAAATATGTAAGAATAGAATCTATTGCAAATTGAATGTAGTTTCTAAACTACTAGGTTTATTTTTATTTTAAAAAATATATTTGGTAAAAATTTGAAATTTCAGGGAAAAAGTAAGAAGTAGGTGTCTGTCTAACCACCCTAACCACAATAAAATGATAATATTTATTTATAATATTTTAGATATAAGTAGAAGACTCATGTCCCGATGTGATGCATATTTTTTTGTAATTTTTTTCTAAGTAAATAATTAATTATGATTTTTTTATTACAAATTTTAAAATATATAAAAAACTCATATGTCTGACCACCTTAACTTGGTCAAAAATTCAAGAAATTCATTTTTTTTTTTTTAATCCTATTGTATGTGAAACATAGAATGTGACACATGTTTCAGATTCAAAAAATGTGATACCCTTTGAAAGCTATAGATGTTTTTCAATTAGCCTATCAATTAGGACTTTAGTCATAATTCAAATAGAAAATGAATAATAATTATTTATTAAATTCAAAGTAAAGCATAATTTATATTGGTGGAAAGCTAAGAATATCCTTTAAAAACCCTTTTTGTTTCATCAATTTGGCTAAAAAAAAATTTGTTAGCCACATGGGCCATCATATCACTTACATATCGCCACTTTTTAGCCCATCATGGTCCTATACATACCCTTATTATTTTTATCAAATATCCAAGTGTACTCAATCTTCATTCCAGGAGAGAGAAATGTATCTTTGCCAACCTCCAAAAATCTATCATACAACCAAAATGAATGCAATCTATATGAATCATGCAATCCTAAAAATGCCTATATGAACAATTCATTGTTGTCATTTTGTAAACCAATGCTATGCTTGATTTTAATCATTGAGCATTTTGAAATGTTGAAAGATTATACAAGCATCAAAGGGGATATTTTATCCAATTATAACCTGAGTATGACTTTCATGATGTTTTATATAGCAAGTTAATACAAGCATTGAGATATAATTGAACCAAGATGACTTAAGTATTGCTTGCGTAAATAGATAGAAGCCAACCATTTTCTTAGGAAAATCCTGAAATGCCACTATGTCTCGTAACAAATTTGCATAGTACTAGTGATTAACTGATAGATAACAATCAAAGATTAAAAATCATATTCTTTCCTTGTGATTCTAGTTCATTACATCATTGAACCACTCCAGAGATATGATGCCATCAAATGTCAAAACAACAATTCAACTTATGCTTTAATCTTTCCATTCATTTTATTTAGATTAAGATCATCCAATTTGTTTCACTTTTTCGTCTCATAAATATTTTGACTAAGTTTGATTGAATATTTGTTTGTTGTTTTAATAGTTTGATACTTGACACTGATCACCATTTTTCTACCAAAGATTCGAAAGCAGGTTGCCCCTAATTAACCTTGTACTTTAATTCTTGATGATACACAACCTATTGCTAGGAAAAACTAATGATTACAAAGACATGATGAAATCCTGGTTATTTCAAGGAAATGTTGGGCACATGATGTGGATATGATGGTCAGGTATGTATATGATGCTGATGAAAAATGGATATGAACAATGCACAATGCATCCTAATAGATGGGAGAGCCAACTAAATCACAAATAACGCCTGTTTGCAAGGTTTTCACCATTTGATTTTATTGCATTTTTTCCGATTTTATGATTTTTTTGTTGTTATCAAGATGCCTATTTTCTAGGTTTTCATCAAGGCAATGATTTTTTAGATTATTCGATTTTTTTTTTGTATTTCTCTCTTCTTTTTTAAAAAAAAAAAAAATTCCCATTTTTTATTTGTTTTGTATATCAAAAAGATTCCTATTTGCCAGGTTTTCACCCTGATGATAATTTTTTTCATGACTTTTTATACTATTTTTGTATTTTTCAAACATAGAACTTCTTCAGTTGAATGTTGTTGGTCAGATCTTCAAGAAGGTCCCCTTCTAGCATGGATAGCTGATATGTCCTTGATCCATATGCTGCAATGATAAAAAGTGAACCCAGCCAATTGGGATCAAACTTGCCTTTCTTTTCCCAATCTTTTTGGTTACAAGGGTTTTATTTGAGGACCAAATCACCCACTTGAAATCTTTTTGTTTTGAATTTTTGATTTTAACTACAGGACATAATTTATTAAGAAACCTTCAAATGATTAGATACACTTTGTTGTCGCTCATCAAGCAGTTCCAGTTCTTGCAGTATTGATAATATATAATCCTCATCAATTATAATTCCCTTCAATGAGACTCAAAGTGGAGGAATCTCAACTTCTAGTGGAAAAATTGGTTGTGCTCCATAAACCAAAGTATATGGAGTAGCACTTGTTGGCATGTGAATGCTAGTTCTGTATGCCCGTAAAGCTGGATTTAATTGAACATGCCAATCCTGATTGGCATCATTCACTATTTTCTTTAAGATCTTTAGAATTATTTTCTTTGAAGCTTCAACTTGACCATTTCCCTGAGGATAATAAGGCGTGGAGAACCTGTGTTGGATGCAAAAAATTTCATAGAGCTCCTCAAAATCCTGATTCTTCAAAGGTCTTCCATTATCTATGATGATGGAACTAGGAATTCCATACAGACATATGATATAATTAATAATGAAAGATGCATTCTATTTGTTGGTGACTGTTATTAAAGGAACAACCTCAATCCACTTAGTAAAGTATGTTGTGGTTGTGATAATGAACTTGTGTCCATTTGATGATGATGGGTGTATCTTGCCAACTATATTTAGTCCCTAATAAACAAAAGGCCATGTTGTAGTAAAAGGTTGTAGTTCCTGAGCAAGAGCGTGAGTGATATTTCCATGAATTTGACACTTCAAAAATTCGTCACAAAAATGAATGATTCCTTCTCCATGGTTAGCCAATAATAACCCATTCTAGCAAGCTTCTTAGCCAAGGTTAGTCCATTTGAATGACTCCCACAAATACCACCAGGAACCTCTTGCAAGGCCTTTTCCAATTCATCATGTTTGAGACATCGAAGGAGGGTACCATCAAGACCATGTTACAATAATATGTCAGCAATTAGGGTGTAATGAGAAGATTGGTGTATGAAATTCCTTTACTGATTCCTAGACAAATCTGGGGGAAAAATGGTATCTTTTAGATAAGCGTAGATTTGGACATACAAGGGAGACTCAAAACCAATTAGGTGACAAATGATTTGGGTTTCTGGATTATCAAAGGCAGGAGAAAACAATTGTTCCACCAGAAAATTGTACTATGCTTGGTTCTCTGCCAACTATAGTAGTGATGCAATTGTATCCATTGTTAGAGTAATTGGTTATTTACTTTATTAATTAAACAATATTTGTTTAATTACTTAAAGCTCCCTTTTACCTCTTTTATACTTAAGCTAACTTTAGGTGCATAATAATTAATTACTTTATTAATTATTATTGTGCAAGCCTAGGGTTTTCCTTTTTAGGGTTTTGACTTATATGTGGTTGAAAACTATCTTTTGTATCATTATTCATTTTACATTTTGGGTGAATACATTGCTCCACATTCTTGAGCATTCTCTTTGTTGCTTCTCTTTGCTTCTCCTTGTAACAGGTATTCTTTGCTTGCAGAGGTCACTAGGATCCTATGAATTTGTATCTTCTCAACTCCAACATGCTATCAAAGCTTCAGATCTACAGCTGCTTGTTCTTGTTTTGAGATTTTTGTATTGGAAGCAGATCTAGGGTTCTAAAGTTTTTTTTGGTGGATTCAGCATACTCCTATTTTTCAGTTCACTTTGGGCCCAAAAAGACAATGCCATTGGATTCACAGCGCCCAAAAACCCCTAAATCAATTGTTCATTCATCGATTTTGGTTACAATCAATTAGGGAAGCAAAAAAAAGTTTTCCCTAAGGCCGTATGGCCCCAGGGTGCTCCGTCTGCAAAAAAATTAATTTTTTGTTTTAAAAACCTAAGGTTTTTTATTTTATTTTGCGCGGCCCATGAAAATTTTGTCGGCCACCAGCCGCACCGCTCGTTGGCCACCACCCAGCCACTGCGTCAACCGACCACCGGCCGTGCTACTCAGCCGCCACCCGCTCCGTGCTCTGCTGAGCTCCACCAACCTCCATCAAGCTCCACTGACCTCTGCTGACCTCCGCCGACCCCCTGTGAGCCCTTCTAGCACCCGCTTGTAGTCACATTTGTGACCAAGGGCTACGGATTAACCCCTAGCCGCCAAACTGCTCGTCACTGATAGGACCATGGGCCTTTTATTTAAGGCCTTGAGGGTCATGGTGGTCTTCTTGGGCACATTGGAGCAACTTTCATTCAAACAGGCATAACTTGGGCATTTATGCTTTGTTTTTTAAATGGAAATAGGCATTGGAAAGCTGGTTTCGGCATCAATCTGATGGTCCAAGAAGTTTTTCAAAATTTTACCAATCTAGATATTATTTTTCCAGTCAAAGTGAGGTCTTCTTTCTTCACTTCTGGGGTCGTAAAAGGTGCAAATGGACTTTTTTTTTCAAACTCGAATAGGCGTTGGAAAGCTCTCAACATGCTCTATTTAGATATGTGATTTATTTTATCAGAATTTTCACCAGGTACATGAGAAGTTGTTTTGAAGTATTTTTTTCTTATGCATTGCTTCCTCTTTTTTCAGTTTGTACTAGGGTTTGGGTTTATCTCTTGTGGGGAGTTTTTTTCCTGGCTTTCTGTCATTTATATCAGAAAACCAGAACACCAAAACTCTAAAATAAATAAAACCCTTCTGCATCTTCTGTCTATTTTGAAAGATCACATAATAATAAAATACACAAGCAGGTACAGGTGCAGGGTTTCATCGTAGACTCTTTAGTTGAGTTACTCACATCACATAACTATCACACTTGGAAGTCTCGCATGATGGGGCTACTCAGGTCCTGAGGGTTGTGGTCTTATTTAGATGAGGTTCAGCCTCAGTTGCAGCATCCTTTTGAGATTATGTAGCACAGGAACAAGATGGATGAAGCTATGGTTTGCTATGCATGCATGTTTCAGACAGTCTTTTTTCTCACCTTGATGCTATGCTCACTCCTCGAGCCATGTGGTTGAAGTTTGAGACACTTTTTGGGGCCATTAATGAGTTTTGAGCATTACAGATTGAGGTAGAGCTGACTTCACTATTAAATGAATCATTTCCCACTATTGAGGATTTTTTGAACAAGTTCAAAACTATCCGCACTATTTTACAAGGTTGTGGCAAGAATAAGTTAGACACAAAGTGCATTTACTTGATTCTTTCGAAGCTTCGTGGTCCATTTCAAATATTTACTTCTTCCTTTTATTCCACCATGGATGGTCTGGGTGCCAGTTTTACTATGCCTACCTTTGATTTGTTTTGTGAGCAGCATTTGTCTCGAGAGCAATCTCACCTCTCTCAGATGGATATGCTCTCAAGATCAAAGAACAAAGCATTGGTTGCTCAGACACCTAAAGGGAAACAGAAGCAGAAACTGAGGCCCAAGAAATATTTTGTAGGCAGTGAGTATTTCTCCAAACCTCCTCCTAAGTCTGATTCCAAACCTCCATTTAATCCAAAACATGGGAAATCTTCAAAGTTTGATGAGTCTTCCTCCAAGACTAAGGAGAAATCAAGAGATATTTGTAGCTTTTGTGGCAAGCAAGAACATCTAGTTTCCAAGTGTTGGAAACAATTAGAGGCTTTAGAGGAAGCCATGTAGCAACAACATATCTCCTTACCTCAATCATCTTCTTCTTCCATAGGGAAAGGCCATGCTCTCACTACTCGAGCATCGACCTATGGGTCCACTTGGATTTTAGACTTTGGTGCTTCTCACCATATGACTCGGACTCAATAGTTAGTCACTTCTCTTGCCTCTTGTGGTACTTCATAGATTTGAGTGGGTGACTCTTCACAACTTTCCGTCTTGGGTTCAGGTTATGTCTCTTTGGATGGGGGCACTTTATAGGATGTTCTGGTTGTTCCTGACATCTTGATGAACCTCTTGTTTGTTTATCATATTTTCCACACTGGCTCTAGTAAGATAATTGAGTTCTCACCACATGATGTGGTTATTCGGGACCTCCATGACTCTTGTTTGGTTGTGGCTACTAGGAGTGTTGATACTGCATCTCATATCTACAGATTTGATGGATTTGAGCCTTCTGAGGGTATAGGTTCATCTCTTATAGCACATGCAGATTCTGAGTAAGCTTTGGCATAAGCGTTTGGATAGATATCTTCAGCAGATGAGTACACATGCACTTATTCTTGGTCTTCCACAAATTTCCTGCACTGATGGTGTTTTTCATGGTTGTGTGCTTAGAAAGCATCACAAGGATCCCTTTCCGAAGGGAAGTGCCCCTCATGCTTTGGCACCCTTGGAGTTTATTCATAGTGACCTCATGTCATTTCCCACTCCTTTTTCAGAGGCCAAGTATGTACTCACATTCATTGATGACTTCTCCAGACGCACATGAGTGTACTTTCTTAATTACAAGTCTGATGTCTTTGATTCCTTTCGAATCTTTAAGACATTTGTAGAGAAGTAGTCTGGCCTTTCTATTCGACGGATATGTATAGATAATGGGGGGGAGTATGTGAATCAAGATTTCCAAGATTTTTTCACTAAGCATGGTTTACAGCATCAATTTTTTGTTCCCTACACCCCTCAATAGAATGGTGTCGCTGAGAGAAAGAATAGGACTTTATGAGAGATGGCTAATTGTATGATTCAGTCCAAGTCCATGGATTCATTTTTTGGGCTGAGGCAGTCAATTGTGCCAATTATATTCAGAATCAAATGCCTCACAAGGCAATTCGACATATGACTCCTGAGGAGGCTTGGTCTCATGACAAGCCTGATATTTCATCATTTCAAGTATTTGGTAGTGAGGCATGGGCATTTAGAGAGCCATGGAGTGGAAGAGTTTACCCCTCATTTTTGTCGGCTACTGTGAGGATGTTAAGGCATACAGGTTGTTTGATCCTAATTCTAGAGAAGTCCTATTTTGACAGGATGTCCAGTTTGATGAGTGCCTTCCTCCAGTTGATACCCTATCTCCAATGTCTACTTCACTACCTACTCCACCCACTACAGCTCTTCAGGATTATTTTGAGGATGATTCTGATGAGGATATTGATGATCCCCCATCTCCACCTCCACTTGCTCCACCTCAGAGGCCCAAATGGGCTCACTTTACTATTGAGGCAGCAGGATCTATAGCCGGTGATCCTTCAGACACTCGTCGCACCCATTCTCATACTGTGGGTTCTAGTCTTTTGAGTCATGCTCTTTTAGAGGATCCTCAGAGGTTTTCAGAGGCGACAGGTCACCCTAAGTGGGATAGTGCTATGGAGGAGGAGTATTATTCTTTGATGAGGAATAGTACATGGGATCTTTGTCCTCTTCCTAAGGGTAGAAAGATGGTTTGGTGCTGATGGTTGTATCACACCAAGTATGCTGTTAATGGTTTTATTGATAAGTACAAAGCACGTCTTGTTGTGAAAGGTTTCTCCCAGGTTGAGGGTATTGATTACTCTGAGACATTTGCCCCTATCGTCAAGATGAATTTTATTCATTTTGTACTATCACTTGTAGCTTCTAGGGGATGGCCCATTTTTCAGATGGATGTGAAGAGTGCCTTCTTGCATGGTGACCTACAGGAGGACATCTATATGGAGCAGCCTCAGGGATTTGTGCATGATTCTTCTTTGGTTTGCAGACTTTAGTGTTCATTATATGGTCTCAAACAGGCCCCTCGGGCTTGGTATGAGAAGATGGACTTTTTTTGCTCTCCACTGGTTTCACATGCTATCTTTTTGATCTGATCCTGATTCTTATACTATATTTTGATGATCTTCTCATCATAGGTAGCTCATCCTCTATGATTCAGCATGCTCAACTAGCTTTGATGGAGGAGTTTGAGATGATAGATCTCGGCCTTCTGCACTATTTTCTTAGTCTTCAGAGAGAATCTCCATTTATCAATAGAAGTATTCTCTTGATATGCTTCAGCGCTTTGGCATGCTTGATTGCAATCCTGTCCCCACACCTTTTTAGTCAAGGGTTGTTTTGACTACTACTTGCCCCACTCCTTTAGTAGATTCTATACTTTACAGGTAGTTGGTTGGGAGTTTGTTGTGCCTAACTCACACTCGTCCTAATATTTCCTTTGCGGTTGGCCTTGTCTCTTGATTCTCCCATGATCCACATGAGATTCATTGGTAAGCTTTCAAGCATATTTTGAGGTACATTCAGGGCACCACTTCTTATGGCATTCAATACACATCAGGGGATCCTCACATTGTTGGTTACACTGACTCGGATTGGGTTGGTGATGTCAATGATTGGAAGTCTACTTCTAGCTTTGTTTTCTATCTTGGCTCTAGTCCTATCACATGGTCTTGCAAGAAGTAGACTACTCATGCATTATCATCTACAGAGGCTGAGTACCGAGCTATTGTGCTCACTAGTCAGGAGATTTTATGGCTTCGTCAGTTGATGACTAAGTTTGGTTTTCCTCATGATAGTCCCACTATTCTTTGGTGTGACAATTAGAGTGCTATACACATTTCTCGCAACCCAGTGGAGCATCAGTGGACAAAGCACATTGAGCTTCATATTCATTTCATCAGATAGTTTATTCAAGATGGTTCTCTCATCTTGGAGTATATTCCCACTATTGAGCAGGTTGTTGACATCTTCACGAAACCTTTTGCATCTCTGCACTATCTTCAGTTGCGCTCTATGCTTGGGGTGAAGGAAGTCATCCTTGGGGGGTATTTATAAGGCCTTCCTTCCTTCATGTTTCTTTCACCATGTTCTTTTATCTCTTTTTGAAGAGGAGTTTTTTCCCACTAGGTTTTCTCCTTTTCTCCGTTTCATAGAGATTTCTTTGTACTTGGGTACGTGATCTGGCCTTGTTGTCGAGACCCATTGCTTTTGATTTTAGTAGCTTCTTCTAGGTTTTAGCTCTCCCTAAGTCTAGCTTAAGGGGGAATGTTAAAGTAACTGGTTATTTACTTTATTAATTAAAAAATATTTGTTTAATTACATAAAGTTCCCTTTTACCTCTTTTACACTTAAGCTAACTTTAGGTGCATAATAATTCATTACTTTATTAATTATTATTGTGCAAGCCTAGAGTTTTCCTTTTTAGGGTTTTGACCTATATGTGGCTGAAAAATATCTTTTGTATCATTATTCATTTTACATTTTGGGTGAATACATTGCTCCACATTCTTGAGCATTCTCTTTGTTGCTTCTCTTTGCTTCTCCTTTTAATAGGTATTATTTGCTTGCAGAGGTCACTGGGCTCCTATGAATTTGTATCTTCTCAACTCCAACATCCATGGCATATGTAGCTTTGTTGTTAGTACGTGGAATTTTCATGAACTTGATCTCAACAAATATTTCTTGAAATCATCCACCATGATTTTGTATGGCATCAACTTGTGATCTTTAGTTTGATATTCATCATTTATCTAGTTTATGACAAGTTGAGAATCACCAAAAACTGGGAGTTTTGTGATCCAGTTTTTGGTGATTCTCAAATCTAATGCAATTCTCATTCCAATTAAAAATTTATCTAGTTTATGACAAGTTGAGAATCACCAAAAACTGGGAGTTTTGTGATCCTCCAATCTAATGCAATTCTCATTCCAATTAAAAATTCTTTGTACTTAGCTATGTTATATGTATAAGAAAACATCATCCGATAAGATTTTGGAATTGTATGTCCTTGAGGTGTGATGAAAATAATTCTTGCGCCCGAGCCATGTTGAGTTTAGGACCCATAAAACTAAATTTCCCGTGACTGCTTAGTGGTTGTTGTGAATACATTAGCATTAGGAAAATCAATGTGTATTGGATGTTTCACTTGCATTGGTGCCTCTACCAACTAATCCACTATGACCTATCCTTTGATGGCCTTCTGATCCATATAATGAATATCAAAATCACTTATGATCATGACCCATTTATCCAATCTACCAGTTAGAGTTTCCTTACTCAGAAGATATTTTTAAGGATCAATCTTAGCCACAAGTTTTATTGTATGAGCTAGCATATAATGTCATAAATTTTGACAAGTAAACACTATTGCAAAACAATATTTTAAAATGAAAGTGTAATTTATTTCATGGCTTGTCAATGTTCTACTGATGTAATATATTGCTCGTTCCTTTCCTATTTTGTCCTCCTATGCCAATAATGCTCTCTAGGACACTTTTTTGGTAGAAATATACAATACGAGTGGTTCACCTTGCACTGGTGGAATCATTAGATAATGATTTATCTAATCAAATGTTGCTTCACACTTTTCCTCCCATTTAAATGAAACATTCTTATGTAAGAGATGAGTGAATGGTAAAATCTTATCTACTAGTTGTGAGATGAATCTCCTGATGGATTGGAATCATCCTTGTAATGACCTTAGTTAACTAATGCTCTTTTGCAATGGCATATCATAGATTGCTTGTACCTTAGCTAGATCCACTTCAATTCCCTTTTTTGACATAATATAACCTAGAATATTTCTAGATTTCACCCCAAAGATGCATTTTTTGGGATTGAGTCTTACTTTTAATTTTTCCATTCTAAAAAAAATCTTAGATAAGATATCTAAATGTCCCTCCCTTGTGTTTTATTTGGCTAAGAGATGATGTACATAATCCTCCATGAATGTGTGAATCATGTCATGAAAAATTGTAGTCATTTCCCATTGATATGTAGCTCCTACATTTTTGAGTCCGAACAACATTACATTCCAACAATATGTACCCCAAGGACATGTGAACACTATTTTATCTTGATCTTCAGGCACAATATTTATTTGGTTATACTCTGAAAATACATCCATTAGTGAATACATAGTATGTCCAGCTGTCAAGTCCACAATCATATCTATGTTTGGAAGAGGGAAATCGTCTTTCGAGCATGCCTTATTTAAATCCCTAAAATCTATACAAATTTTGATACGTCCATCTGGCTTTGATACAGGTACAATATTGGAGATCCATTATGCATAGTCTATAGACTGAATAAATCCTACATCTAACAACTTATTTAACTCCTCTTTGACCAGTAATGCAACATGTGGGTGCATTTTTCTAAGTTTCTGCTTCAAATGTTTTTCCCCTAGCATGATGGATAAATGATGCATGATGAGGTTTGGATCTAATCCAAGCATATCTATGTATGACCATGCAAAATTGATTTGATTATCCTTGAGGAATTATTTGAATCATGGGATTTCCTATTCTATCAGTGATGCAACAAGTTGCAAGAATTTGTGATGTTCTGTAGTACCTATATTGATTTCCTTTGTTGGTTGTATCAAAATAAAAGATCTTTCTTGATAGTGCTTAGGGAGAGTGTCAAAATTCTCATCTTCTAGTACCTTTGAAAATTTTTCACTATAAGATACACTTTATTTTTATCTTTTCATGATCTAATACTACCTTTGTTAGGTTTTCACCATTAGATCTTTCTTTTATATTGTTAATTTTGTAGCTGAGAAACTTGGCACTCTCTTGTTTGAGATTTTGATCTTGTGATTCACTGGTGGAACTTGTTTCTGGGTTAGATGAACAAATAAATTTTACAATGGTTTCATCATCGAGAAAGGTTGGGATATCAATTGGTTCAATTTGTTCCCAATCAATGAGTTCAAGATGAACCAAGGTAAATGGATTGTCAGGTTGGGTAAGGTCACTAGCGATTAAGGTCATGATACTGTTATCATTCTTGCTATGAGGAAGATCTATGATGGTATCCTCCTGTTGATTATCTATCTCACTTTGAATTGAATTTTCATCACTTGAGTCATGGTCTCTTTGTAGGATGTGGTCAAGTGGAGGCCTTGTGCTTTCCCCTTGTTTAAGCATGGGTGCATATTTTTGTACAACATCCACCTGTTTGTCTCTCCATAATTTATCATAAAAAATGGTGTCCCATTCATATTCATTGGAATCAGTGTCAGAATTGTTTTCTTGTAATCTAAGAATTGCTTTAGCCAACTCCTCATTGGATTTTCTTTGAACTATTTCCTCTTTTGTATCCTCGCCATATCCAAGCCTAGTTTTGTCTTTTGGATGTGTAGTTTTTGGTTGGATAGGTTCAACAATTCCTTATTTTTCTTGCCTATTGGACCATTTCCTTCATAACCCATGCATTACATTATTGTATAACCCTTTCCATATTGTTCAGTGGGTAACTTGACATGCTAGATAGATTCATCTTCATCTTTATAAAGCCATATGAGAATAGCTCTATCTTCTTCAGTTTCTTGATTATTGGCCTTGATGAATCTCCCATCAGTCTTGGTGATGGGAACTGAAGCTTGTGTGCCTAATGTTAAATCTATTGCAGCTTGTTGTGTGGATGTTGATGGTTGACCATGTGATTTTAGAGATATGGGTAGAATAGAGAGACATAGTGAATATTCTCCCACCCTATTATCCTTTAATTTTAGCTTGGTTCCAAAATTATTTATCATTTCCCTTACTTGTTAACTGTGATTAGAAAAAGAAATGGCTAGATCCTCCCTATTAGGCAGGATAAATGTGTCTTGAGTTGCTCTAAGGTTAGAACAAATCTGACTGCTATTATGGTTTGCTGGTGTTGTTACTTCTTATCTATCATATGGAAACTTCGGGAATTGATCATAAGTCGATGGAACTGCTTGCATTTCATGGATCCATGGACAACCCAAGAGTATAGTATAGGATAAATCTTGATCCAGAACTTGGCAAAATGTATTCTTCACAACATGTCCCACTCTGATTGGTAGCATGATGAGGCCCTTGGAAGCATTTTCCTCATCATCGTATTCTTTGATTGTAATTTTTCTTCATGGTTCTATAGATTCTTCTAAACATCCCAAAGCAAGGACCAATTTTAAAGTAAAAATGTTTATTTTGGATCCCCATCTATTAAAACACCTCTAATTTGGGTTTTATGAACCATGACCTCTAGATAAAATGATGAATTATGGGGATGGGTCATGGAGGAGTCATCCTTTTAAGAAAAAGATACACATGTGGGTGAGGAAAAGTGTCCCACCATGGCTTGAAATTTATTGATATCTAGATCAAGAGACATAGTTGTATCAACGAGTGCCTTTTCCAAAATGTCCTTGTGTGTTGTTGATATTTTGAGGAGCTCCAAGATAGAAATTTGGGCTGATGTTTTTTGTAGTTGATCAACCAGATTGTACTTACTTGGAGTGGGGACAGTTGACTTAGATGAACTTCCTTTCATAATGATTTTTCCCTCTCCCCTTGTTGAAGCATTGACCTCTCGATATTATTGCTTTCCTTTTACTTTGATGACATTGACTTGTTGGTCATCAGTATAGATATGATTAATAGTGGTGTCATAGACATGATTCACGTTCTTGCCTTCATCACCAGATGATTCCCCTTTTTGATAATTAGGGATAGGATCCTTGAATTATTGATGATCTTTGTTGAAATTATGAGGGATAGATAGACTTGGAGATGTACCAGGGCATGGTGCCCACCTATAGGTTGATTTTTACGACCATCATTTCAGGTCTTGTGGCACTAGATTGATGGGGCCGATACTTCAGTCTGAGTTGGGGGCTAGCTTGGGAGTGGATGGTCATCCACAAGAAGTGCTTTGTTTGGGGCTAGTGATGTTGGCCTCACTATACAAGGACCTCCAAGAGTTTGCATACCTTGAAATTAGGACCTGTTGGTTCTCAAAAATGTAGGTTTTAACCATAAGAGTTTTCTAGAACCTTACAACATCATTGGACAACATACAAGGCCAATTATACAACAAAAACTTCTACTCTTTAGGTTCTGCAAGACCTAGGTGGGTGAACCTATGTGAAACATGTAGATTTAAAATAATTTCCTACCAAACAGTCTATCCACAATAGAAAAAGCTAGTGAATAGACAAAAGTGCTACAACTAATCCCACTACATAAAAGATTTTTTTTGAATATATTACTTGTTAGGAATTTTATCCTCTAGGATATTGTTGATCAATGCCTCCTACCTATTGGGAAATGGAGTCAAAAATAACAAGGATCCAAGGTGTTTCCCTATCCAATCTTAATTCAAATTATTGAGCATATTTAAAATATGAAATTCTATGACTAGAATATTATTTCACTCAATTTATGGCTTGCATTAATTACTCTTGAATATTTTCCTACCATGTTCTTCCTAAAACAACCAACCTAAATTCCAAAATCACTATGACTTGATTTTAAAAAATTTAATTCTGACCTTGCAGATACCTATAAATCAAACCACACAAAGTGATAACTGCACCATGATAAATCAGATGTATACTTGTTGTTCTGATTTAAATGATTTAAGAAATTTTAAATGGGAGCAACCTGATATGAAATTCAACAATTATATCATTTTAACAAACAAACTCAGAAAATTTGCACCAGTTTAAAAATGTTTACTCCATTACATCCAGTTTCAAGAAGGACCCCTTGTTTCTCTTATCCAAGTTCTATTATTACAGTGGAAAAAATTCCACCTTTCTCCAACCTCCGTGACTGATTTTTTTTCCAAAATTTTATATCACAGTTCAACTATCACAACCTTTCATTTTACTCGCCATAACCACATGATATTCTAATAGAAGTAAGAAAAAATTAAATAAGTTTCCTTATTGGCAATTTAAATGTTTCTGATTATAGTCAAGCTTTTACATTTTTACATTAATATTTTTGTGGCAGTCATAGCTTGTACCGCTCTACCACGGTCATCCTGTTGACTGATCACGATATAGCGGTGATTGGTTCGATACTGCCTTGCCAATTATCTCATAGAATACTGTAGTCCCCGCGGTCTATGTTCTAGTGGTAATGGTAATGCGGTGCCTCCTCTATTGCTAACTGTTTGTCATTGCCTTCAGTGTTACCGCGTTACCGCGATTTTCATTTTAATGACTATAGTATAGCGGTAACCGCTCACTGACCACCACCTTGCTGCTTTGTTGTCACCTCCACTACTTATTAACCACTTACTGCAATCACCATGGTCATTATTTTAGTGGCTATGATATCGAGGTAAGTGCTACCCATTAGCCACTTTGCTACCTCATCGGTTGCTCACCCTATCACCACAGTCACCACAGTCTAGCCGATGACTGTCTATGGTAACATGATGGCTCCCCCTTTTCCATCTGATAATTGCTACTATGGTCATCACGGACACTGGCCTGACTATTTCACTAACTGCTACCTGTTCACTACGTCCACCACATTCTATGGTTTGACTATTTTGCTAACCGATACCTATTAACCGTGGCCACCGCGGTATTGTGGTAACCATTACCCACCATCACATTAGCTGCCTACCTCTGACCGTTAGCGCCATACCACGAGCCCATTGTGGGAGGCCATGGTAAGGTAGTAAACAACACATGAAATGATTT
Organism: Sequoiadendron giganteum; assembly: GCA_007115665.2. Classification (NCBI taxonomy): domain Eukaryota; kingdom Viridiplantae; phylum Streptophyta; class Pinopsida; order Cupressales; family Cupressaceae; genus Sequoiadendron; species Sequoiadendron giganteum. Next base: position 81,398,337 of record CM021106.1, on the reverse strand, counting down.
CCAATGGAGTGATAAGGTTTTGAAATGCGTGATAAAATGGATAGCAAATAAAATGAATAATTTTATGAAAAGAGAGGAAAATATGGGCTTAAATGGATAAGAAGGCTAAGAATTTTAATTAAAAAATGTTGGTTCTAACAATGGCTCCTATTGGAGATGAGTGGTTGTACAATCACTACAAGAATCCAGAATACAACTAGGAGAGTAGACCAAGATATGAATGGTCTAGAATATGAAGGCAATGGAGGATGGAGGGAAAGAAAAAGTGAAGGAGATGAAAGATGGAAAGTGGAGCATGGAGGATGGAAGATGAAAGTGACCCTAATGAACTATACATGGAAAGAAAGCAAAGCTTTCAAAAAAGGGAGTTCCTGAGAGTTTCCATGCACTGGCAAACCCAAACCCATCAAAATTTCCTAAACTACTGTGCATGGAAATAATATTTAAAGAGGATTATTAAGAATTTTCCATGCACTAGCAATCTTTGACCCTCTGCTAACCTTCAAGAAAAGAAATGCTTCAAGAACTACCCATGTACAGGAAACTCCTTCTCCTCTCTAGAAATATTCTGTAGGAAATATGAATCTTCACCTCCTTTACCAATTATCACAAAAGGCCCAATCCATAAAGCTTCAAACTTGTCATGCTTCCCCTTATCCTAACATCGAGCATTCCACATCATCACCAAATCATCTTTTTCAAATTTTATCTTCTTCGCATTTTTATCAAAAACGTACTTCATTTTTTACTGCAATTTCACATTCTGCTTCTGAGCAACTCTTCTCACTTCATCAAGATCTATAAGCTTCTCCATTCTTTCCTCCATTGGATCAAAAATATTCAAGTATTCTTGTAGAATAAATTTATAGACTGGAAAAATATTCTGCAATGGCATCTTAGCTTGTGTCCCATACACCAACTCAAATGGGGATTTTCCAGTTGCCCTTTTTACTGTAATTATGTCTACCCATACAACCAATCTTAACTCTGAGTCCCATGCCTTTTTTTTTGTATCCAGCATCCTCCTTACTATCTTCAAAAGATTTTTAATACTTGACTCTACCTAACCATTGGATTGTGGATGATATGGGGTAGAATCTTTCTTCAAGGCTACATTAGCCAAAAAATCAACCATCAAGTTTTTAGATTTATCTATCCAATCAATTGAAAATGCATCAAATAGTTCAACTGTATCCCACACAACATTTCTATATTGTTTCAGCATCTTGTTCTTTGCAGCATATTTTGATCTAACTTGTGACACAACTAACTTAGAATCTTCCAAAACATTCAACAATTTAATCTTATGCTTTACAACCATGTTCAAACCAATCAACAAAGCTTCATACTCGGCCACATTATTTGTACATTCAAAAGCCAACAAAAATGAATGTTTAAATGTTGTACCTTCAGGTGATATGAAAAATACCCCATATCCATTACCTTATTGCTTACACATCCCATCAAAATATATTTTCCACACACCCTGCTGATTTCTAGAGACAAGCTTATCAATTGGGTTAGTATTCACTAGTTCTAGCTAAGATAATTCTACTCTAAAACTCCCCAAATCTACATCACAGAAGCAATTAAGTTGTACTTGAAGAAAAAACTCAAAATTTTGATTCACCCTTGGTTCTCTACATAGTTTTACCTCTTCACCATTAACTAGTATTCTGGCATATGATAAGTCAAATTGCACATTACCTCCGACTATTGCAGTCCACTATCTTGAAAAAAGCATTCCAAATTAAGGAGGTGTATCAATCACAGTTATATCGATGTTATAAGTTGCTTGTGGGTAGGCTACTAATTTTACTTCTACATCTTTCATAATACCCACAATTGGGACATGCCTACTATCCATAGCTTAAAATTCACCACCCTCAATATCTATCCACATGCCAAGTTGCTTCATTACCCCTTGGTGCAGGAGCACCTTAAAGGTCTTTTGGAAGATCTTGTTGTTTTGGCTTGTAGGTGGTTCTAGCCAACAACCAAGGGAATTAGGAATATGATGTAAAGTCCCAAGAGTGTTTTTGATGTGTGTGTTATGGAAAACTTAGGGTAGCCTAGAGCTTTGAAGTTTGGAGAAGCTTTAATGATGAAATTAGGCAAATTTGTTAATGTAGTCTTGGCTATTTGTCCTAAAAGTTGGAAATGCAATTAATGATGCTCTAAGCCCGACCCAAGGGTCCTAGGACATGGGAGAAAGTTATATAAGGTCAAAAAACCCTAATACCTATGTTGGAGGATTGATTGTACGAATTGAGATTTGAGAAGGAGATTTTGTGACTTGGAAAATAACAAGTTTTCATTGAATTTCGGTGTTTGAGCCTTCATTCAGACAAGAATGGATTGAAAGGACTCATCTGACACTTTTATTCTTTCAATTTTTTCACTTACTTACTATTTGAATCATTAGATTAGACATTTAATTCAACTGGTTTTTTTTTTGCAAGTTTTTGTTGTTCTTGGTCTCACTGTCAGTTCAGGCCAGTTTGTAAAACAATGATCCCCACTTGAATTCCCATGGCAAGGCTACCATGACCACTTGGAATAAAGTAGGGGACTGTATTTATAGTGTAAATAGGGTGTTTGAAGTGTTGGTTTTCAGGGGAGGTGATGAATTCATCAAGCACTAGGCGAGTGCAAGTGCATTCTGGCTAGTGCCTTGGAGAGGACAACAACAAACAAAGTCGCTAAATTGATTGTTTTGTGCCAATCAGGAGTATGGAAGTGTGGGAACATGTATCACATACATGTTTGTGGAAGGAGGAGAGTTGAGGAGGTCGTTGAAGCCTTCAAAGTAGGAAACAAAGCCAAAAACCCTAGAAACCCTTGAAAATAGGGGGTTTGAGGACAGTCATATGTACAAACCCTATTAGGACCTAAGACCTGGTAAATCTTGGAGCTTTGGAGGTCACTAGGAAGAATCTACAAAAATATATGAGGTTTGTTAAGACTGTTTGTGAGAAAAGACAAGAAAACAAGTTCTAGGAGGCCTAATTGGGGCAAAAAGGCTACAAGGCCTAAAACAAGGTTTTCATGAAGTCAATGAAAAAAAGGTGAAAGAAACCACCTAGATGGATTAGTGAGGAGAAAAAAAAACTAAGGGACAACTAGAATACCCTTCCCTAGCCCTAGAGTGGTTAGGACACTTTGGGTCAGTGTGGAGCACAAGGAGGCTCAGTGGTGGAATGGGAGTAATGGTGAAGAATTTGAAATAGGTGGAGAGTCTTATGTGGTGAGAGGGGTTTAGGAGTGATCCCTAAGTAGGGTAGAGAGGAATACCCTAGGAATACTAGAGAATAGGTCTTGTGAAGAGAAAGAGTTCTCTTGGGGGATAGGACTCCCCATCAAATTGGTATCAAAGCCACTAAAAGGCTTGGGAATTGAGAAGTGAATGTCAGAAAGAAGGGAATCCATAGGAGAAAGCACCATGGTGACCAATGTAGAGTTGGAAAGAGATTTGACAAAGCAACAAGAAAAGAATAGACATCTTGAAGTAGTTGTGGAAGAAATGAAACAAAAACTAGAAGAGGTTGCAAAGATTGTAGGCAAGATGAAAGTGCTATTAGCAGAGGACAAAGACAAGTGTAAGGACTATCTTGAGGAAGAAATAGAACCAAAACCTGACCCTCCATTAGCAGAGGAATCCTTCCTCAAAGAATTGAAGGCATTAAGTGGCAAGGCACTAGAAGATGTCCCTATTTTCATAGGAAGAATGGATGCAAAGTTAGTTATGGAATGGATAGAGGAAACGGAGAATCACTTTGAATGTGATGGAATTATAGAGGCACAAAAGGTGAAGATAGCCAAATCAACGTTAAGAGGACAAGAATTAACTTGGTGGAAGTTCTTGGAAGAAGAAAGAGAGATGGAAGGAAAGAATCCAATAGGAAATTGGAAGACAATGGTGGCTAAGGTGAAGTAAAACTATCTACCTGAGGATTATGACATCCAATTGCATAAGAAGAGGAAAAATATTAGACGAAGAGACCTAGATGTAGTTGCCTATTTAGAGGAGTTCCAAAAGCTAAGCCTTAGGTCTAGAGTGCAAGAAATTGAAAGCATTAAGGTTGCTAGGTATTTGAACGGCCTTAGATGGAACATACAAGAGGAGTTGAGTCTCTTCACACTTAATACCCTCCATAGCTGCTATCAGATGGCTATTAAAGTGGAAGAGAAATTGAAAAGGAAACAAGAATCTAATACCAAGGGTAAAGGAAAAGGTAGAGACACTAGAGGTGGACATAGAGGAAGTTTTGGTGGAAGGAGCAATGAGAATAGAAGCCAAGGTGATACTAAGGTTGTTGAAAAATCCCATGAGTCAAAAAATAGAGGGGGATATAGAGGTAGAAGCTCTAACAATGGTGGAAGAGGCAGATCAGGAGGATTTGGGAGAAGTTCTCATTTTGCTTCCATGAAGTGCTACAATTGTGGACAGTTGGGTCATCTAGCTTATAGGTGTCCTGACAATCCAGCATCTTCACAAGGTGAGAAAAGGGTTACTTATGTTCAAGAAGAGGACTATTCCAAACATTCAGAGGTGAGTCTAGATTTAGAGAAAGGTGAGAATCTCATGTTGAGAAGGATCTTGATCAACGCACCTACCGAGGATGAACACAAACATAGGAGAGCTCTTTTTAGAGTCAAGTGCAAGATACTAGGTAAGGTCTGCAAGTTCATCATTGACTCAGGATCTACTGATAATGTCATATCAGAGGAGGTAGTGTAGAATTTGAACCTCATCAAGATACCCCATGTGTTCCCTTACAAGGTTACTTGGTTGAACAAGGCATAGAATATATTGGTCAATGAGCAAGTATGGGTTGAATTTGCTATAGGGAAGTATCAAGATAGGATACTATGTGATGTGTTACCAATAGATGCATGCCATCTATTGCTTGGTAGACCATGGCAAGGAGAACAAGTACTCATTCAAGAAGGATGGAGTGACTTACAAAATTTAGTCTTTGTTGGAAGAATGCACAGTGGAAAAGGCAGAAACCAGTGTACTTTTGATGAGTGGAAAGGAATTCCTAAAACACATCAAGGAGGAAGAAGGAGTTGTCTATGCAATCATGTTGAAACCAAAGATGAAGGAGGCACCTAGCTGGCTACCTATGACAGCATAAGTGAAACAACTATTGGATCAGTTCGGGGATATTATTTGTGAAGGCACACCATGTACACTACCACCTAAGAGAGAAATTCGTCATCAAATAGACTTTATACCAGGAGCAACATTGCCTAACAAGGCTGCATACAAGATGACACTCGCGCAGAACAAAGAGATAGCAAGGAAAGTTCAAGAACTTTTGGATCAAGGGCTAATCAGAAAAAGCATAAGCCCATGTGCTGTTCCAGTGGTGTTGGCACCTAAAAAGGGAGACAAGTGGATAATGTGTATTGATTCTAGGGCAATAAATAGGATAACCATTAGGTATAGGTTTCCTATTCCTAGGATAGAAGACTGAATGGATGGTTTAGGGGGTGCTAAGTACTACTCCAAAATTGATTTGAAAAGTGGCTATTATCAGATTAGGATGAAAGAGGGAGATGAATGGAAGTCAAAATTTAAAACCATAGAGGGGTTCTATGAATGGTTAGTGATGCCATTCGGGCTTACAAATGCACCTAGCACTTTTATGAGGGTGATGAATGAGGTCTTAAAGGACTATATTGGAGTCTTTGTGGTTTCCTACCTAGATGATATTCTCATCTTTAGCAAAACAAAAGAAGAACATATGAAGCACCTAGAACTTGTGTTGAAGAAACTTCAAGAGGATAAGCTCACCATAAATCTTGAGAAAAGTGAGTTCATGAAGCAAGAGCTAGTCTACTTAGGATTTCTAGTGTCTCAAGGGAAATTGTAGATGGACAAGAGCAAGGTTGAAGCCATTCTTAGTTGTCCTACTCCCAAGACAGGGACTAAAGTTAGGAGTTTCCATGGATTACCACAATTCTATAGGAATTTTGTTAGAAGATTTAGTGAAATTTGTACACTGGTCCTTGACACCATCAAAGGAGGACTGAAAACAAAGTTTGTGTAGACCAAAGAAGCCAATGAAGGATTTGAAAGATTGAAGAGGGAGATAGCTACCCAACCTATCCTAGTTTTACCAAGTTTTGAAAAACCGTTCATAGTGGAATGTGATGCAAGTAACATAGCAATGGGTGCTGTTCTAAGCCAAGAAGGCAGGCTAGTGGCATTCTTTAGTGAAAGGTTGAATGAAGCAGAGTCTAAGTACTCATCCTATGACTTAGAGCTATATGATTTGGTATAGGCTCTCAAGAAGTGGAGGCACTACCTATTACCCAAAGAATTTGTGGTATACACCAACAATCAGGCCTTAAGTTACATCAATACTTAGGAGAAGCTCAATTTGAGGCACACCAAATGGATCAAGTTTTGAAGTCGTACACCTTTACTATCAAGCACAAGAAAGGGGTTTATTACAATGTTGTGGATGCTCTTAGTAAGAGATTGCTTACCATACAGGAGATACAGTTGCAAAGTACAAGGGTTGAAGGATTCAAAGACCTATATGAAGGAGATTCTGATTTCTTAGAGATCTACAAGGTATGTACTAATTTTGAAAACCATTTTCACAGTGAATATGCAGATTATACTTTGCAAAATGGTCTATTATTTAGAGGGAAACAATTATGTGTTCCAAGAGGTTCCATGAGGGAAAATGTTATCCAAGAAAAGCACAATGGAAATTTGAGTGGACACTTTGGATTGAACAAGACCCTAGACTTAGTGGAAAGGTTCTATTGGTGGCCTAAGATGAAAAGAGATGTATGAAGGTATGTGGAGCAATGTGGAGTGTGTCAAAAGGAAAAGGGAACATCAACCAATGCAAGTATTTATCATCCATTACCCATCCCAAGTAGACCATGGGAATGCATAAGCATGGACTTCATAGTAGGACTACCTAGGACACCAACTAGTTTTGATAGTGTGTTTGTGGTAGTGGACAGATTCAGCAAGATGAGCCATTTTATCCGATGCAAAACAACACATGATGCAAGTCATATTGTACACCTATTCTTCAAGGAAGTAGTGAGGATACATGGGTTGCCAAAGAGCATAGTTGTAGACAGAGATGTGAAGTTTATGGGGAATTTTTGGAAAACTCTTTGAAGGAGGTTAGGAACCAACTTGTCTCATAGCTCAACATATCATCCTCAAACGGATGGACAGAAAGAGGTGATCAATAGAGTACTTGGTAACTTGTTGAGATGTTTAAATAAGGATTATGGACAAGGATGGGAGCAAGTGATTCCACAAGCAGATTTTGCTTACAATGATAGCACAAATAGGACCATTGGTAAGAGTCCATTTGAGATAGTATATGACTTACATCCAAGGGGTGTACTTGAGCTTAGAGATCTAAAAGGTTATGAAGGAATCAGTGGTCATGCTGATGATTTTTCTCAATCAATGAGAGAGGTTCATGAGCAGGTAAAGAAGACATTAATGGAGGCTAACCACAAGTTGAAGCAAAAAGAGATGAAGGGAAGAGAGAACTACAATTTGAGATAGGTGATATGGTGATGGTATACTTGAAAAAGGCTAGACTATAGAAAGGCGTACCAAGTAAGCTACAGATGAAGAGGATAGGGCCATGCAAATTGTTGGCTAAGTATGGATCAAATGCGTACAAGGTGGAGTTACCCAAGGAGATGTCCATTTCACCTATCTTCAATGTGAAAGACTTGGTGAAGTATAAAGGACCAGAAATGGATGAGGAAAAATATAGTGCTGAGTTCAGTAAGGATGTGGAAGGACTGAAGGTACCTGATCAAATCAAACCACAAGTGGACAAGATTTTAGACTCAAGGGTGAAGAAGAAGACTAGGAACAAGACATACATGGGGCACTTAGTGAAGTGGAGACATCAAATAGAGTCAAAGGCTACTTGGATAGAAAAAAGTGACTTTAAGAAGCATGGAATTAGTGAGGAGCTCTTGACACCACAGGTTCCTTAACTTCTTTGTTGCAGGGGGAGAATGGTGCAGGAGCACCTTAAAGGTCTCTTGGAAGATCTTGTTGTTCTAGCTTGTAGATGGTTCTAGCCAACCGCCAAGGGAATAAGGAATATGATGTAAATTCCCAAGAGTTTTTTTGATGTGTGTGCTATGGAAAACTTAGGGTAGCCTAGAGCTTTGAAGTTTGGAGAAGCCTTAATGATGAAATTAGGCAAATTTGTCAATGTAGTCTTGGCTATTTGTCCTAAAAGTTGGAAAATGGCATTAATGATGCTCTAAGCCCAACCCAAGGGTCCTAGCACATCGGAGAAAGGTATATAAGGTCAATAAAATCCTTATAACTGTGTTGGAGGATTGATTGTATGAATTGAGATTTGAGAATGAGATTTTGTGACTTGGAAAAGAGCAAGTTTTCATTGAATTTATGTGTTTGATCCTTCATCCAATCAAGAATGGATTTAAAGGAATTATATGATGCTTTGATTCTTTCACTTGTGTCACTTAATTACTATGTGAAGCATTATTTTAGTCATTTAATTCAACTGGTTTTTTTTTGCAAGTTTTTGGTGTTCTTGGTCTCATTGTCGGTTCAGGCCAGTTTGTAAAACAATGATCCCCACTTGAATTCTCGTGGAAAGGCTACCATGTCCAATTGGAATCACATAGGGGACTATATGTATAGTTTAAATATGGTTTTTGGAGTCTTGGTTTGTAGGAGAGGTGATGAATTCATCAAGCACTAGGCGAGTGCAAGTGCATTCTGGCTAGCGGCTTGGAGAGGACAGCAGAAAATAAAGTTGCTAAATGGATTGGTTTGTGCCAATAAAAAGTATGGAAGTGTGGGAACATGTATCATAGACATGTGTGTAGAAGGAGGAGAGTTGAGGAGGTCCTTGAATCCTTCAAAGGAGGAAACAAAGCCAAAAACCCTAGAAACCCTTGAAAATAGGGGGTTCAAGGACAATCATATGTACGTACCCTATTACAATCTAAGACCGAGTAAATATTGGAGCCTTGGAGGTCACTAGGAAGAATCTACAAAAATATATGGGGGTTGTTAAGATTTTTTGTGAGAAAAGACAAGAAAATGAGTTCTAGGAGGCCTAATTGAGGCAAAAAGGCTACAAGGCCTAAAACAAGGTTTTCATGAAATTGATGAACAAAAGGTGAAAGAAACCACCTAGATGGATCAGTGAGGAGAAAAAAAAACTAAGGGACAACTAGAATACCCTTCGCTAGCCCTGAAGTGGTTAGGACACTTTGGGTCAGTGTGGAGCCCAAGGAAGCTCAGTGGTGGAATGAGAGTAATGGTGAAGAATTTGAAATTGGTGGAGAGTCTTATGTGTTGAGAGGGGTTTAGGAGTGATCCCTGAGTAGGGTAGAGAGGAATACCCTAGGAAGACTAGAGAATAGGTCTTGGGAGGAGCAAGAGTGCTCTTCAGGGATAGGACTCCCCATCACCCCTACTAGCATAATATTCATAGAATCACCTGAATCTATCATGCAATTTCTTACCAATTTACCATTTATGAGTAAGGTAGTGAAAAATGGATCAATTTGTGGTGTGTTCATTAATGCATCATTTAAGCCAATTTCTAAAAAAATTATCTTTCCTTTCTTATTAGTAATTGCAGGATTCTCATTTTTTTCAAAGTTCACAACTTGATTCCTCCCACCAAAAATCAATTGAATAGCACTCTCCCCATACTCTTTAATCTTCATCATTTCAAGTAATGGGACATATATTTTTACTTGGGATAAAGCTTGGACAAAATCAAAAGATGCACCTTCAACTCTTATCAACTTGTTTTGCTCTGTCGGTTCACCTTTGTACTCCTCTTTTTCCCTCTTTTGATGTCTGGTCCATTTTTTGTTTATCCTTGGGGAATTATTTATTTTCTTCTTTAGGAACATACTTTTGTTCCTTGTTATGAGGGGGCTCATCATTTGTCTTTTTTGATATTTCATGGGACATCTTTTTATCTTTCAAAAATATTCCTTTTGGAACAGCTTCACTCTCATTCACTGTTATATTCCTCAGCCGATACTTTCTTTTAGGCAGCTCAACTACTGCAAAAGTCAATATTTTAATTTATTCCTCAATTGGTCTCTTCATATTTCCCTTATTAGTTTGATATGATGCAGTAGGGAAACCTTGTTCATCATCACTTTCTTCACAATCAGAAAAAAATTGTTGCCCTGCCATGTGAACATTATATTTCTGATGATCAACATCATATTCGTATCCTCCCTCTTTTGAAGATGAATATCCCTGCTTTGTTGAGTGAAGAATATGAGAAGTCAAATAAATTTTATTGTCTTCTTCATTATTTTTTTCTGCCGTATCTTTTCCTAGCACTAACTAAGCTACAACACAATGTTCTGAAGAATGTGGCAAGTCACAAAATGAGCACCAAGGACCATTACCAACCATCTATTTCCCCCTTTTCTTCAAAGGGTCAGGTGTCTCTTTATTTCTTGGCCCATCCATCACTGGCTTCCCATATCTCCAATTTGTATTATAAGGCATGTCATGTACTCTTAGCATCTCATTCCTATATGTGTTTTCTTCTTTATTTGGAGGAGCATATTGGGGAACCCTTGGGTTATCCCTCTTGGAAATCATTCTTGCAACTTTATTTTTATTTTCAATGGTGAGTGCTATCCTTTGAGCTTTAGCCAAATTCCTAGGACCCCTATTCCTAAGCTCATAACCTGTCTTAGGATCAAAATATTTTTGATAAATACTCAATGCAGCAGGTGTTGGTACAAAAAAATGTAGGTTTTAACCTCTAGAGTATGCAAGACTCTTACAACATTCTTGGACAACATACAAGACCAATTATACAATCGAACCTTCTACTCTTTAGGTTTTGCTAGACCTAGGTGGGTGAACCTATATGAAATATGCAGATTTTGGGATTGAATTTCCTGCTAAACAGTCTACCTATAATAGCAATTAGGAATAGATAGACAAAAGAATACCATCACTAACCCTACTATACAAATAAAGGTTTCAAATGATTTGTTTAAAATAAGTTCTTTACTTTGGGATATGGTTGGCTAGTGCCTCATTTCCACTGGGCAATGGAGTCAAAGATGTTACAGATTACTTATAGATATTTATCCATGACATAATTTAAGCTGTTAAACACTCTATGGGATGAATTTTTAATGACTGGCGTATAACTTCATCATTTCATGACTGGCATGAAAATTATTAAAATATTTCCTTGTTTAGTTCTCCTTCAACTATCCAAAAGGAATCCCACAAACAATATGATTTATTTAAAGGAAATGTTATATCTGACTTGCAGATACCAATAAACGAAATCATACAAAGTTAAGAAATGCACCTTGAAAAATTAAAACATACTTGACATTCGAATTCAAATGATTGAAAGACTCCAAATTGGAGAGAACTAATCAGAAATTTATGATTGTGATACCATCAACACCACAACCAGAAGGGAATTCGGTCAAAAATTATCTCCATTACACTGTTTCCAGAAGGTTTGTTACATTATTTTTTCACTCCTAGTCCCAGAAAAATGTTTTTTTTTTGCAACTATTTTTTTTAATTATTTATACTATTCATGCCAAGGGTTGTGACCCTTCACAATATAGTTTCATCAGTTTACATTTTCATGTTTATAACTGCTTGTATTTTGGCAGAGATCAAAATATTTAATTATGTTTCCTTTCGGCAAATTAAATATTTCACAAAAAATTTATGCCTTCGATTTGTCATTTTATCCGTTCCCACCTGTATTTCTTATCATATCGGAATTTTGTACTTTACCTTGCCTTTACCTTTATCTCCCCATAGTTTTCATTGTTTTACCACTCTACCGTGGGTTTGACTTTTCCACCTGTGGTTGGGCAGTGACTGGCCCTTACTACTCACTTGTCATCTATTCCTATCCACTGCAATCACCGTAGTTTATGCCCTAGCTGGTTACGATATGGAGGTAACCATCACTACTACCTGCTATCAGTTTACAACACTACCACGGTCATTATTTTAATGGCCACAGTATTGCGGTAACCACTACCCGTCTGTCACTTCTCTTCCTTCGATGTTGACCATTTACCACGTCATCTATGCCGCTCGTTGACTATCATTGCATGCTAAACCTCTACCGCTCTACCATGGTATATGTTAGTGTTGCTACCCTTGCTATCTATTGACCGCTACTGCGGCCACTGAGGTCTATGGTTTAACCACGTGCGGTACCGCGGTGAGCACTTTATGCCCGCCTGCTGACCACTACCGCCATACCGTAGGCCCCTTTGTGGGAGGCTATGGTAAGGCGGTAAACACATAGAAATTAAATATTAAGGTAGCGACATGAAGTATAAGATGTTTTTAGCATTTGGATGGCGAAAAGGATTATTTTTTATTGACAAAAGACATGAAAATTTGATTCCAGGTGGCTAAAGACTTAGGATCTTGATGAAGAATTATGGGAAAGCCTTAAAATTCAAAAGGGAAATTTGGGTTCTAACAGTGGCTCCTATTGGGGATGAGTGATATGCAAATCACTGCAAGAATCCAAAATATCAATTGGGAGAGCAGACCAAGCTAACGATGAAAAATGAAAGCCATAGAAAATAGATGGAATGAACAGATGACTAGTATGAAAGATGGAGAAAATGATCCTAAACTACTATACATGGAAGGGAAAGCAATGCTTTCAAAAATGGAACTCCTAAGAATGTCCATGTACTGGAAAACCCAGACCCTTCAAAATTTCATAAACTACTGTGCATGGAAAAAACATTTAAAAAGGGTTATTAAGAATTTCCCATGCATTGGAAATCCTTGACCCTCTGCTGATCCCTAAGAGAAGAAAAACTTCAAGAACTTCCCATGTATAGACAAATCTTGCTCCTCTCCAGACATGTTCTACAGGAAATATGAATCCTCACCTCTTTTACCAGTTATCACAAAAGGACCTAGCCATAAAGTTTCAAACTTACCATGCTTCCCCTTATCCTGACACCGAGCATTCCACATCAAAACCAAGTCATTATTTTCAAACTTTCTCTTCTTGGCCTTTTTATCAAAAATATATTTCATTTGTAATTGCAACTTCACATTCTACTTCTGAGAAAATCTTCTCACTTCATCAAGCTCTACAAGTTGTTCCATTCTTTCCTCCATTGGATCAGAAATATCCAAGTCTTCATGCAAAATAAAATTATATACTAGAAAAAGATTATGCAATGGTATCCTAGCCTGGGTCACATATACCAACTCAAATAAAGATTTTCAAGTTGCTCTTTTTATTGTAATTTTTTCTTCCCATACAACCAATCTTAACTTCGAATCCCATGCCCTTTTGTTTGTATCCAACATCCTCCTTACTATCTTCAAAAGGTTTTTATTACTTGACTCTACCTGACCATTGGCTTGTGGATGATATGGAGCAAAATAAGAAATATTAATTCCATATGTTTTGTAGAAACCTTTAAACTCATATGATCTAAAACACATTCCATTATCTGTGATCAATTTGGCTGGAGTACCAAACCTAGTCATAACATTCTCCATCAAAAAATTCACTACCACTTTGCTCGTTGCTTGCCTAGTTGGAACAACCTCCACCCACTTAGTAAAATAGTCAGTGGCCACTAGTATCCATCTGTGCCCTCCACTTGATTTATCTTGTATTTCTCCAATGAAATCAACTCCCCATTGCTGAAAAGGTGCTTCTACCTACAAAGGTCTAAGTGGCAATGCTCCTTGATACCTCGGTTTTCCCAAAAAATTCTTGCAAGCCTCACACTTTCTCACATACACAAAGGAATCATTGAATACCCTAGGCCAATAATAACCAACCCTGATAATTTTGTGTGCAGTAGTCCTAGCAAAATAATGGCCTCCACACACCCCTTCATGCATTTCTTTCAAAACATATTCTGCTTGGGATTCATCTAAACATAACAATAATATACAATCCCTACTTTTCAAGAATAAATCCCCTTCTATGAAAACATATTTAGAAGCGTGCAACTTCAAAGTTCTCCTTTGATTATCATTCAAACCTTCAAGGCACTTCATGTGTTTCAGATAATGCATTACATTTTTTTACCATGGAGTATGCTCAATACTTGCTATGATTTCACTCTTACCTTCGATATTACAGATCTGGTTTGCTTCAATATTTGTTTCTTCCATCAGCCTAGCTAAACCCTATCCTCTTACCAACTTTGTAATCTAAATCTCCATGTTAAATTCTTGAATTTTGTTAATCCACCTGCATCGCTTCCCTGTCACTTTTGTCTGTACCAGGATATCCTTCACAGCTGCATGTGGGACATAAGCAAATATCTTAGCTCCAATAAGCTAAGGTCTGAAAGCCTTTACTACTCTGACTAGTGCATAAGCCTAGTTTTCCATAATGCCATATTTCAATTCTGACCCTTGCAAAGATTTACTGAAAAAAGAAACACGTTGCTCGTAACCTTCATCATTCTTTTGTAACATAACAATAGCTATGGTATGGAATGAAGCAAAAGCAAATATCTGAAACGGCTTAGTAAAATCAGGGGATTTTAAGATAGGAGTCTCCTTGATAGCTCTTTTTATAGATATGAAGGCATCCATTGCTTCAATAGTCCAATCCAATTTCTCTCCCCTTTTCAACATCTTAGATATAGGTTTAACAATCTCAGCAAAATTGGACACAAATCTCCTAACAACAAAATTTATTTGGCCAAAATATGATTGGATTGCTTTGACAATTTTAGGAATGGGAATTTTATCTATGGCATCTACCCTTTCAGGAACTATCCTAACCCCATCTTTTGATACAATATGCCCCAAAATTTTACCCTTTGTAACAGTAATGTGACATTTTTTAGGATTAAGACTTATACCATACTCCAAGGCTTTGATGAAGATCTTCTCTAAATCAGCAACATGATCCTTTGCCCTTTCGGAATAAGTAGTGAGGTCATCCTGATATAGCACCATTATAACATTTATTAGATTTGCAAATGCCACATCCATGGCTCTTTGAAAGGTATCTCCTACATTTGTGAGACCAAAAGGCATCCTTATATAAACTTGTGAGACCAAAAGGCGTCCTTATATAAACATACGTTTCCCATGGTGTAGTGAATGTTGTCTTATACTATTCAGACTCTTTGAATTTGACTTGATTATAACCAGAAAATCCATCCATCATTGACAATAGCTCACACCCTGTTACTTTTGCAATATCGCCTCCATATTTGGAAGAGGATAATTATCTTTTAGGGAAGCCACATTCAAATTTCTGAAATCTACATAGAGTCTTATGTCCCCATTTTTCTTCTTGACTAGAACCAAATTTGAGACTGATGTTGAATGCCTAATGGGTTTTATGATACCTCCATCTCTAAGTTTTTCCAGCTCCTCCTGCATTTTAGGTTCAAGAGTGGGGTTAATAGGCCTTTGCTTCTGTCTGAATGGCCTTGTGTCTGGCTTAAATGGAATCTCATGCTGAAAAATATCTTCTCTATATGCATTCAAATCTTCATAAGACCAAGCAAACACATGCTTGTATTTTGTCAGCAATGTGATCAGCATTCTCCTGATGGCTGGGCTTATTTTCTTTCCAGTATAAACCCTTTTTGGTGCTAACTCAGTTCCCAAATTTATTTCTTCAATATCCTCTTTCTTAACAAATGTCTACTTTATGAGGGAATGATCATTCCCATCATACACCCTTTCCAAAGCCACAAGCCCTTTGGGAAGCTTGTTAGTTTTAAGCTACAAAACGTCCTTCCCAAATACAACCTGTTTCCCATCCATTTCTTCTACAAAAGCATTGAAATCAATCTCCTATGCCTCATACTGATCTATACAATGAAGAAACTTCAAATGGTCAGTATCATTATCAAAAACTTGCCAACTATATACATTGTTAGGGATTGGTGGTCTCATTTTAAATTCAACCTGAGACACTCCTGCCAAAGTCATATCATCCTTCTTCAAGGCTACTTAGCCAAAAAATCAGCCATCAAATTTTCAGATCTATCTATCCAATCAATTTAAAATGCATCAAATAGTTCCACCATATCCCATACAACATTCCTATATTGTTTCAACCTCTTGTTCTTTGCAACATACTTTGATCTAACTTGTGACACAACTAACTTAGAATCTCCCAAAACAGACAACAACCTAATCTTGTGTTTGACAACCATGTTTAAGCCAAACAACAAAGCTTCTTACTCAACCACATTATTTGTACATTCAAAAGCCAACAAAAATGAATATTTAAATGTTGTACCTTCAGGTGATATGAAAATTACTCCAGCTCCATTACCTTCTTGACTACATGCCCCATCAAAGTACATTTTCCACACACCTTGCTGATTTCTAGAAACAAGTCTATCTATTGGGTCAGCATTCACTAGTTCTAGCTGAGATAATTCAACTCTGAAACTCCCCAAATCTACATCACAAAAACAATTAAGTTATTCCTGAGGAACACACTCAACAATCTAATTCACCCTTGGTTCTCTATATAATTTCACCTCTTCACCATTAACTAGTATTGTGGCATATGATAAGTCAAATTGCACATTACCTCTAATTGTTGCAGTCCACTGTCTTGACAAAAGAATTCTAAACTAAGGAGGTGTATCAATCATAGTTATATCAATATTATAAGTAGCTTGCTGGTAGGCTGCTAATTTTACTTCTACATCTTTCATAATCCCCACTACTGGGACAGGCCTACTATCCATAGCATAACATTTACCACCCTCAACATCTATCCACATGCCAAGCTGTTTCATTACCCTGATTGGCATAATATTCATAGAAGCGCCTGAATCTATCATGCAATTTCTTACCAACTTACCATTTATGAGTAGGGTAGTGAAAAATGGATCAATTTGTGGTGTGTTCATCAATGCATCATTTAAGCCAATTTCTGAAATTTTTATCTTTCCTTTCTTATCAACAATTGCAGGATTCTCATTTTGTTCAAAGTTCACAATTTGATTCCTCCCACCAGAAATCAATTGAATAGCACTCTCTCTGTATTCCTTAATTTTCATCATTTCAAGTAATGGGACAGATATCTTCACTTGGGATAAAGCTTGCACAAAATCAAAAGATGCACCTTCAGCTCTTATCAACTTCTTTTGCTCTGCTGGTTCGCTTTTTTATTCCTCCTTCTCCTTCTTTGAGGTCTGATCCATTTTGTTTTTATCCTTGGTGAATTCTTTATTTTCTTCTTTTGGAACACACTTTTGTTCTTTTTTATGAGAGCACTCATCATTTATCTTCTTTGATATTTCATGGGACATCCTTTTATCTTTCAAGAGTATTCCTCTTGGAACATCTTCATTATCATTCACTATTTTATTCCTCAACCGATACTTGCTTTTAGCCAGCTCAACTGCTGCAATAGTCAATCTTTTAATTTCTTCATCAATTGGTCTCCTCATATTTCTTCTATTAAGCTGGTATGATGTGGTAGGAGGAGCTTGTTCATCATCATTTTCTTCATAATCAGAAAAAATTTGTTGCTTTACCATGTGAACATTATATTTCTGATGATCAACATCATATTCATATCCTCCCTCTTTGGAAGATGAATATCCTTTCTCTGCCGAGTGAAGAATATGGGAGGTCAAATAAATGTTATTGTCTTCTTCATCATTGTTTTCTGCCATATTATTTCCTGGTATTGACTGTGCTACAACACAATGTTCTGAAGAATGTGGCAAGTCACAAAATGAACACCAAGGATTATTATCAACCATGTATGTCCCTCTTTTCTTCAATGGGTTAGGTGTCTCTTTATTTCTTGGCCCATCTATTACTGGCTTTCCATTTCTCCAATTTGTATTATAGGGCATATCATGTAGTCTAGGCCTTTCACTCCTATATGTGTTCTCTTGTTTATTTGGAGGAGCATATTGGGGAACCCTTTGGTTATCCCTCTTGACAATCATCCCTACAACTTTCCTATTGTTTTCAATGGTGAGTGCTATCCTTTGAGCTTCAGCCAAATTTCTAGGACCCCTATTCCTGAGTTCATAACCTATCTTAGGATCAAAAGCTTTAAAATAAATACTCAATGCAACAAGATCAGCCAATTTAGATCCAGGAGGTATCTTATTGTGCAATTTAGAAAACCTTTGGTTGAATTCATAGGCTGACTCATTTTGATGTTTTTGAATGGTGACTAACTCATGCAATGCAAACTTAGGTGCATACTGATTCCCATACTGCTCAAGAAACTGTTCATAAAACACATGAATAGAATTAATAGAAGTTGTTGGCAGACTATTAAACAAATCTCTGGCATCTTCAATTAGTGACATCATAAACAGTCTCATTTGTATATCTTCATACTGCATATCTAAATCTTGCATAAAAGCATTAAAACTCCTTAAATGCTCTTCAGCTGCAATAGCATTGCTCCCTGTGAATTTTGGGACCAAACTTCTCCAACTATTATCCATAGGGTAAGGGCATATTTGTAGTCTAGCCAAGTCAAACTGCATAATCATGGTTGCATATTGTGGAGGAGGATTTTGGTAATACTGACGCTGGTACAATGGATTATTATTTTCCACATATTGTTGACCTTGCGGGGGTATATGCTGCTGATAAGGAGGTGGCTAAACACCTTGATTTTGTGGTGGAATATTTTGATATCTACCTTGATTCCTTAGCTGATTTTGGTAGGCCTGTGAGGAATTTGATGGGCCTGCATTATTGTTCCCTTGCCTATGAGGTGGCACATATTTTTGCAGATTAGCCATTTGAGTATTGATCTGTACTTTCCTCAATTTCAATTCTTCAAGCTCCCTAATTGCCTAGAGCCTCTGTTCATATTCTATCCTTTCCCTTTCCACTTCTTGTCTCTCATGTTCTAGTCTTGCATTTATTTCATCTTTGGCCATAAGTTCATAATTCTCCTTAGAAGCTGCTTCATAGCCAAGTCCGTCTTGATTTTCTTCAAGAAAATCCATTTTCTGATCATATTCATGTTGTCTTCTTTCTCTTTCAACTTCAAATTCAGCCATGAATTCTTCAACCTTCTTAGGATCTGGTTGGTAAAAGGGGTTCCTTTGTTCCTCAGGAGCACGAGGTTCTCTAGAAGGGTTGCTTTCATTCACTAATGTTCCACATGAATTGTGTATCTCCAGTGATTCTTTTGATGTTTTATTTTTTTTCTGATGGTCCAATGTCATCGGTCACCTTTTTACCTTTATCATTCTTCTCTATCAATTTATTTTTGGCATTAGGACCATCACCATCTTTGTACAAAGACCTTCTTCCTTGCATTTTGAGAGAAATTGTGATAGTCTGAACTCTAGGAAGATTTCTTTTTGATATATATTTCAATTTATCAGTCTCAATATATTTGTTCATTCAAAGTCGCCACTCACTTTCCAAAAGTGAGAAAATCTACAATCCTTTATTCCTAGTAGAGTCCTCTACAACACACTGACTCTATGGCAAGGCTCACAATCAGATTTGTCCCCAGTAGAGTTGCCAAACTATTGGTACTCAAAAGGTAGGTTTTAACCTCTAGAGTATGCAAGAATCTGACAACATTCTTGGACAACATACAAGGAAAATTATACAATCAAACCTTCTACTCTTTAGGTTCTGCTAGACCTAGGTGGGTGAACCTATATGAAATATGCAGATTTTGGGACCGAATTTCCTGCTAAACAGTCTACCTATAATAGCAATTAGGAATAGATAGACAAAATAATACCATCACTAACCCTACTATACAAATAAAGGTTTCAAATTATTTGTTTAAAATAAGTTCTTTACTCTGGGATATGGCTGACCAGTGCCTCATTTCCACTAGGCAATGGAGTCAAAGATGTTACAGATTACTTATAGATATTTATCCATGACATAATTTAAGCTGTTAAAAACTCTATGGGATGAATTTTTAATGATTGGCAGATGACTTCATCATTTCATGACTGGCATGAAAAGTATTAAAATATTTCCTTGTTCAGTTCTCCTTCAACTATCTAAAAGGAATCCCACAAATAATATGATTTATTTAAAGGAAATGTTATATCTGACTTACAGATACCAATAAATGAAATCATACAAAGTTAAGAAATGCACCTTGAAGAATTAAAACATACTTGACATTCAAATTCCAATGACTGAAACACTCCAAATTGGAGAGAACTAATCATAAATTTACGATTGTGATACCATCAACACCACAACCAGAAGGGAATTCGGTCAAAAATTATCTCCATTGCACTATTTCCAGAAGGTTTGTTACATTATTTTTTCATTCCCAGTCCCAGAAAAAAGTATTTTTTTTGCAACTGATTTTTTAAATTATTTATACCATTCATGCCAAGGGTCGTGACCCTTCACATTACAGTTTCATCCATTTACATTTTCATGTTTATAGCCGCTTGTATTTTGACAGAGATCAAAATATTTAATTATGTTTCCTCTCGGAAAATTAAATATTTCAGACAATAGTTATGCCTTCGATTTGTCATTTTATCCGTTCCCACCTATATTTCTTATCATATCGACATTTTATACTTTACCCTACCTTTACCTTTATCTCCCCATAGTTTTCATTGTTTTACCGCTCTACCGCGGGTTTGACTTTTCCACCCGTGGTTGGGCAGTGACTGGCCCTTACTTTTCACTTGTTATCTATTCCTATCCACCCCAATCACCATGATTTATGCCCTGGCCGGTTACGGTATGGAGGTAATGATCACTACTGCCTACTATTGGTTTACTGTGCTACTACGGTCATTATTTTAACAGCCACGGTATTGCGGTAACCGTTACCCATCTGTCACTTCACTTCCTTTGATGTTGACTATTGACCACACCATCTCTGCCACTCGTTAACTGTCATTGCATGCTAAACCTCTACTACTCTACCGCGGTCTGTACTCGGACCCTCCGTGGTATTGTGGTATATGTTTGCGCCACTACCCTTGTTGTCTATTGACCGCTACCATGGCCGCTGAGGCCTGTGGTTTAACCGTGTGCGGTACCTTAGTGAGCACTTTATGCCTGCTTGCTAACCGCTACCGCCATACCGCAGACCCCTTTGTGGGAGGCCATGGTAAGGCAGTAAACACATAGAAATTAAATATTAAGGTAGCGACATGAAGTATAAGATGTTTTTAGCATTTGGATGGTGAAAAAGATGATTTTTTCTTGACAAAAGACATGAAAATTTTATTCCAAGTGGCTAAAGACTTAGGATCTTGATGAAGAATTATGGGAAAGCCTTAAAATTCAAAAGGGAAATTTGGGTTCTAACAGTAGGATCAACCAATTTAGCTCCAAAAGGTATCTTATTATGCAATTTAGAAAGTCTTTGGTTGAAATCATAAGATGATTCATTTTGATGCTTCTGAATAGTCACCAATTTATGCAATGCAAATTCAGGTGCATATTGATTCCCATACTGCTCAAGAAATTGTTCATAAAACGCATGAATAGAATTAATAGAAGTTGTTGGCAGACTATTAAACCAATCTCAAGCATCTTTAGTCAGTGACATCATAAATAATCTCATTTGTATATCTTCATACTGCATATCTAAATCTTTCATAAAAGCACTAAAACTCCTTAAATGTTCTTCAGCTATAGTAGCACTACTCCCTGTGAATTTTGGGACCAAACTTCTCCAGCTGTTGTACATAGGGTAAGGGCATATTCATAGTCCAGCCACGTCCAACTGCCTAATCATGGTTGCATATTGTGGAGGAGGATTTTGGTAATACTCACATTGGTACAATGGATTATTATTTGCCACATATTGATAACCTTGTGGGGGTACATGCTGGTGACAAGGACGTAGCTAAACACCTTGATTTTGTGGTGGAACATTTTGATATCTACCTTGATTCGTTGGCTGATTCTGGTAGGACTATGAGGAATTTTATGGGCTTGCATTATTGTTCCCTTGCCTATGAGGTGGCAAATATTTTTGAAAATTACCCATTAAATAATGATCTACACCTTCCTCAATTTCAATTCTTCAAGTTCTCTAATTTCTTGGAGCCTCTGCTCATATTCTATTCTTTCCCTTTCCACCTCTTGTCTCTCATGTTCCAGTATTGCATTTATTTCATCCCTGGCCATAAGTTCATAATTCTCCTTAGAGGCTACTTCATAGCCAAGTCCATCTTGATTCTCTTCAAGAAATGCCATTTTTTGATCATATTCTTGTTGTCTTGTTTCTCTTTCAGCTTCACATTCAGCCATGAATTCTTCAACCTTCTTAGGATCTAGTTGATAAAATGGATTCCTCTGTTCCTCAGGAGTGTGAGGTTCTCTAGAAGGGCAGTCTTCATTTGCAAGTGTGCCATATGAATTGTGTATCTCTAGTGATGCTTTCTATGTTTTATTTCTATCTGATGGTCCCATGTCATCGGTCACCTTTTTAATTTTATCATTCTTCTCCGTCCATTTATTTTTGGCATTAGGACCATCACCATCTTTGTACAAATACCTTCTTCCTTGCATTTTGGGAGAAATTGTGATGGTCTAAACTCTAGGAATATTTATTTTTGATATATATTTCAATTTATGAGTCTCAATATATTTGTTCATTCAGAGTCGCCACTCACTTTCCAAAAGTGAGAAAAATGGCAATTCTTTATTCCCAATAGATTCTTCTACAAGATACTGTCTCTATGAAGAGGCTTAATTTCATATTATTTTTTCTAGTAGAGTCGCCAAACTTTTAGTTCTCAAAAATGTAGGTATTAACCATAAGATTTTGCTAGACCCTTACAACATCCTTGGACAACATACAAGGCCAATTATACAATAAAACCTTCTACTCTTTAGGTTATGCAAGACCTAGATGGGTGAACCTATATGAAACATGCAGATTTAAAATGAATTTCCTGCCAAATATTCTACCCACAATGGAAAAAGGTAGTGAATAGAAAAAAGTGCTACAACTAATCTCACTACATAAAAGAAAACTTTTGAATATATTACTTGTTAGGAATTTTATCCTCTAGGATATTGCTGATCAATGCCTCCTATCTGTTGGGCAATGGAGTCAAAAATAACAAGGATCTAGGGTGTTTCCCTATCCAATCTTAATTTAAATTATTGAGCATATTTAAAATATGAAATTCTATGACTGGCATATTATTTCACTCAATTTATGGATTTCATAAATTACTCTTGAATATTTTCCTACTAGGTTCTTCCTCAAACAACCAACCTAAATTCCAAAATCACTATGACTTGATTTAAAGAATTTAATTATGACCGTGCAAACATCTATAAATCAAACCACACAAAGTGATAATTACACCATGATAAATTAGATATATACTTGTTGTCCTGATTTAAATGATTTAAGAAATTATAAATGGGAGCAACCTGATATGAAATTCAGCAATTATGTCATTTTAACAAACAAACTCAAAAAATTTGCACCAGTTTAAAAATGTTTACTCCATTACATCTAGTTTCAAGAAGGACCCCTCATTTCTCTTATCCCAGTTCTATTATTACAGTGGAAAAAATCCCACCTTTCTCCAACCTCCTTGACTGATTTTTTCACCAAAATTTTATATCACAGTTCAACAGTCACAACCATTCATTTTACCCGCCATAACCGCTTGATATTCTAATAGAAGTAAAAACAAATTAAATAAGTTGCCTTATCAGCAATTTAAATGTTTTTGACTATAGTCGAGCTTTTAAATTTTTACATTAATATTTTCGTGGCAGTCATAGCTTGTACCGCTCTACCGCAATCATCCTGTTGACTGGCCGTGGTATAGTGGTGACTATTTCGATACTGCCTTGCCAGTTATCTCATAGAATACCATAGTCAATGCGGTCTATGTTCTAGCGACTACGGTAATGTGGGGCCTCTTCTGTTACTGACCATTTTCCATTGCCTTCACTATTACCACGTTACTGTGGTCTTCATTTTAATGGCTACGGTATAGTGGTAACCGCTCACTGACTACCACCATGCCACTTCGTTGTCACCTCCACTTCTTATTAACCACTTATTGTAGTCACCATGGTCATTATTTTAGTGGCTATGATATCGCGGTAACCGCTACGTGCTAGCCACTTTGCTACCTTGTCGGTTGCTTACCCTATCACCGCAGTCATGGTGGTCTATCAGATGACTGCCCGCAGTAATGTGGTGGCTCCCCCTTTTTCATTTTCCAGCCACTATCATGGTCACCGCAGACACTGGCTTGACTGTTTCGCTAACCGCCACCTGTTCATCATGGCCACTGCGGTCTGTGGTTTGACAATTTCGCTAACTGCTACCTATTCACCGTGGCTAGCACGGTCTATGGTTTGACCACGTGCAGTACCACAGTAACCGTTACCCACCATCACATTAGCTTCCTGCCTCTGATAGTTACTGCCATACCACGAGCCCATTGTGGGAGGCCACGGTAAGGCGGTAAACAACACATGAAATAATTTCCAAGGGAGCGGTAAGGATTTGAAATGCAGGATAAAATGGATAACAAATAAAACAAAGAATTTTATGAATAAATAGGAAAATATGGGCTTAAATGGATAAGAAGGCTAAGAATTTTAATTGAAAAATGTTCATTCTAACAGGGCCATCGAGGTCAACGTCACCTTACTACACATCTGTGCATGGGAGAAGATTCCAATGCTCCATCTAGTTTTCACACCGATTGCTCTAGATATTGATGATCCTATCATTTGGTGGTATGGGGGAGCCTAGATTCGCTTAACCCACACAGGTACAAGAGGTATTGCCCACTGGTGATGGGTGCTCAATGAGATGCAAGAGTTTGTTTGGAGGCCTTGGATGGGTAAAGGCCCATGGTACGATGATCACGAGAAACTATTTTTTTGTCATAAGTATAAGTGGATGCAGAGCCATGAGAACACTATGATAGAGTGATACCTTCCAAATAGGGTGACATGGTAGGTCGGTGATGTTCAGGATAGGTCAGATGACCAATACATGGAAATCTTCACCTGTAGCATGAGAGAGATAGCATGGGGCCAACCGATTCCAGCACCAAAGGTAGTAGCCTTGTTTAGGCATCTAGTGGCTAGGCCATGGTCATATGATTAGGGGCTAGCAAACGTACAGATTACGCAAGCTTACAAAGCTTGGTTTAGGCCTCCTCTCCAATTGACTGTTCCAATGACAGTTCTTCCATGATGGAGGTTGAGAGGTAGGTCTATAAGTAGAGGCCAAGGACAGGGAGGCAAATGTGATGGGGGTAGAGATGGTGATGGGAACGAGGGAGGAAATGGCCCTCTTCCACATAAGACACCATCGTGGGACTACGCACCACCATGAGCACTGACCCCACCATGGGATGAGGCACTACCATGAGACTGGGAATTTCCATGAGACCAAGCACTACCATAAGACCAAGCACTACCACAATAGCTACATGCACAACCAAAAAACATGGATGCCCTGATTTAGCAGCTTCAGGGGCAGATACAAATTTTGATGACTGAGAGAGATAAGGCTAGGCAATAGATGGAGAGTACCTCATATACCCAGGGCCAGACAATATCATTGAGAGCATACCAGGAGGTGGTTAGGGAGGTAGAGTACTATGGACAACACTACAGGTAGGTAGATCCACTAGCAGTTCAAGTGCCATATTTTTCACAGCAGATAGGGATGAGGCCTCCCGAGGACCATGGTGAGAGGCTAGAGGGGGAGGGGCACAACCAACTGGGCTAGCTCTTCAATCACAATTTTTTTTTCCATTTTTGATCCATGGGCTCTTATTATTTCCCCTATTGTATCATATACATTTGATCCAATTTTTGTATCATGACATTTGTATTATTTTTATGATATATACGAGATGCTCCTACTTATGAGATGTTCTATGATTTATGGTGGATGGATTCATTTTAATTTCCTATGTGTAATGAGATGTTTATGAAATTATTTATGATTATGCAATATGATGTATGTTTATACATGATGATTATGGATGCATTTATTTTTGTGTTTTTCTATGCATTTTGATAAAAATCGTATGGATGTATTGAATGCAAATGATTATATAAATGATATGAAAATGATTAATTATTCAAATGATACGCAATTTATTATGTAATGATAATGGATGCTAATGATTTATATTATTTCTTTAATGATTCATGCAATGTATGATGTGAAATGAATGTAATGCAATGACTTCTTAAGATACTTAGAATAAAAAATCTATATTATTACTCATAACTTGAGATGGTGATAATGCGAGATGATATGATGTGGTATGATCTATATCATATGATATGCATTTATGTTGATGAATTTATGGAGTAGGGCGGATGCATTAACAATGTTTTGATTAACTGTCATGATACCATGTTAGTATGGAAAGAAGATAGAAGAAAAGAGATCCAACAAGTCTATAAGATGATGATGATTTTCTTACCAGGAGTTGGGGCTTTCAAAGGACGAATTACTTTATGTTTGATAACACACATAGGTATGATGCATCAAGGTATAAAGGACTAGGATGGTGTTGTACCTAGTGTGATGGAATTTGATTCGACAATTAGAGAGGATTATTCCTATTCATACTTAGCATACAAAACCTCATTCAGGATTTAGTTTAGACATTCTAAGCATCTTAGACCAAAGCATAGAAAAGAAAGCCTTCCTATGTGGTCAACAAAATACCTAAAACACCCTCCCTACAAACCAAACAAAGCATGCACAACTAAGTTATTTTACAAGAGAATACCACAAGAACAATAGATAAAAAGATAATGATCATTGCCCCATTCCTTTCTCTATAAATCTTTTTTTGTTTAGGCATCATTGAGAGGTCCTTGGAATGAGTGCAAAATAAGATAAATTCAAAGAAAGATAAAGTAAAAAAACAAGCTAATGTTCTTCATACCGCTAGCCAAGGATAAACTAAGGTGATAGCTAATGTTGATGTCCATAGTGGGAAGGATGCATCCTAGGACATGTTGTGATTAGGGCTTTGATGAGATTGATTGGATGGTAAGCTATTGATACTCCAAGTTGATCAACTTGCCTTCTTACTGACCTAGACTTGAGACATCTGATGATTAGGGTGTTCATTTTTTAACCTGCTAGACTTGCTTCTTATTAACTCACCAAAGGATGAAGGCAACAATTGATTTATTATGAATGGTGATTATTGCGAGAAAGCGAGATGAGACGGGTGCACCATATTGGGTTTTTTTAAATATTTGGATGTTTTTGATATTTTTTAAGATGTTTTGAGGCTATTTTGATTTTTAGATTTTTCAATGTTTTTGGTATTTTTTAGATTTTTAGGAACAGACTAACTTAAAGACCTATCCTAGGGGTCTTGGGAGTTGATCCATAGATTAACCTTGCCTACATTATACACACAGAGACCACATAGTTTGACCAATGAAAAACATGACTCAATGATGAGAAAGATTGGCAAATAGATTACCAGATTGTGATGGATACCTAAGGACTAACCTAAATTGTCTTTAGGGATGATCAAAGATCAACCTTGCCTACTTTCAAGCTTAGAGATGACATAGTTCAGTAGGATGACTCTATTTTTTGATTTTTTTAATTTTTGACATGTTTTGGATTTTTGGATTTTAAGTAAGATCACCAGAATATACACGAATCTGATCAAATTCAAGTATATGAACATTCCCTTAGCGTAATTCGATAGACTACTTCGATATAGGCAGGACAAACTATCCTTCAGAATATGCCAAGTAAGACTAGGGTGGAACATGATACAAGCACAAGATCAAGCCATGGTATGGTTGTGAATGGGTGATGGAAGGATAGATGGAATGTAATGGATAAGTGAGTGTGTGGAATAGGCCGTGAAGATCCTTTTGGATGGAGAGTGCTATATTTATGCTTGGCACCTATTTTCCAAGTTTTCACCAAGGTAGGATCCTAATTTATAGCTTGTTGTGATGACGAAAGGTCCCAACCAGTTGGGCTCAAATTTTCCTCTACTTTCTAGATTTTGGTACATTCTCCTAGTTCTCTTTCAGCACATGTTTGCCAACTTGGAAGGTGTCTCTTGATCTTCTTGTTGTAGTTGTGTTTTAGGTGGTTCTAATAAACTTGTAGATGGTTGAGGGAATCAATGCATCATTCATCTAATAATTCTAGCTCATTTAACCTTGAAAATTGATATTCCTCATCTGTAATGAGGTCATGCAGTGATATCCTTAATGATGGGATCTCGATCTCAATTGAGAGTATGTATTCTGATCTGTACACCAGGGAGAATGGAGTGGTGCCTATTGGCATGCAGATGTTGGTGTGATAGACCCATAAGGTAGGATTTAGCTATAGATGCCAGTCATGAATAGCGTCATTGATTGTCTTTTTAAGGATTTTCAACCTGGTTTTGTTGGTAGCTTATCCTTGGCCATTGCCTTGGGGATAGTGCGAAGTGGAAAAAGGATGTTGGATTTTGATTTTTTCACATAAGTTATGAACATCCTATTTTTTGAAAGGTATCCCATTATTTGAGATAATAGCTTGAGGAACACCGTATCAAAAAATAAGGCAGTTTAGGATGAACATGGATATCCTGCTTTCCCATTATGTAGGTTGTGGGAATTCCTTCAATGCACTTTTTAAAGTACTATGTGGCAGTGATGATGAATTTGTGGTCGTTGGATGAGGTGGGTGTGATTTTTTCGATAAGATCGAGCCCCCACTATGAAAATGGCCAGCATGTAACAATAGGCTGAAGCTCTTGAGTTGGTGCATGAATAATTTCTCCATGCTATTGGCACTATAAACACCTTCTAACAAAGTCGTGTGCCTCTCTTTCCATTGTTGGCCAGTAATACTTGATTCTTAGCAACTTCTTGGCCAAGGTCATACCACTCGAGTCTAAACTACAAGTACCATTGTGTACCTCAGTTAGATCAGTTAGGGATTTCTCTGGGTTTAAGAAATGCAACAAGGCTTTCCTTCAATGCTCCCATGATAAAGGGTTTTTCCTACGATGAAAAAGTAGGTGGAATTTTTAATGAAGTCTCATTTAAGGTTTGGGATTATATCAGCGAGAAAGACTCCTATTCTTAAGTAGGTTTAAATGTCATGATACTAGGGATCACCGAGACCAATGAGTTCACACATGAACTCAAACTCTGGTACCTTGAGTTCTAGTACAAGAAGCTTCTCTACCAAGAATTCTTACTTTGGGACATTGTGCAGGATTTCCAAGAGTGATCCAATTGTCATCGTTGCGTGTGTTGCCCTATTGTTTACTCTAGGTAACTATTCAAATGTTATCTCAATGAATGACTCTTTGGAGCTCTCAAATAACTTCTTATATGGATTTATCTTATCAACCTTTGTCTAATATTCATCGTTTACCTGATTGATTATGAGTTGAGAGTCCCCATATACCCTTAAAGCCATGATCTACCATTTTACTGCAATCCTTAAGCCAATGACGAGAGACTCGTACTTTGCTATATTGTTCGTGTATGGAAATGAAAGTTTTTAAGACTTGGGTATGTAGTCTCCTTGGGGATTTATGAAGAAAATTCCTGCCCTTGATCTATGTTGCATGTGAAATCCATAAAAATACATCTTCCAATGGTCTACAAAACTTATGCTGAATATTGATTCATCTAGGAATTTTGAAATGAGTGGGTTCTCTACATAAATAGGAGCTTATGCTAGTTGGTCTGTAATTACTTTTCCCTTGATAGCCTTGCACTCCACATACTCAATTTCTTGTTCTGTAAATATCATGACCCACTTGGTTTTCCATCCTATAAGGGTGGCTCTAGAAAGTAGGTATTTGAGAGGATCTATTTTTTTTATCAACTCAATTTGGTGAGCCAACATGTAGTGTCTGAATTTTTGTGCTCCAAATACAACTATCAGATGAGAATTTTCAATGGGAGTATAGTTTAGCTTGTGTCCCACCATATTTTTGATGATATATTATATTGTTCTCTCTCTTCCATTTTCATCGTGTTGAGCTAATAAAGCACCAAGAGCTACCATGGTTGCTGACATGTAAAAGATTAGTGGCTTTCATAGAGTAGGTGGAACTAAGACTGGTGATATAAGTAGATATTATTTGATTTTAGTAAATGCCTGATCACACTTGTCATCCCACTTGTATGTTACTCCCTTTGTGGAGTATATGAGAGTATGGGATCTATTTATTTGCTTGTTGTGCTATGAATCTCTAAATGGATTGGAGCTTGCCTTGTAGACCTCTAAGCTATTTTAGTGTCTTGGGTGCTTCCATGTCGAGGATCACCTTGAATTTGGTGGGATCCACTTCTATTCCTCTCATTGATACTATATATCCCAAGAGTTTTCCTGATTGCACCCCATAAACACATTTCTTGGGGTTAAGTCTAACCTTGTATTTCTCCAATTTGTCAAAGATGACACTTAGAGCT
This sequence comes from Sequoiadendron giganteum, assembly GCA_007115665.2. Taxonomy (NCBI): domain Eukaryota; kingdom Viridiplantae; phylum Streptophyta; class Pinopsida; order Cupressales; family Cupressaceae; genus Sequoiadendron; species Sequoiadendron giganteum. Next base: position 81,367,913 of record CM021106.1, on the reverse strand, counting down.
GCTATTTGATCTTGTATTTTCTTTGAATTGGCCAATATATCATCCATGTAATCTTCCATAGTTTTTTTAATCATGTCATGAAAAATTAGTGTCATGGCCCTTTGATATGTCACTCCTATATTCTTTAGCCCAAATGGCATCATGGTCCAGTAGTAGGTTCCACATGGACATGTAAATTATATCTTATGTTGGTCTTCCTTTTCTATCATAATCTGGTTGTACCCTGAGAAGCCATCCATCAGTGATAGTATCTCATGTCCAATAGTTATGCCCACTATCATGTCAATGTTAGGTAGTGGAAAATCATCCTTAGGACACACTTTGTTTAGGTCTCTAAAGTCAGTGCATATATGGATGCCCCCATTCAGGTTTGAAACTGGCACAAGATTTGACACCCATTCCAGATAATCAATTGGGCGTATAAAGCTGAAATCTAGGAGCTTCTATAATTCCACCTTGACTAGCAAGGCTATCTAAGGGTGCATCTTTCTTAATTTTTGTCTCATTGGCTTTTCCCCTAGGTAGACAACTAAGTGATTAACCATGAATTTTGGATCGAGACCTGGCATGTCAGCATAGGTCCATTAAAAAGTTCACCTTTATTTCTCTTAGGAATTTTTCTAAGAGTTCTTATTCTTCTATCAAAATTAATTCAACATAGAAGGTGATGTGTGGCATTGCTTCTATTCCCAGATTGATGGGATTGCATTGTTATGCTAGGACTCTTGATTTCTCTTGATGAACTGCAGTAGGGGGCAGATTGAATCCTTCATCCTATAGTTCCTTAGAGAGGTTTTCACCATTGGATGCATCCTATATTTTTACTATTATATGGTTATAGAGTGCCACAATATGGTTTTCACTCAATGACCCTAAGCTTATTCCCATTCTTTTTCTTTTACGATTGAAGGACTCAATCGTCTCCCCATAGTAGGCCTATGTGTCTAGTATGATGTCAAACCCAACTTTGTGATCTTTGCATGGTATTGTATCCCTTAGTCCCATGAATTATGAGAGTGGCTCATCATTTTTTAATGTGTCTAGAATTGATGGTCCTCGTTGGTCATAGTCGATGAGTTGGGGGTAAACTAGGTTTATTTTGTGAGTTTGGTTGTCTAACTCAACGAATGAGGTATTAATCATGAGTAAGGAGGAATCTACAAAAAGCATGGGTATCCCAGTTATAGTATCCTTGTCATTACTACTACTACATAAATCAACTATGCTGAAGGTGAAATTATCTAGGGGTAGACATGTTGATATAGGTAGTTGAAGGGTGGTTGCTGATAACTGAGGAGGAAACCTGATTTCTCTAATAGGGGTACCTCTACCATGCATGGTTATACTCAGAGGGGTACATCCAAGGCCAATATTTCTCATTCATCTTTCTACAATGATGGGCTCCAGTTGTCCATCATTGTTCTTTCCAAGGCTTTCATTTTTTTTGTAGCCCATACCAAGAATCATTTGCAATCCTCTGCTAGCTTCATCCATGGGTAGGGTGGGTGTGGGTCTTTCATCTTGGTATAGTGTGATTGAAATGACTCTTTCATCCACATTTTCCTGACTTAGATCCCCCCAATGATGAAATCTAGGAGGGTCTGCCCTAAAAGTGTGGACTAGTGTTTCAACTGATTGGGGTTGCCCATGTGACCTAGGAGATTGCAATAACTCTCTTACAACAAAATAATTTTTCTTCATTCTATAATATCCACACCCATTTTCCTGGATCATGTTCTTGATGTCAGATATATGAGGGATGGAGGGTGTCTCTATGGAAGAAGTTGAGGAAACGTTAGATGGATCTATGTAGGGAGTGGATGGGTCTTCATCATTTTTTGTACCTGGGGAATTTTGTAAAACTTGGCTTCCAAGTTTTTGCAATACACGAAAGGTTCAGGATCACTATGGATTATGAATTCCTCATTTTGATACGGAAATTTTACACATTGGTGAAATTTTGAGGTTACTGCCTTCATTCCATGGATCCAGGGGCATCACAGGAGGATATTGTAGGGAAAATAGAGGTCAAGGACCTGACATGCGATTTCCATGGTAGCTGGCCCTACTTGGATTGTGATCCTGATAGTGCCTTGAGACACTCTTTACTAGTCATCATATGCTCTGATCGTGATGCCTTTGTTTTTTCCAATGGAGTCCTATGAAATTCCCAAGTTCTTTATGAGTTTAAGCAAACAAATATTGTGGCCCACGCCTCCATCCACTAGGACCTTTTTGACCTTTTTCTTGTGAACCAACACCTGAAGGTGAAGTGCATGATTGTGAGATGGATGGTGGGGAAGTCTTGATCAGAAAAGGTAAGGATATTTGGGGTGACGATGTTACCAACCATAGCTTGGAATTGTTTCATATCAAGGTTAGCAAAGACAATTGATGGAACTAATTCTTCATCAAGGATTTTCCTATGGGGGACAAAATTTTTCAGTAACTCCATGATGGAGATCTAAGTGGGGGTTAATTTTAGCTGGTGAATAACGTTATAATTATACGAATTTTTTTTTGGATTTGAGATGGGTGTCTTATATGGCTGCAATGCCCCTGCAATAGTAACCTTGTTGTCACATGTGGTGACTCCACAATCAACATTGGCTCCTTTGACGCTAATGATAGTGACCATTTCATCTATGAATGCAATGATGTCTTCATACACAAGGTTTGCATTGAAATAATTTTGTTTCCCTTTATTGTTCCCTTGGTTATTTCCTTGATTATTTCCCTAATTATGATTTGGCTTCAGATTCATGTATATTTTGAGGTCTTGATTTCCAATGGGTTGTTTGACATTTATGATTTTGTCCTCAATAAGATCTTGGATGATTTTATTCAATCTCATGCAATTTTCAGTTGTGTGCCCTTTGATTTTGTGAAAATCACAAAGGAGAATTTTATTGTACCATGGTGGTTTTGTCATGGGTTCCACATATTTTTCACAATTGGAAATTTTGATAAGGTTCTCTTTAACCAGCTTCTTCATTATAGATTTGATTGACTCTCCTAGGGCCATGAACTTCCTCTTGGGAGGATACTTATTTCGAGGAGGTGGTCCTCCTTGATTGATCAAGTTATTGATTTGATTGTTTAGAGATGGTTGTTGTTGTGCCCTTGTATTAGTTTACACATTGTTGTGGTTGTGATTTTGTGGTTGATGATGGGTTTGAGTGTTTTTCTTGGGAGCACTGATGACAACCTTAGCATCAACCACTCCATCATTTGTGACATTTTTGTTCCTTGACCAGGTGCAAGGTTTATCATTATAATTGGTGGATGGATGGTTATCTTGTTGTGTAGGAAATGTTGATGTGCCCCCTCATGTAGTAAGGGCTCTTTTGATATTGAGCGCATTTGGGATCAATCGATCATATGTTGTAATGTATTTCATTTTAGATAGAACACCAACTTTTCATCCAAATTGGCTATTATTGTGCAAAATTTTTTATTTTCTAACATGGTCCACTTTCTCTTGTTGGCCTTGGATCACCATATTTGCAAGGAGGTGAATAACTCTCCTTTTCTTTGTTTTAGTGATAATAGTTCCTCCAGACTAACATTTGTACCCATGTTGAATGCTTAGTTTTTGAGGAATGTGTCCACAAGTTCTTGGAATGTTTTGACGCCTATGGGTAGATGAGAGAACCATTCCATGGTAGGATCAATCAGACTCTGAGGGAATAGTCACATTAGATATGTTTCATCATATGAAACTTCCATGCAATGCAGTTGAAACTCCCTAATGTGATATTTAGGTTTTCTCGTCCCATTATATTTATCGAATATGGGGATGATTTCGAATCACTTCAGGAATGGTACCATTGTAATACATCTATCAAAAGGATAGGGGCACAAATTGCTTGGTGTTCTAATTGTTTTTCTTGAGTGAAGGTCCAACACTTGCTATGAGAGTAGTTTGATTTGTGTTGCAACATATTTTTGTGGATCAGGAGGTGGTATGAATGTATTTTGAGGAGTTTGTGGTGTTTTCTTGACGAGAGGGGTATTTGTGGGGGTTTGTTGCAATCTTTTTTGTATATTTAAGGCCTACAAATATGTTTTCATTTGTGCCAACAATGCTTATTGTTGGTCTTGTTACTGTTCCTCCAACAAAGCTTGTTGTTGGTCCTGCCACTATTGTTCTCATAAAGCTTGTTGTTGGTCTAGCTGATGTTGCACCAAAAAATCTTGTTATTGGTCTAGCTGCTATTGTGCCAAAAAATTATTGTTGTTTGGCTTGTTGTTGTGCCTAAAAATCTTGGAGGGATTTTTGGTATGCTTATTGATAGATTTCTTGCAGTTGTGCATGGTACTATGCTTGTGCCTTTTGATCTTGTTGTTGGCCTTGAGCTTGAGCTTGTGCTTGATGAGTTGCTTGTGCCGCATGTGCAACTCGTGCAACCTATTGGTCTTGTGCAGATTGAGAAGCTTGTTGGGCAGCTAATTATGCTTGTGCTTGTTGAGTGGCCTTCTATGTAACATGTTGGTTTTGTTGAAGTACCCTTTGGTGGGTGGGATTTTGGACTACCTAAATCATGGTGATGAATGAATTCATCATACTAGATTTTTGTGGAATCGGTGATGGATTAGGAACGATCATGACCATTGTGGTGAGCTGAGGGGTCATGTTCATGGTTGGGACTTAGGTTGTGGGTGGTTTGATCAAGATTCTTGGTCCTTGGAAAACCATGCTTTGAGAGATTTGGGGACTGGTGGATGTGTTGACCATTGTAGTGGCTTGAATGGTTGTCATTTGTTGTTGTGATACTATTGGCAAAAAGGAGGGGATTTGATGTGATGCTTAGATTGCTTTGGTTTGGTATATTGGTGACAGGTAGGGGGGGAAGGCCCAACCCAAAATTTGATACAAATTTTAGAGTTCATGGAGGGAATGGTGGTGTGTTCCCTTGAAAAAGTGATGATGAGGATGGATCAATGACTCCCCCTATCTTGAATAACACACCTTCTCCCTGTGAAATCATGGGGAGAGAAGTTTGTATGTTCAACAAATAGGTTGTTATTGCATGGAATGGGGATGATTCTGCATGATTATGCAAAGTAAGTGGAGCATACGGGTGTAATGAATTCACTGGGACAAAGTTATTTGGTGTGGTGTTGATATTTATCTCTCTATTGTTTACACTACGATGCTTTTTTAATTCATGAAACATGGCGCTTCCCTTGTTAACAACTAGTAGGTTTGAAGCGATTTTTGATATGATTTGGGAAATATATTGAGTGAAATTTGGAAGTCATATTGGGGGTATGCTCGCAAGAGGCCTTTCCATATCGGTACTCACGTCAAAGTAAGAAGGGAGTTTAGCCACTTCTTTCGTTAACTCACGTATATATAAAGAGGGATTAACTTTCAACATGGCATTGACAATTCTATGATTCTCAAGATTCTGAACCATTTCAATAATTTCCTCTTGCATCATTCCCAGGTTATTATCAGTCATTTCCTCTACATGGCCTTTCTCTTGAGGGTTCGGCAGCAACAGAGAGGAGTTTTTTGGAGGATTGCTTAAACCTCCAAGTTTTACTTCAGAGGTCGTTTGACTTAGGTCACTTGAAGTTGATGTTTCCTTAGTGATTTCCATGTTCCTCTTGTGTTGTGATCTTGTTTGAACCATAAAATAAATATCATTTGATCTTAATATTAGGCACAAAAAAGAGAAGAACTAGGAAAGTCTAAGGATCAAAAGTGATGATGAAGATGGGATAAATGGAAGATAGATAATGCAGATGAGTGGAACTCTTGAAGAACCTTAGAGGGGATGCTAAATTTTTTAGGGATTGAATTGATTTGGTTTTTGATTTAAGGATAGTTTGATTAAGTGTGTTAAGCCAAACAAGATGATGATGCACTTGGAAACCCTAGGAAGTTGTGTTATCCTAGAAGAAACTCATACAAGAGAAAGAACTGACTAAGTGTGTTAAGCGGATAAATGTGATAATGAACTTGTAGACCTTAGGAATTTGCATTATTCTAGAGGTAAATTTGTTCAAGAGGAATGATAATTTGGCTAAGTATATTAATTCAAACAAGGTGATGTTGATTTTTCCTAATAGTTTAGCATGAATGATGTTTCAAAGTTCTCAAAAGTTTGTTGGTGAGATGAGATTTGATATTGATGATTGAGGGATGGATGAGAGTGATGATTTTGATCCTAGACTTGACCTAAACAAGATTATTTCTGACAAGACCTCAATATTGAAGAACATGTCATACTTCCTATGTGAGAAAAGCAAACCTTTAAAAAAGATTTGGATTCTATTGATAATAGAACTCATACAAACTTAGGTTTTTATTTGAAGCCTTCTTGTAGAAATTATATACCAATCTTTCTCTAACTTAAGGAAGCATTTCGAGACGCTCCACATGAGATTTTTGGCTAATCTTCTTGAACCTTGGTTTTTGTATTTTGATTTTGTGGGAAATCATTTGAGAGAACACATGTGTGAGGTCCAATTGTCTTTATATTTTCTTAATGAGTTCCTTTTATCGAAAAAAATTTCTTGATTATGATTTCAATATAAATGTCTATGTCTCAATTTCTTTTCATTCCACAAGGTCCAATATGTGAAAATCAAGGTTTCAAGAGCACAGTTTCCTAGGTTGACTTTAGGGAAAACAAATGATGATTAAACCCAAGCACTTAGAAACCTCTGAGGATTGAATCCCTAGGGTAAGCAAGAGAACATGGATTATTCAAGGGTATTTTTTTCCTCCAAAGAGTTTGAAATTTTGAAGCCTTTGTGAATGTTTGTTTCCCAAAGTTTTAGATCCAATCAATGTGTTTTGATTTCAAGAACATGTACAATCCCTAGGCTGAAAAGATAATATATTTTGGGTTCCCACTTGGATAAATGTAGGTGTGCATATTCAATGTGGATGATTAGATGCTTGACCACACAGGCTCCCCCTTATAGTGCACTCACTTATTGGGTTAATCAAGCATCAGTATCCATGAATCTCCCATGGCATACTTTTCATCTCTACAATAGAACTGTATGTATACATGGGGTGGCTTCAAAGGACGTGACCTTTTGCACCAACAAATAGATAGGATTTTGGAATTTGCTAAACAAGGGGTTTTAATGCAAGCATTTCATTTGTGGGGGACTATCCATGCAGCAAGAGACCATTGTTTCCCTTCTCATCAGAATAATCCTTGTGATATTGGCCTTTGTTCCAATATCCACACTTATATCCTAGGTGGAAGTCACTTGGCTTTAGCATGTTCTCGGTTGGGTTATTTGCTTGGGAGATTAATTTTTCCCACAAGGCAGGCCCGCTAAGATAAACAAAAGCAATCAAACATATCAAGTAGTTCAATTGACCTTTATTCAAAAACAAAGGGAGAACACACGCAATATGCCATGCTCACACTCGCAAGATTGGTTCAATTTTAATCCCAAAATGAAATATGGAGGCAATTAATTTACTCGACTTAAGATTATCAAAAGAGATTTTGATTCTCAAGATCACCTTGAGGCATGAGATAAGCGCATATGTCCTTTTGATGATATTACTTTGAGTAAACAATCACAAAACAAAACAACACTTGTTCATTTTAAGCCCACAAAGAAAAAGTGAATTCTTTTTATAGCACCAAATCAAGTGTGGAATTTGTCTTGTTAAATTGTTAAACCATAAACCAAATCTAGTAGGTTGTTTCTAAAGTTCTTTTTAAGCCATTTGTTTACAAAATTTGAAAAATAATGTATTATTCTTTTTAGAGCCCAAAAAGAAATTTAGTGTCTCCTAGAGCATAAAATATGACAAATTTCTTAAGAGAGATTGAGAAATCTCTAAGAGTGTTATACAACACTAAAGTGTTTAAAAACACTTGGTATAAGCTAAGAATGATGTCATAATGTAGCCTTCCACTTTGAATTCCTCCTTGCCCTACCTTAAAAAATGACTAAAACCAAAAGATATAGAGACAACAAATAGGTTAATAGTTCAAAAATTTGAAAATAAAAAGGCACATGTCAAAAGAAAAATCAAATTGGAATTTTCTACTGCTAGTCAGTGGTGCACTTAGCAAATGCATTGGATTTTATAAATTCCAGCAGTGCAATATAGCACCACTAACAACTGAGAGAGGCTCTCTATAGCAGGAAAAAGAGTGCAAAGGCAATGCTATTTCCACCTAGCAGTGTAGTTTGGAGTTTAGGAACCCATGACACAATTTTGAAATTCAAATTTGTGGGTGGGAAGACTCCAATGGTGGAGTTTGGAGTTTGGAGTGGTGCGATATAGTGTCATTGAACTGGTAGTGGCACAATATGGCGTCACTGAACTAGTAGCCGTGCAGTTTCCTATAGACACAAAAGTTAACAAAAAACCACAAATTTTTTGAAAGAATAACGTGTTGAAATATTTGATTCTGCTATCCTTCTAGTGCCAAAATGTGAACCCCAATCCTAGACCTACACAAACACAAGAAACAAACACATTAGTAAGCACATATTCAAGTGAGAATCAAGATTCTCCATGAAATACATTTTCAATGCTCAATAATAGGAAAAAAGGAAGAACAAACAGAAAAGGTAAATGAAATCTTAATTAAGCAATGCAAACACTTGATCCCATGGGGGAATTGGTGCCAATTGTGTGTAGAAATTGGCGCTTTCCCAGGTCCTTTATTGCAATTTTGATGAGTGATCCACTTTGATGAAGATTCAATCAAGCTCCATCATGAAAAATCTACAAAACCTAGCTAAGATCTAGATAAAATGGATGAAAATGGGTATTTTTTGAGGATGAAGTTTAGTATAGTAAGTTTAGTCAAGTTGTGGATGATGGAATGAGAGGAAGAGTCTCTCATTTATAGATTTCCAAGTTGGAAGAATAAGTGAAATTGAGCAATGTGGGATCATTCAACATCCAATGGCCAAGTGCCACTTGTCAAGATGTGAATGGTTGATAGTTGTGAAAGTTTTGATCAAAGTGATAATAAATGACATTAGGTGGAATTTCAAAATAGTGAAATGAATTGTTGGAGAGGGAAGAAAATGGAGTTATGGCCACTTGGCTCAATAGAAAATAAATTGCAAGGTGAAATAAATGCCTTTTTGGAAGGACCAAGTTCAGTTGAATTTGAATTCAAATTTGAGGGAATATTCCTCTTTTATGCCATGTGAGGGAAAAGAGGAGATTTCATAAATCAAATTAATTTATTTATTGTGAAAGTTGCATTCTCTAGAGGATGTGACATAGATTAAGATTAAATTAACCAAATTTTAATTAATTTAATGAATAATTAGGTGATGTCACAATTTAGACTTAAATTTATGTACTGATTTAAATCAAATTGAGAGGAAGGGTTGAATTAAATAAATGTTTTGATTTATTTAACTAAAGGGGATAATGTTAGATTAAATCAAATAAGGTTTAATTTATTCAATTTAATAAGAAGACTTTAGGGATTTAATCAAATAAGATGAATTATTTAATAAAAGAGGGATTGAGGATTGATTAAATTAAATTGATTAATTTAATCATCAGGGGAGAAAGACCTAATTAAATAAATAATGATTTATTTAATTAAGGGATGAAAAGTGATGGAAAGTTGAGAGTATGATTTAGGAAGAAATGATATTATTAATCAGGATCAAGTGCGTTGGTCAATTTTCCATGTCTACAAGTACGATTATCAATCAAATCCTAAACTAGATTCTATAACCCTTGGCAATTATTTGTCTTATGACCTTTGCATCTATGATAATCGCAATAGTATGAGTCATTCCACGATGGTGGTTTAACTTGAGGCTCATAATCCCTTTGTGGTGGAAATGTGATGGCATTCTGATTCAACAACTCTTTGAGAATTGATTCCAAAGACCAACCCAAGGGAGTAAATCTCTGTCGATTTGAGAAAAAATGACATCTAGGTGCATTTCAATTTTGATTATTGCCAAGATTATTACCGCAATTGTTGGTCACATTTCCTTGGTTAGAGGAATTTCTAGGATTGTTGTTATGTTAAAAACCTAATATATTGAGGATGGTTAGCTTTTCTTCTATGTTGTTAACATCTACCACCCCATCATTTACAACATTTTTATTCTGAGTCCAAAATCGTGACTTATCGTTGTTGTTGCTATTGTTGTTGTTGTTTTACAAATTTGGACTTTCTTTATCAAGATTTAAAACTCCATGCTTGACCAAGGCTCCTTCAATGGTGATTGTGTTTTCAATCAATTTTTCAAATGATTGAGGACAATAAAGATTTACCCTATAACTCATCTCTTGATTTAGAATGTCGATAAATATTTCCACCTTTTCCTTTTCAGGAACAGGACGAGAATATCTTGCAAACAACCTTCTCCACCTTTTTAAGAATGTGGTGAAAGGTTCCCCAGTCTTTTGTTTTTCTCTACATAAATCAAGCATGGTTATCTGATGTTTTATATTATAGGAGTATTGAGATATGAACTTATAGATTAACTCCTCAAATTTTTTTATGGGGGGAGTGATTTTGGAAAGCCACTCCATGGATTTTCCACCCATACTTCATGGAAACAATCACATTAGGTAGGTATCTTCATGAGAAAACTCTAAGCTCATATTTCAAAAATCCCTCACATGATCAATGGGATTTGTTTTCCTATTATAACTATCAAACTTTGCGATCTCACAATGTTTTGGAAAAGGAATCATGTTAAGACTCTTGTCAAATGGATATGGGAAAATATCTTCCAAAACATATTTCTTTGTTGTACCCCCTTGTATTTCCTTTATTTACCCTTGTAATGCTCTTATATGTTGAGTAAGAGCACTCAAATCATTAAGAGGGAATTCAGGATCCTCTCTAATCCCTTCTATGTCAAAATCAGTGGGTAGCTTAGCTTTTCAGTTGGCTAGTGAAAGAAAATATATTTCTTTGTTTCGTTCTAAAATTCTATCCATGAGAGTATAGAATTGTGGATCCTGTTCTTCTTCTTGAAGCATTTCTTCTGTTATTTCATCATTATTCAAATTATTCCCAGTGTGCAGTTTGTGAAAAGGATTTTCTTCCTTATCTCCACTATTGCTTTTATCACCCATGTTGCTTAATGTACTTTCCCTTTCATCTTCTTCTATGTTCTTTCAAAATATTGTAAGACAAAACATAAAATTTTACCAAATTTCAACTAACTTTGATCACTAAATGAAAGACTCCAATTTTGTTGGATATCTTAGTCAAAATAGAATTGAAATTCTATTGATACAACTACATAAAGTCCTAATTTTTAGCTCATGATTTCCTTGTTGAAAGGATGATGATCCTATTATGGGAATTGAACTAGAAATCATAAATAAAGGTGATTTTGCACTTTGTGATGATTTGATCGTAGTTTGTGAAAATAAGGATTTTTGTAAATGCCTAATCCTTCTAATCTCTTTATTGCAACACTTGATCAGGAGGATAGGAATACTGAATTGCATGTTGAGGGATAAAAGAGGAATGAATGGGTTGACTGCGATTATACCTCTATGAGAGAAATCTTGTGAACATAATGGTTCCAAAGAAAAATCATCAGAAAACCCCTAGCAAAGTAGTGATATCGATGAATGAAAGTTATGTGTTCAAGTGAAACTTTACGAATTTGGTATAAAATGTTTCTCCTTTTCAATAACTTCTTATAAATGAGAGAGTTCTTTGGCTTCTTGATCTAATTCTCTAGGGGTTTTTTAGAAAAAGTTTCAAATTTCCAAACCCTGAGCATAGGAAAAAGACCAGACTAAATGGTAGATTTTTTATGTCAAAAAAATACCCAAATTCAGAATATAGATGCGCTATTCTATTCAATGAATGCACTAAAAAATTTAGTAGATGTGCTAAAATACCAAACCTATGTGTTGGAATGTTGCAGGTATGTGCTAAAACCATAAATGAATGTGCTAAAACAAAGTGTAAATGCACCGAAACAGAGCATGAATGCGCCAAAACAAAGCACAAATGCACAAAAATAGACTATAGATGTGCTAAACTATCCAATCAATGCACTAGCACACACATATTTTGATAGTTTGATGATTTGGATGATCTTTATCTGATTTAAATTTGGAAAAACATGACATACAATAGGAAATAATTGTTCGCGAGCCCTAAAATCTAAACAAAAAGTGTGTGTTCTTGAGATTTTCGCTAGTATTCAACAAAATAGGCACTTCAAAGAGACTCACTCTTATTTGTCAAAAAGGTCATCATAGTAACCACAAATCACATCTTAAAATTATGTCGACTCGCATAGCTGCGTCACCCACTAGAGGGAACCCGTGTTTTTGTATTTTCCAGGTGTGTAGTCAAGGTTAGATATCTCAATCCCCTAAGAAAATAATCTGTGGAAATTATATGATGAGTGTCTGGGGGGAGATTCTTCCCTCCTCTTGCACTATGATTATTATGATTTTTGGATACTAACACAGTTGGCCTCTACACTAAGGTTCATAGTAAGGTTTTTCGTTCAGTGTGATAAATGATATACTCCCTCAAGAGACCTCCCAACCTTTAGAACAAAGGTTTTGGGGATGGTTATCTCTACACACTACTGTCAAGTTGGACTTTCATCAACAACTTGCTTTTGTTTAGAGTGGGTTGGAAACCTTGGCTTTAGGTGTTCTCACTTAGGTTGTTCCTCTTGGATAAGTACTTTCTCCCAAAAGAACATGCCTTCTAAGGGATGTAATAAAAAATATAGTGCATAAAATGAAAAGATAATTCTGGCATTCTGATCACTGAGTTAAGTGGTGAGCATAAACCTATTACCCAACAATCACAACAAACAAAATGGTTCAGTTTTAAATCCCAAATGACAATTTTCTATACTAAGTGAAGATGTTGCTTCATAATAAGCATGGGATTCATTTTAACCAAGATAAAATAATGTTTGGTGACTATCCTAGGATTTATTAATTCCATATTTAAGTGTCTACCCTAGGATTTCTTCATTTTAACTTATGTAGAAAACAAAAATCTTTGTCCGCGGATGGCGTCAAAATCAAGATTTATCTTTACAATTTTTTGTATGCACTAAAAGAACTGGTAAATGTGCTAAAACAGTTAAAAAATGCACTAAAGTAACAAACAAGGATTTGCTAAAATAGTAAGTAAATGCACTAAAATAACTCAAATATGCACTAAAATAGGAAATCGAAGCGCTAAAAAAGTCCTTGAATGTGCAAAACCGTGTCTTGTATATGTTAAACCACATCTCATATGTGCTAAACTGCATCTCCAATCCATCACTTGTCAGAAAATCTACAATAAACAAGATTAAAAATGGGGCAGGGCCCCATGGTGGGTGTAAAAAATGTGTGTGTGAAACAACTAATAAGTCAAAATAACACACCCATTAGACATTACATCAAAAGAAACTATTTAAAAATTAAAACAAACTCTTTTAAAACACATCTCCTTCTGAAAGCGTCTTACTATTCTCTATCTCCAAGGATTCATTGCAAGTTACTAACTCTCAATTATTGTAAGAAACAACTTGGTAGAATGACTACTTAGAAGAACGAGATTTATGCAAAATGCATGTCTAATTTTCTAAATGATTTAAGCTATGAACTTGAAATGCTATGCTATGAAAAGATTACTAGGATACTGGTTAGAATGCAACTATCGTAACTGTGCTAAATTCATAAAATCTAGGATGAATTCAACTCACTGAAGGGTTGTATTTATAGATTTTTGGAGGCAATAATCTAGTTGGAAAAGATCAACAGTCAAATTCAAACTTGTCATGATGAACAGTGAGAGAATTTGGAGGTTGAGAGAATAATGGAGAATTTTTTCAACCCACAAAACTATTTCACTTCAAAAATGGATACAACATTGCATTTGTCATTTTTAATTATGAGCATTGGTTGGGAGTTGAGGATAATCCAGTTAATTAATTAATTTAATTTCATGTGACATGGAATTTAGAAGCTTCCATAATTAAATAATTAATATTTAATTATGTGAGAGATGAAAAAGGTGTGTAATTAAATATTAAGAATGTTTAATTATGTGAGGTAAGGATAGTGTTAAATTAAATATTTATAATTTGTTTCATTTAAATATGGATTGAAGGATGAGTTAGAAGAATATTCCATTATTTGAATATAAAAATTCAAACTTAGAATAACATGATAATTATTATAAATAAATTATAACATTTATTTAGTTTAAGAAGAGGACAATAATAATAATTATATAAACTTATTTATTTAATTAAGCTTAGAAGAACTAGAAAAATGAACGATATAAATATATAATTAAATTTATTTATATGTAGATGACTTTAGAATATTAATTAAATAATTGATATTTAATTAATTAACAAGTTTTGCAATGACCATTTTTAGATGTGTATAGTTATAGATTCTTTGTGGGTGATTATTAGATTAATCCATTTCACTGTTTGTAGAATGTAGACAAAATTTGATAGAAGTAGACAGGATATTAGAAGATTACACAAGCATATAATGTGGAGAAAAACCTTTTGAGTAAAATACTCCACCAAGAATTAATCTATTATTCAATCTTTGAAATAGATTACAATAGCTCCAATTCTTGCTTGAGAATGCCTCTTTTTCCTTCCCCAAAACTTCTTCACAACCTGCAAATAAAATTGATAATCAACTCTCTTCAACTTGCTTGAGATAAATAGGCTTTAATCAACTTTCTAAACTTCGAATGAGTTACAATAACAATGCTCAATCCCTAACACTAAAAGGTACGCATATCTCTTACAAGTAGAGTTGTGCCATGAAGAAAAATGTCAAATCATCTGCTTCATCCATTTGGGTGTCCCAAACTGAAGTCATAACTCAACCTTTATTTTGTAAATGTCTTAAGGCTTCATCCTCAAAGTTGGCACCCAAAAGAGGGCTACACTTAACTAAGCCTTCAAAGATATCTCAACATGCAAAGGAGCTTATTTCAGGAAGCCAACTTGGGCACCCAAAGTGGGTCCAAGATATTTCTTGTTAACTGAAACATTTCTGAACACCATTTATGCGAGAATGGTCATCCCCTATTAAGTAAAAGTAGTACCTGTTATCCTATGTGTGCCCATTTTCTCATATTTTGTAGGAGATAATTCCAAGGTGTCCACACATGCTTTTAACATTTAGAATTAATTAAAAATGTTAATTAACAATGATTATTTCATCAAATATTAATCTATTCCTAATCCTAGTGTCATTGAACACATTCCAAGGACTTAGGAGATATGGTGAAATAAATAATTTTTAGGATTGCAATTAAATGGTATCCTATTTCCAACATTCCCCCACTTAACATTATACATTGCAATTATTCTAAACAAAGGATCATTTAATCAAGTATAGGACTTAAGGCTAATGGCCTTCCTACACCACGATAAATTATTTGCAACATTGATTAAAGTGAAAAATTTCTCAATCAATACCTTTACCAAGTCTTTGCAGTATCCATGAGTACTCACCAAACAATTCATGCCAACTTCAAATGCAGCTTGCATAATCACGAAGCTCCAAGAAAATTATTAATACTCAAAACCAAAAAAACTACATCCTCTTCAAATTTCATGAAGATAACCATATTCTACCAAAGCTCCCCCTAAGTCCTGATACCAAGCTATAAATGGAAATAAGATAAACATCAAACCATCACTATAAAAAAACTCTCATTGTAACATGTAACCAAGCTATCCATGACATCATGATAACCATCTTCTAAATGAAGATTATTGATGGCCTTAACACAATCAAATTTTTTTTTGTTAACTATACAACTCCCAAAAGATCACGTAAAACCATAATTTTTAAAACCAAGAAGATAAAACTCAAGGTAACCATCCCATAACTAGAAATCAGCCCATAAAACCATGTCATAACATCCCTAAAAATGAATCCTCCAAAACAAACAATTCATAGCTTAAGATCCATATCTATGAAAGATAAAACATATAAAATCATGCTAAAACATCCTTAAATGAGTTTCCATAATCAACCATGAATCAAATCAATCCCATGAGAAATAAAATCATGAAACATAACACATCTTGAAAGATATATTGGGAAAATAACTCTCCAATAAATAACTATTGAGTGTATTGAACTCACGTCCAACCAAGGTGTAGGCATCTTGGTCTTTACTATTGAAAAAAATTTCTTACAAGTAACCATTCCAACATATATCTCTTACCATAAGCTAACTCAAGCCTCACCTAATTCTCTAAGTATCCATGAGGACCTGTAACCAATCAATCCATGCTAAACTCCAAATGCAACACAATGCCATCATGAAGTAATCAAGAAAATTATTAATGTACCCAATACAAAGAGGAATACTATGATCAATGTCAAATATCTAATGTTAAATAAGGAACATAAACATGACATCCATGATATAAAAATCTCCTCCAAGGAGATCACATGGATCATAACTTACAAAAACATCCTAGTTTCAAGAGAACAAGTACCATGCCAAACTCTAAATGCATATCAAGAGTAAACCATTACATAATACCAACCACTACAAACCAAGAAAAAATATCTCCCTATCACCTAAAGATAATATTACCAATGATGGGGTAAGTGCACCAATCTGTGACACAATTTTGGCTCTTAAGATGCCACTTTAAAAAAAAAAACAGGAAAATCTGATTTCCACAAGAAAATGTAGTCACACTCAAAATTTCAAGATGCAGCAAGAACAAAAGTTGAAGTGCTCCAAGTCTAGTTTCTAAGCTACTATTTTTTTTTGAAATTAATGAAAATTAAGGGTCTCAAAAAGGGGGTAGCAAAATAGGTCCTATTTTTATAAAAAAAAATAGCATAGTGCCCGAGGGCTCCCCCCTTTTTGGGAAACTTTTTTTTAGAATTTCAAAAATCCCAACAGTGAGAAATTAGCTAAAAATATGTAGTTTATCCTCCTTCTCTCGGATACTTTTTTTAATCAATATATAATATTTTATGCATTTTCAAAGTGGACACATCCTGAAAAGCTGAAATTTGAGCGTGCTCCCCCCCAATTCTTTTCCAAACTAATTGAAAATTGATTTTTTTTCATCATGTGTAGAATGGAGTCTAGTTTCAAAAAACGTAATTTGTTTCACATTTCGATGAACGTGTAAAACTCTATCCTAAACCTAGCACATGTTGGTTTTTGACCAAAAACGAAGGCATTTACAATAGAAGCCATGGATCAAAACCTTAACTAAATCAAAATGAAAAAAGAATTATATATTTAGATAGCTAAGATAGAGGTTAATGCTATCACCATTTTTTTAAAACCTTGCATTGAAAGACGTACAAATGATATGGGGAGCATGGTCGAAATGCCAAATGTGATGAGTCATTTAGCAAGCGCCAAATGGCTTGCTTTGCACAAAACTAGATTTTCACTTTCTCTGTTAGGGAAACTATATACATGAAATAAACATTTAAGTATAAGTTTAAATTTACATATGGACATTTACTTTCTTATACTTTAAGTTATATTTCATGTATATATAGGCAGGATGTTTGAGAGTGGTTTCAGATCTCTAAGAGTTATAATGCAAATTCTAGTTTTTGGAAGATCTTAAAAATTTCAAACTTAGTCAAATTTCAGTAATTAGCATGTCAAAATTTTAGTACTCAGGAGGTCAAATTTCATCTTTCTCTCTCTATCTCACTCATTTTCATCTCTTATTCTCTAGACCTCTCTCTCTCTCTCACTATCTCCATCCCTTTATC
>CM021106.1:81333214-81350094 GCA_007115665.2 Sequoiadendron giganteum | reverse complement strand
TAGTTAAGTGGGGGCCACTTTTAGGCACCAACTTTGAGGATGAAGCCTTAAGATATTTATAGAATAAAGGTTGAGTTATGACTTCAGTTTGGGATGCCTAAATGGATGAAGGAGATGATTTGACATTGTTCTTAATGGAACAACTCTACTTGTAAGAGATAGGCATACCTTTTAGGGTTAGGGCTTGAGCATTGTTATTGTATCTCATTTGGAGTTTACAAAGTTGATTAAAGCCTATTTATCTCAAGCAAGTTGAAGGTAGTTGATTATTAGTACTTTTTGCAGGTTGTGAAGAATTTTTGGTGAAGGAAAAAGAGGCATTATCAAACAAGAATTGGAGCTATTGTTAGCTACTTCAAATATTGAATAATAGATTAATTATTGGTGGAGTTTTTTACCCAAAAGGGTTTTCTCCATGTTATATTCTTGTGTAATATTTCTAATATCATGTCTACTTCTTCTATCAATTTTTGTCTACATTCTACAAATAGTGAAATGGATTGATCTGATAATCACCCTTAAATAATCTATAACAAAGAAAAGGCACATTTAGATCAAAAATATTAAAGTTTTACAAAGTATTAAGCTAAGAAAATACATCAAATTTCAACATTTGGTATCAGAGCTAAGGTTGGGTAGAGTATTGAAGGATTTTTTGGCTTAGTGGGAGCTTTTATTATTTTTGTTATTTGTTGATTTTGGAAACAAATTTTGTTACAATGGGTTCTACTTATCGTTTATATATTGAAAGGTTCAATGGATTTGGGTACGAGATGTGGAAATTAAAAATGGAAGATCTCCTTGAAGAGAGAGATTAATGGTTAGTTGTAGGTAATAAGACAAAGACACCTTCATCTATGTCAGATGAGGATTGGGCTAAGATTGATAAGAACGCAAGAGGAACCACAAGATTATGTCTTGCTAATGTTGTTTTCTTGAATGTTTTAGATGAAAATACTTCTTTTGATTTGTGCAAGAGGATAGGTGATATCTATCAAACTAAAAGCCTTACTAATAAACTGTATCTAAAAAGATAGTTATATTCTTTAAGATGAAAGATGGTGATTTTGTTGCACATCATTTAAATTATTTTAATTTGATTCTAAGTCAGTTAGCATCTATAGATGTAAAGCTAGAAGATGATGATAAATGCATTTTGTTACTTTGTTCTTTACCAAAGTTGTGGGAAAATTTAATTGTTGCTATTAGTGGTAGTGGAGATGGACAATAGAATTCCTACTCTCCTATCAAAGGAGATGAGGAGGAAGTCTAAAGAGGAAATCCAAGATGCCTTGTTTGTAAAAGGTAGGCCTAAGAAAAGGAACCTAAGGGAAACAAGGAAGGAAAGGGTAATTCTAAAGGACAGTCTAAAACCCTTGGTAAAAGTAAGGTAAAGTGTTGGAACTATGGGAAATCAGGACATGTAAAGAAGGATTGTAAGAACAAGAAAAATATTTTTGATTCTTCTACAAAGGAATCCTCGAATGATAGTAATGTTGTATTGGTTATTTAAAGTAATATAGATTTTGATAACTTTTTTCTTGATGTTATGGAGTGATATTCATGGGAAGGATGGTAGTCACGATGCCATGTGTGACTCTATACCACGGTTCAGTGGAAGTTGTTGGCAATGCCAAGGATGCATCGGGTAATTGCACCAATCTGTGACACAATTTTGATGCCAAATTGCAAAAAAAGCCCATAATAGGCCATATTGCGCTCGCCAAATTTGAAAAGTGCCAAATTTGGCGCTCGCCAAATGGCTTGAATTTTGCAACCAGTGAAAAAGTGTGAGTTCTCTTTCTTTTTGCAATGAATTTTGGAATGCATTTTTCTAAACTCTTTTATTTTCGCTTTCTCTTCCAAGGAAACTATATACATGAAATAAACATTTAAGTATAAGTTTACATTTACATATGGACATTTACTTTCTTATACTTTAAGTTATATTACATGTATATAGGCAGGATGTTTGAGAGTGGTTTCAGATCTCTAGGAATTATAATGCAAATTCTAGTTTTTGGAAGATCTTAAAAATTTCAGACTTAGTCAAATTTCAGTAATCAGCAATTCAAATTTCAGTAATCAGGAGGTCAAATTTTAGTAGTCAGTAAATTGTATCAACTTTCTCTACTCTCTATCTCTCCACTCCCTCTCTCTCTCTCCCTTGCTCTCTCTCTCCTCTCTCTCTCTCTTTATCACCTCTCCCTCCATCACTTTGTATCTCACTTATGTCTCCCTCCCTACCTCTTTCTCTCTCTACTCTCTATCTCTCCTCTCCCTCCCTCTACCTACATCTCTCTCACTCTTTATCAGGCTCTCTTCCCCCACTTTCTCTCTAACTATCTTCTCTCTATCTCATAATTCTCTCTCCCTCCCTCCCTCTCACCCTCCCATCTCTATCTCACCACTTGCTATCTCTCTCTCTCTCTCACACAAACCTCTATCTCCCTCACTAACACTCCCTCCCTCAATCCTTCCCTCCCTACTTCTCTCTATCTCTCCTCTCCCTCCCTCTCTCGACCTCACCCTCCCTCCACTTATTTTTGTCTCTCCTCCCAATCTCTCTCACTATTGTGCCTCCCTCCCTCCCCCTCATTCTCTCTCAATTGATCTTTTTCTCTATCTCACCATTCTCTCTCTCACTCACACACACACCTCTATCTCCCTACCTATCCCTCCCCTCTATACTCTTTATCTCTTTTCTCACTTTCCCTCTCTATACATACCTCTCCCTCCATCACTCTCTCTCTCCATCCCTCTTTATCTCACTTATGCCTTCTTCCCTACCTCTTTCCCTCTCTACTCTCTATCTCTCCTCTCCCTTCCTCTACCTACCTCTCTCTCTGTCTCTCTATCCCTCTCTTTCTCTCTCACTCTCTCCTCTCTATCTCACCATTATCTCTATCTCTACCTATCACTCCCTCCTCTCTAAATCAACATTCTCTCTCTCCCAGTTTCCCTCCTTCCCTCTCACTCCCTCCTCTCTAAATCACATTTCTCTCTATATCCCACTTTCCCTCATTCCCTCTCTATGTCTCACTTATCCCTTTCTACCTCTCCCTCCCTCCAACCTCCCTCTCTCTCTTTATCTCTATTTCTCATTCTCTCCTTACCTCTCTACTCTCTATCTCACCACTCTCTCCATCTCACTCTCCCTCCTTCCCTCTCTCCCTCCTATTCATCCCTCTCTCCTTCCCTCTCTACCTACCTCTCACTCCACTACCTACCACTCTCTCCCTCACCCATCTTTCTCTCTTACTCTCTCCTTCCCTCTCTACTCTATATCTCTCCCCCTTCCCTCTCTAATATATTTCTCTCTCTCCCCCTTCCTTTGTCCCCTCTTTTTCTCTCCTCTAACTCGCTATCCCTGTCACACCTACTCACCTCTATCTCCTCCTTTCTTCTCCCACCATCTCTCCACTCTCCACTTCTCTCTATCTATCATCTCTCTCTACATCTCCTTCCCTCTATATTTATCTTTATCTCCCCTCTCCCTCTCTTTACCCACTTCTCCCTCCATTACTCTATATCTCAATCGTGTCTCCTCTCTCTCTCTCTCTCTCTCACACACACACACACACACACAAACACACACACACACACCTCTATCTCCTCCCTACTTGTCCCTCCCTCCCCTATATAATTCTCTCTATCTCTCCTCTCTACATCTCCTAGAGGGTAGAGGGTAGAGGGTAGAGGTTAGAGGTTAGAGTGTTTAAGGGTTGAGGGTTGAGGGTTGAGGGTTGAGGGTAGAGGGTTGAGGTTAGATAGTAGAGGGTTGAGGGTTTAAGGGTCAAGGGATCAAGGGTTGAGGATTGAGGGATTAGGGTATAGAGTTTACCTAGGTTTAAGCGTTTAAGGGTTGATGGTAGAGGGTATCAGGGTGAGGGTTGAGTGTTTAAGGGTTTAAGGGTTGAGGTATTAGGGTAGAGAGGGAGGGAAGGATGGAGGGAGAGATGGAGGGAGAAGTGAGATAGAGAGGAGAGAATAGGAGAAATGGATAGAGATATATGAGGGTTGAGGATATAAGGGTAGAGAGATAGTGGGTAGAGGGTTTTAAGTGTTTAGGGTTTAGGGTTTAGGGTTAAGGGTAGAGAGAGAAAGAAGGTAGAGATATTGAGAGAGAGGAGGCAAGGAGGGAGAGAGAAATAGGTATAGAGGGACAAATAGGTAGACCCTTAAATCCTAATCCCTCAACCACCATACCCTCTTAATCCCTCAATCCTCAACCCTAAACCCTTCAACCCTAATCCCTTGAGCCCCATACCTTCTTATTCCCTCAACCCCCATACCCTCTTAATCCCTCAACCCTTCAACCCTAATCCCTCGACCCCTATATCCTCTTAATCCCTCAAACCCCATACCCTCAACCCCATACCCTCTTTATCCCTCAACCCTCAACCCTTCAACCCTAATCCCTTGACCCCTATACCCTCTTAACCCCTAAGATTTTTAGGTTTCCATAAGGAGTATTCAGATTTTTAGGTCCCGGTGCAGTTGTAGGCACATTCAACAACATATGACAATGAGCATGCCTATGAATGTTTTGTTGAATTTGGGTACACTTTGTATGCTGAAGAGGACAAATATTTTTCATATGATAGTAAGAATAATTAAATGTAGACTGATGAGATGAGTATGAATCATATTGAATACAATGATTTCCTGAAGGTTATTAATGAGAGTGCATATTATAGGGTAGGTGGAATGGATAGTTTCAAAAGAAATCTCATGAGCTCTATTCAGAACAAAGTCAATGATAGAGGAAAGTGAAGGTTTTTATTTTTGAGGTGGCCTAGGGCCATCCCTAATGGTTTGATTTTTTAAACCATAGCAGGTATAGAGGATTAAGGATTGCTAGTGCATGGACATTTCTTAACAATTCCTCTTTAAAAAATTATCTTCCATGCACAGTGGTTTAGGGTTTTCCACTTCTCCATTTGCTCCATTTTCATATTATTCATATGTTCATTCCCTCCATCTATCATCGCCTTCATTTTTTATGGCTTTTCTTGGTCTACTCTACCAAAGATACTCTCGATTCTTGTAGTGATTTGAAAAATCACTCATCCCCAATAGGAGCCACTGTTAGAGATAGAGGGAGAGAGAGAGAGAGAGGTCATCCTAAACCCCCAACCCTCAACCCTTAACCCTTAAACCCTAATCCCTCAACCCCCATACCCTCCTAATCCCTCAACCCTCAACCCTCAACCCTTAAACCCTAATCCATCAACCCCCATACCCTCTTAATCCCTCAACCCTCAACCCTTAACCCTTAAACCCTAATCACTCAACCCCCATACCCTCCTAATCCCTCACCCCTCAACCCTCAAACCTTAAACCCTAATCCCTCAACCCCCATATTCTCTTAATCCATCAACCCTCAACCCTTAAAACCTAATCCATCAACCCCCATACCTTCTTAATCCCTCAACCCTCAACCCTTAACCCTTAAACCCTAATCCCTCAACCCCCATACCCTCCTAATACCTCAACCCTCAACCCTTAAACGCTAATCCCTCAACCCCTATAACCTCTTAATCCCTCAACCCTCAACCCTCAACCTTGAATCCTAATCCTAAATCCCCATATCCCTATGTCCCTCAGCCTCAGCCTTAACCCCTAATCCCTCAGCCTATACCCTCTCTTAATGCCTCAGCCTCCAGCCTCAGCCCTCAGCCTTAAACCTAATCCATGACCCCATACCCAATGCCAATTCCTCAACATAGCCCATGAAGCCTAATACCTCCAGCCCCCATAACCTCTTAATCCCTCAGCCCTCAGCCTCAGCCATGACCCCTAGTCCTTAACCCCCTTACTCTCTGATCCCATAGCCTCAACCCAAGATTTCAGCCTAATCCTTGACCCATATGCCATCTTAATCCTCCAACCCTCAGCCTTAGCCCTTAAGCCTAGTCCATGAGAGGAGAGTAAGGTGAGAGGTAGGGAGAGAGGGTGAGAGGGAGACACCCGAGAGAGAAGGAGAGGGAGACAAAGTGGGAGAGAGGGGATGGGAAGGAGATACCTAAGAGAGTAGGAGAGAGAGGGAGTGAGAGATAGAGGGATGGGAGAGATACAAGGAGTGAGAGAGAGAGAGACTTGAGAGAGAGGGGGTGGGAGGGAGAGGGAGTACTCAAGATAGAGGGATTTGAGGGAGATGGAGGGGGTGGGGGGAGATAAATGAGATAGAGAGAGAGAGTGGGAGGGAGATATCTGAGAGAGGGAGAGAGAGAGGGAGAAAGACATAGTGGGAGAGAGTGAGAGAGAGGGAGTGGGAGAGAGAGGGAATGGGAGAGAGATAGAGGGAGTGAGTGAGTCACATACCTAAGAGAGGGATTAGGTTA
Organism: Sequoiadendron giganteum; assembly: GCA_007115665.2. Taxonomy (NCBI): domain Eukaryota; kingdom Viridiplantae; phylum Streptophyta; class Pinopsida; order Cupressales; family Cupressaceae; genus Sequoiadendron; species Sequoiadendron giganteum. Next base: position 81,343,747 of record CM021106.1, on the reverse strand, counting down.
GAGAGTTTAATTGGGTTTAAGGGTTTAAGTGTCGAGGGATTAGAGCTGAGAGTATTTGGTTGAGGGTAGAGGGTAGAGGTTTTAAGGGTTTAGGATTTAAGGGTTGAGAGTTGAGGGTTTAGGGTGTAGGGTTGAGTGTTTAAGGTTTTAAGGGTTGAGGTATTAGGGAAGAAAAGGTGGGAGGATATAAAGAGAAGTAGAGGGTAGAGTTCTTAAGGGTTTAAGAGCTAAGGGTTTAGGATTTAGAGTTAAGGGTAAAGGAGAGAGAGAGAGAGGGAGGGAGTTGAAAAGTGATAGAGGGTAGAGGGTTAAGAGTTAATGGTAGAGGGTAGATGGTAGAGGGTAGAGGGTAGAGGGTAGAGGGTTAAGGGTAGAGGGGAGATAGATAGAAAGAGTGAATGAGTGAGAGAGAGACCTAAAAGAGGAGAGGAAGTAGGAGGGAGAGACTTGAGAGAGAGAGAGAGAAAGAGAGAGAGAGAGAGAGAGAGAGAGAGAGAGAGAGAGAGAGAGAGGGAATTGAAGATAGATAGAGGGTAAAGGGTATAAGATAGAGGGTTTAATGATTAAGGGTAAATTATGGAGGGGATATAGATAGAGAGAGTGAGTGAGAGAGAGAGAGACTTGAGAGAGGGAGAGGGGGTAGGAGGGAGAGACTTGAGAGAGAGAGAGAGAGAGGGGAAGGGAGTTGGAGAGAGATAGAGGGTAGAGTTTATAAGGGTTTAGGTTAAAGGTATAGTGGAGAGAGATAGAGGGAGAGAGAGAGAGAGAGAGGGAGTGAGTGAGTGAGTGAGAGACCTAAGATTCCCTCTCTAATTTTCTCTATATCCTCGTCTCTCTCCTTCCCTTTATACTTCTCTCTATCTCACCTCTCTTTCTCCCCCTCTCTCTTTCCCTCTCTCTTCCTTTCACCCACCTTTTCTCTCTACTTCTCGCTATATAATCTATCTCTCTATACATCTTTCTCTCCCCCCTCTCCTTCCCTCTCAATCTCTCCATGTTCCTCCTTATCTCTCTAATTTTCAGCTCCATCACACATTTCTCCACGTAGACCTCTCTCTATTTTTGTCTCGCCTCTCTCTCTATCCCTAAATCTCCCTATATATCTCCTTTCATATCCACTTCTCTCTACCTAGTTTTCCTTATATAACTATTTATCTCCCCCTCCTTGCATCCTCTCTCTCAATATCTCCACCTTCTTTCCCTCTCTAATTATCTCTCTATCACCTATCTCTATCTCTCTCCTCCCTCTCTACTCTCTCTATCTCTCCCTCCCTCCCCCTCTTTCTATCTCTCCTCTCTCCCTCCCCCTCTTTCTATATCTCTTTGCCCTCTTTACCTATATCTCTCTCTCTCACTCACTCACTCACTCCCTCTATCTCTCTTCCCTCTCCCATTAACCTTGTTAGAACCCAAAATTTCATGAAAATCCTAAGGTCTTTTACCTATTTGAATAGAATATTTTCCTATCTTTTCCATAAAAATTCATTTTTCCCATCCAAAATCATTCAAATTCCTTTACCGCCATTCAAAAATGCTAGAAAATGACTTATATCCTATACCACTGCCCTAAACCCTTTAAATTTTTCTCCCTATCGCTTTACCGCTAATAGCCTTCAAACAGTCCGCAGTTGTGCGGTCGAGGGTTAGCTTGGCAGTGATCAAACAACCACCGCTATACCACGTGCAGTAAAATCTATACCCGCGGTAACGTGATAAACTTTCTATGTGGCCTTTATTGTGTTTACTGCTATACCATCATCGTTATCTTTCTACCCAATGGTATGGCAGTCTTAACCGTCAAGGTCTTCTCCCTACTGTTACCGCACTACCGCGTTCTCCCTGTAGACTATCCATAGTACTGCAATAGCCATCTTCTTGTCTACCTTGACCCTCCACTAATAGTTTACCATAGTCACTGTGGTCACCATTCTCACCATGTGCGGTACCATAGTGACTATCTGCACTGCTACTGTGCTGGTGACTTACCAACCACCGTGATATTGCAGTCTATGTTTAGAACGCACATGGTGGTGTGGTAAATGTTTTGTACCTAATCGTTTAGCCATCGATTGTTTTTTTAGACCATTACCGCTGCCTTCTAACTTCTACCACTCTACCGCGGCCCTCGAGATTACCCTCTGCAGTGTAGTGGTAAGGGTTTCCTTGACTGCTCTTTACCGCTATATCGCAGGCTGGTTTGTGGGAAGCCGTAGTTGGGTGGTGAATAAGATATAAAGTGATCACTAAGGGAGCGGTAGAGGTATAAAATGTATGAGCATTTTTGGAAAGGGGAGAAATGAATTTTTAAGGAAAAGATAGGAAAATAATGAGAAATTAAATGGGGGTAAGGTGGTAAATGAAATATTATGAAAAGATAGGAAAGTAATGGATATAAATGAATAAAATCCTTTAGGGTATTGATGGAAAATTTAGGTTCAAAAGGAAAAATCATTTAGGTTTCTTTAATGATTTTTTTTTGGGTTCTAACAAGGTAGAGGGTTTAAGGGTTTAGGGTTAAGAGTAGAGATGAGAGAAAGAGAGAGAGAGTTAGAGAGAGAGAGAGAGAGAGAGAGAAGTAGAGAGGGAAAGAAGGTAGAGATATTGAGAGAGAGGAGGCAAGGAGGGAGAGAGAAATAGGTATAGAGGGACAAATAGGTAGAGAGAAGTAGATATGAAAGCAGAGATAGAGGGAGAGGTAGGGATGGAGAGAGAGGTGAGAAAAAAAAAAGAGAGGTCTAGGTAGATAGAGGTAGGAGGAGATGAAGAGAAGTAGAGGGTAGAGTTCTTAAGGGTTTAAGGGCTAAGAGTTTAGGGTAAAGGACAGAGAGATATAGGGAGTTTGTGAGAGAGAGAGATGGAGGGAGTGGAAAAGTGATAGAGGGTAGAGGGTAGAGGGGAGAGGGGAGAGAGATAGAAGGAGTTAATGAGTGAGAGAGAGACCTAAAAGAGGGAGAGACTTGAGAGAGAAAGAGAGGGAGGGAGGGAATTGGAGATAGATAGAGGGTTTAGGGTTAAGGGTATAGTGGAGAGAGATAGAGGGAGAGAGAGAGAGAGAGGGAGTGAGTGAGTGAGAGACATAAGAGAGAGAGGGTAGAGGGAGAGTCTTGAGAAAGAGGGGGGTGAGGGAGAGTCTATATCTTCCCTCCCTCTCTCTCTCAAGTCTCTCCCTCCCACCCCCTCTCTCTCTCAGTCACTCCCTCTATCTTTATCCCCTCTACCCTTAATCCTATACCCTAAACCCTTAACCCTTAACCCTTAAACATTGAACCATCTACCCTCTTTCATTAACCATCCCACCCTCTTTCTCTCTCCCAAGTCTCTCTCTCCTACTGCCTCTCCCTCTCTTAGGTATCTCTCACTCACTCACTCCCTCTATCTTTCTCCCCTCTACCCTTAACCCTTAATCCTTTATCCTTAACCCTTAAAACCTAAACCATTAAACCCTTTTACCCTCTACCCTCTACCCTTAACCATGCCTCCCTCTATATCTCTCCCACTCCCTCCCTCTCACCCTAATCCATCAATTTTTATACCCTCTTAATCCCTCAACCCTCAACCCTCAACCCTTAACCCTTAAACCCTAATCTAGTGAGAAAGATGGAGGGAGAGGGGGTGGGAGAGAGAAACCTAAGAGAGAGGGAGAGGGAGAGATGGTGGGAGGGAGACACCCAAGAGAGAAGGAGAGGGAGACAAAGTGGGAGAGAGGGGGTGGTAAGGAGATACCTAAGAGAGTAGGAGAGAGAGGGAGTGAGAGATAGAGGGATGGGAGAGATATAAGGAGTGAGAGAGATGAAGGGGGTGGGGGGGAGATACATGACATAGAGGGAGAGAGAGAGAGAGTGGGAGGGAGATATCTGAGAGAGGCAGAGAGAGAGAGGGAGAAAGATAGAGGGAGTGAGAGAGAGAGAGGATGTGGGAGAGAGATAGATGGAGTAAGTGAGAGAGAAAAAGAGAGGCTTGAAAGAGGGAGAGGGGATAGAAGGGAGATACTTGAGAGACAAAGAGGGAGGGAGAGACTTAAGAGAGATAGAGGGAGAGAGATTGGGAGAGAGATAGAGGGCATGGGAGGGAGACGGGGTGGGAGGGAGATGGAGAGGTAGACAGAGAAAGACAAAGACAGATGGAGGGAGAAGTGAGATAGAGATAAGGAGAGAAGAGGAGGGAGGGACAAAAATAGATGAGGGTTGAGGATCCAATGTATAGGTTAGATGGTTGAGAATTGAAGGTATAGGGTTGATGGTTTAGGGTATTGGGTTGAGGGTATAGGGTTTAAGGGAGATGGGAGAGAGATAGATGGATTGAGTGAGTGAGAGAGAGACCTGATAGAGGGAGAGGGGGTAGGATGGAGAGACTTGAAAGAGAAATAGAGGGATGGAGTGGGAGAGAGACAGATGGAGGGAGGGTTAAGGGTAGAGGGTAGAGGGTTTAATGGTTTAGGGTTTAAGGGTTAATGGTTTAGGGTTTAGGGTAGAGGCGAGAGAGATTGAGGGAGTGAGTGAGTGTGTGTGAGAGAGAGACCTACCAGAGGGAGAGGGGGTAGGAGGGAGAGACTTGATAGAGAGAGAGAGGGAGGGAGGGAATGGGAGATAGATAGAGGGTAGAGGGTTAAGGGTATATTATAGAGGTTTTTAGGGTTTTGGGTTTAAGGGATAAGGTTTTAGGGTTTAGGGTTTATGGTTAAGGGTAGAAGGGAGAGAGATTGAGGGATTCAGTGAGTGAGTGATTGAGATAACTAAGAGAGAGAGAGGGGGTAAGGAGAGGGAGGGGAGATAAAGGGAAGTAGATAATGGAGGAGAGAGGGAAGAAGAGCTAGGGAGGGAGAGAGGGGTGAGAGAGTGAAATAGAGAGAGAGGTCGGTAACGAGAGGGAGGGGAGATAAAGGGAAGTAGAGAATGGAGGAGAGAGGGAAGAAGAGGTAGGGAGGGAGAGATAGGTGAGATAGAGAGAGAGGATAGAGGGAGGGATATTTGAGGAGAGATGGGTGAGATAGAGAGAAAGAAAGTAGAGAGGGAAGGGGGAGAGAGAGAGGTGATAGAGAGAAGTAGAGGCGTAATGAGAAAGGTAGATATATTCGGAGAGGGAAAGAGAGAGGGAGACAAAATGAGGTATATAGGGGTAGGCTAGACAAAGAGATGTATCATTAATTTTGGTGGAAGAGAGAGATGAGGGAGGGATAAGTAAAGATGGATAGTTGAGATATATAGAAGGAGAGAGATATAGGTAGAGAGAGGGAAAATAGATATAGAAAGAGGGGGAGGGAGAGAGGAGAGATAGAAAGAGGGGGAGGGATAGAGGAGAGATAGAAAGAGGGGGAGGGAGGGAGAGATAGAGAGAGTAGAGAGGGAGGAGAGAGATAGAGAGAGGTGATAGAGAGAGAATTAGAGAGGGAAAGAAGGTGGAGATATTGAGAGAGAGGAGGCAAGGAGGGAGAGAGAAATAGGTATAGAGGGACAACTAGGTAGAGAGAAATAGATATGAAAGGAGAGATATAGGGAGAGGTAGGGATGGAGAGAGAGGTGAGACAAAAATAGAGAGAGGTCTAGGTAGATAGAGGGAGGAGGAGATAAAGAGAAAAATAGAGGGAAGGAGAGAGGGAGGAAGAGGTAGGGATGGAGAGACAAAGGTGAGAGAGATAAGAGAGAGGAGGGGTGAGATAGAGAGAAAGAGAGTAGAGAGGGAAGGGGAAAGAGAAAAGTGAGATTGGTGATAGAGATGTGTAATTGAGCTTAAAATTAGAGATATAAGGAGGAAGGTGGAGAGATTGAGATGGAAGGAGGGGGGAGAGAGAGAGATGTATAGAGGGATAGGTTAGATAGAGAGAAGTAGAGAGCAAAGGTGGGTGATAGGTTAGATAGAGATGTGTGATCCATACCTCTCTCCTTCTCTCTCTACCTACCTCTCACTCCACTACCTACCACTCTCTCCCTCACCCATCTTTCTCTCTTACTCTCTCCTTCCCTCTCTACTCTATATCTCTCCCCCCTTCCCTATCTAATATATTTCTCTCTCCCCCTTCCTCTATCCCCTCATTTTCTCTCCTCTCACTCTCTCTCCCTCTCACACACTCACCTCAATCTCCTCCTTTCCTCTCTCACCATACCTTCAATCTCCACTTCTCTCTATCTATCATCTCTCTCTACATCTCCTTCCCTCTATATTTATCTTTATCTCCTCTCTCTCTCTCTCTCTCACCCACACACACCTCTATTTCCTCCCTACTTGTCCCTCTATCCCCTCTATAATTATCTTTATCTCTCCTCTCTCTACATCTCCTACCCTCTCTACCTATATTTATCTCCCCTATCCCTTTTTTTACCTAACTCTCCCTTCATCACTTTGTATCTCACCTGTGTTCCCCTACCAACCTAGGGTTGAGGTATTAAGGGTCAAGGGTTGATAATTGAGGGTTGAGGGTTTAATTTATAGGGTAGAGGGTACAGGGTAGAGGGTTGAGGGTTGAGGGTTGAGGGTAGAGGGTTTAAGGGTCAAGGGATTAAGGGTTTAGGGTTGATGGATTAGGGTATAGAGTTTACTTGGGTTTAAGGGTTTAAGTTTTAAGGGTATAGGGTTGATGGTAGAGGGTATTGGGTTAAAAGTAGAGGGTATTGGGGTGAGGGTTGGGAGAGACTTGAGAGAGGGAGAGGGGATAGCAGGGAGAGAATTGAGAGAGAGAGGGAGGGACAGGGAGTGGGAGAGAGATAAAGAGTAGAGGGTAGAGGGTTTTAAGTGTTTAGGGTTTAGGGTTAAGGGTAGAGAGAGAGAGAGAGGTAGAGATGGAAAGAAGGTAGAGATATTGAGAGAGAGGAGGCAAGGAGGGAGAGAGAAATGGGTATAGAGGGACAAATAGGTAGAGCCTTAAACCCTAATCCCTCAACCCCCATACCCTCTTAATCCCTCAACCCTCAACCCTTCAACCCTAATCCCTTGACCCCTATACCCTCTTAATCCCTCAGGTTTTTAGGCTGCCATAAGGAGTATTTAGATTTTTAGGTCCTAGTGCAGTTGTAGGCACATTCAGCAAAATATGATAGTGAGCATGCCTATGAATGTTTTGTTGAATATCCCTCAATTTTTCAAGTTTCCATAAGGAGTATTCAAATTTTCATATGATAGTAAGAATAATGAAATGCAGACTGATGAGATGAATATGAATCAGATTGAAAACAATGATTTCCTGAAGGTTTTCAATCACAGTGCATATTGTAGGGTAGGTGGAATGGATATTTTCCAAAGAAATCTGATGAGCTCTATTCAAAACAAATTTTATGACAGAGGAAAGTGTAGGTTTTTATTTTTGAGGTGGCCTAGGGCCATCCCTAATGGTTTAATTTTTTAAACCAAAGCAGGTGCAGAGGATTAAGGATTCCCATTGCATGGACAATTCTTAGAAATGCCTCTTTAAAAAAATATCTTCCATGCACAGTAGTTTAGGGTTTTCCGCTTCTCCATTTGCTCCATTTTCATATTATTCATCTGTTCATTCCCTCCATCTATCATCACCTTAATTTTTCATGCCTTTGCTTGGTCTGCTCTACCAAAGATACTCTGGATTCTTGTAGTGGTTTGCAAAATCACTCATCATTTTCCATCAATTTCCATCAAAACCCTGAGGTATTTTATTTGTTCATGCCATATATTTTCACTATCTTTCCCATAAAAGTCATTATCCGCCCTCACATATTCCCCCCATTTAATTCCATCTAGACAATAAAGGAAAGTATAGGGTATAAATGAATAAAAATTTAATATTTTGATGAAAAATATTAAATTTAAACGGGAAAACCTTAGGGTTTTTTAATGAAATTTTTGAACTAGAGAGACAGATAGAGGGAGGGAGGGTTAAGGATGTAGGGTAGAGGGTTTAGGGTTTAAGGGTTAAGGGTTTAGGGTTAAGGGTTAAGGGTGTTAGAACTTAAATTTTCCACAAGAATTCCTAGGATTTTCCTATTATTTTATATGAAAATCCATCAAAACATTAAGATATTTTATTTATTCATGCCTTACATTTTCACTATCTTTCCCATAAAAGTCATTAACCACCTTCTACACTTTTCCCCCATTTATTTTCTTATATTTCATTACCTTCTCATAAAAAATTTAACTTCACCGCCATTCAAAAGGGCCAAAAAATAACTTGTCACCCTTACCGCCCCTTTCATTTTCACTTTATAAGTCTTTACTGCTTTACCATGGCCTCCCACTAAGGGGCTTGCAGTATAGCGGTAGCAGTTTGAAATGGGCATGAAGTGTTTACCGTGATATAGTGCATGGTCAATTCATTGACCGTAGTAGCGTGGTAAATCGTTAGCAACCAATGAAGGCAGTGGCTAGCGGTTAAAGAAGGTAGTCAAGGTCCCACTACGGTACCACTTGTGGTCAAACCACAGAGCACAATAGTGTGGTGGATGGTAAGTCTTCAACAATGCGGCAGTCAGGACATCTTAGCACTATACTACAGAGGGTTATCTTAAAGACCACGGTGACCGCGGTAAACAGGAGGAAATGGCTAGTGGTCACACCATAGTACCGTAACTATGAAAATGAAGACCGCGGTGCCTATGGTAAACTGTTGGGAGAAGCGGCTAACGGTTACCATGGTAGTGCGGTAAGAAATGATGGAGACTGTGATGGTCAGCATGGGGCCAGGTATAGCCATACCGTGGGTAGAAAATTCAAAGCCCACGGTAGAGCGGTAAACACAAGGGAAGCCTCGGGAAAAGAAATGTTAAGGGTAGTATAAGTAATAAAGTGAAAAATTAAAAGTTGAACTATAGTCTAAATATTTGATTTGCCGATAAAGGCAATATAATCAAATATTTTTTCCATAAAATACAAACGGTCATAACCAGAAAATGAAGGGGCATGACTCTTCGATTATAATGTATAAATGATTTGAAAATCTATTGTAAAAAAAAATTAAAAAAATTAGGATAGGATAGACTACTGTAAGTACTATATTTTCAGAATGATGACATTCAAGGAGGCTATGTTGCATGTATGAATTTCAAGGAAGATAATGAAAAACTATTAATTTGGTGATTTCATCTATAGGAGTGAGAGAGAGAGAGAGGCTTGAGATAGGGAGAATGGGTAGGAGGGAGAGACATAGAGAGGGTTAGTGAGTGTGTGAGAAAGAGAGACCTGAGAGAGGGAGAGGGGGAGAGAGAGGGAGGGAGTGGGAGAGAGATAGAGGGTAGAGGGTTAAGGGTAGATGGTTAAAGGTAGAGGGTAGAGGTTTTAAGGGTTTAGGGTTTAGGGTAGAGAGGAGAGAGGGATAGGGAAAGAAGGTAGACATATTGAGAGAGAGGAGGCAAGGAGGGAAAGAGAAATAGGTATAGAGGGACAAAGAGGTAGAGAGAAGTAGATATGAAAGCAAAGATAAAGGGAGAGGTAGTGATGGAGAGAGAGGTGAGAAAAAAAAGGAGAGGTCTAGGTAGACAGAGGTGGGAGGAGATAAAGAGAAGTAGAGGGTAGAGTTAAGGGTAGAGGATAAAGTGTTTAAGGGTTTAGGGTTTAGAGTTAAGGGTAAAGGAGAGAGAGAGAGAGAGGGAGGGAGTGAAAAAGTGATAGAGGGTAAAGGGGAGTGAGGAGAGAGATAGAAGGAGTGAATGAGTGAGAAAGAGACCTAAAAGAGAGAGAGTAAGTAGGAGGGAGATACTTGAGAGAGAGAGAGAGGGAGGGAGGGAATTGGAGATAGATAGAGAGAGTGAGTGAGAGAGAGAGACTTGAGAGAGGAAGAGGGCGTAGGAGGGAGAGACTTGAGAGAGAGAGGGGAAGGGAGGTGGAGAGAGATAGAGGGTAGAGGGTAGAGTTTTTAAGGTTTTAGGGTTTAAGGGTTAAGGGTTAAGGGGTTAGGGTTAAGGGTATAGTGGAGAGATATAGAGGGAGAGAGAGACCTAAGAGAGAGAGGAGGTAGGAGGGAGTCTTGAGAGAGAGAGGGGGATAAGGGAGATTCTATATATCTCCCCAACCACTCTCTCTCTCAAGTCTCTCCCTCTCTCAATTATCTCTCTCTCTTAGTCACTCCCTCTATCTCTATCCCCTCTACCCTTAACCCTATACCATTAACCCTTAAACATTGAACCCTCCAGCCTTAACCATCCCACCCTCTTTCTCTCTCCCAAGTCTCTCTCTCCTACCACCTCTCCCTCTCTTATGTCTCTCTTATTCACTCACTCACTCCCTCTATCTTTCTCCCCTCTACCCTTAACACTTAATCCTTTATCCCTAACCCTTAAAACCTAAACCATTAAACCCTTTTACCCTCTACCCTTAACCCTAAACCCTCAACCCTAAACCCTTAACCCTTAAACCCTAAATACTCTACCCTATACCCTTAACCCTCCCTCCCTCTATCTCTCTCCAACACCCTCCATTCCTCTCTCTCTCTCAACCCTCTCCCCATATCCCTCTCTTAGGTCTCTTTCTCAGTCACTCCCTCTCGTCTACCATTAGGCCTAAACCCTAAACCCTTAAACCTTAAACCCTTTTAGCCTCTACCCTTAACCATGCCTCCCTCTATCTCTCTCCCAC
>CM021106.1:81267925-81333114 GCA_007115665.2 Sequoiadendron giganteum | reverse complement strand
CTCTTAGGTATCTCCTTCCCACCCCTCTCTCCCACTTTGTCTCCCTCTCCTTCTCTCTCGGGTGTCTCCCTCCCACCATCTCTCCCTCTCCCTCTCTCTTAGGTTTCTCCCACCCCCTCTCCCTCCCTCTATCTCACTCTCTCTCTCTGTCTCTATGGATTAGGTTTTAAGGGTTAAGGGTTGAGGGTTGAGGGATTAAGATGGTATAAGGGTTGATGGATTAGGGTGAGAGGGAGGGAGTGGGAGAGAGATAGAGGGAGGCATGGTTAAGGGTAGAGGGTAAAAGGGTTTAATGGTTTAGGTTTTAAGGGTTAAGGATAAAGGATTAAGGGTTAAGGGTAGAGGGGAGAAAGATAGAGGGAGTGACTGAGTGATTGAGTGAGAGATACCTAAGATAGGGAGAGGTGGTAGGAGAGACAAACTTGGGAGAGAGAAAGAGGGTGGGATGGTTAAGGACATAGGGTAGATGGTTCAATGTTTAAGGGTTAAGGGTTAAGGGTAGAGGTTATAGAGATAGAGGGAGTGACTGAGAGAGAGAGGGGGTAGGAGGGAGAGACTTGAGAGAGAGAGGGAGAGACTTGATAGAGAGAGGGAGGGGAGATATATAGACTCTCCCTCATCCCCCTCTCTGTCAATAATCTCCCTCCTATCCCCTCTCTCTCTCTCTTAGGTTTCTCACTCACTCACTCACTCTCTCACTCCCTCTCTCTCCCTTTATCTCTCTCCACTATACCCTTTACCCTCTATCTATCTCCAATTCCCTTCCTCCCTCTCTCTCTCTCTCTCTCAAGTCTCTCCATCCTACTTCCTCTCCCTCTTTTAGGTCTCTCTCTCACTCATTAACTCCTTTTATCTCTCTCCCATCTACCCTCTCCCCTCTACCCTCTACCCTCTATCACTTTTCCACTCCCTCCATCTCTCTCTCCTTTACCCTTAACTCTAAACCCTAAACCCTTAGCCCTTAAACCCTTAAGCACTCTACCCTCTACTTCTCTTTATCTCCTCCCACCTCTATCTACCTATACCTCTCTTTGTTTTTTTATCACCTCTCTCCATCCCTACCTCTCCCTCTATCTTTGCTTTCATATCTACTTCTCTCTACCTATTTGTCCCTCTATACCTATTTCTCTCTCCCTCCTTGCCTCCTCTCTCTCAATATCTCTACCTTCTTTCCCTCTCTACTTCTCTCTCTCTCTCTCTCTCTCTCTAACTCTCTCTCTCTTTCTCTCATCTCTACTCTTAACCCTAAACCCTTAAACCCTCTACCTTGTTAGAACCCAAAAAAAAATCATTAAAGAAACCTAAATGATTTTTCCTTTTGAACCTAAATTTTCCATCAATACCCTAAAGGATTTTATTCATTTATATCCATTACTTTCCTATCTTTTCATAATATTTCATTTACCACCTTACCCCCATTTAATTTCTCATTATTTTCCTATCTTTTCCTTAAAAATTCATTTCTCCCCTTTCCAAAAATGCTCATACATTTTATACCTCTACCGCTCCCTTAGTGATCACTTTATATCTTATTCACCACCCAACTACGGCTTCCCACAAACCAGCCTGCGATATAGCGGTAAAGAGCAGTCAAGGAAACCCTTACCACTACACTGCAGAGGGTAATCTCGAGGGCCGCGGTAGAGTGGTAGAAGTTAGAAGGCAGCGGTAATGGTCTAAAAAAACAATCGATGGCTAAACGATTAGGTACAAAACATTTACCACACCACCATGTGCGTTCTAAACATAGACTGCAATATCACGGTGGTTGGTAAGTCACCAGCACAGTAGCAGTGCAGATAGTCACTATGGTACCGCACATGGTGAGAATGGTGACCACAGTGACTATGGTAAACTATTAGTGGAGGGTCAAGGTAGACAAGAAGATGGCTATTGCAGTACTATGGATAGTCTACAGGGAGAACGCGGTAGTGCGGTAACAGTAGGGAGAAGACCTTGACGGTTAAGACTGCCATACCATTGGGTAGAAAGATAACGATGATGGTATAGCAGTAAACACAATAAAGGCCACATAGAAAGTTTATCACGTTACCGCGGGTATAGATTTTACTGCACGTGGTATAGCGGTGGTTGTTTGATCACTGCCAAGCTAACCCTCGACCGCACAACTGCGGACTGTTTGAAGGCTATTAGCGGTAAAGCGATAGGGAGAAAAATTTAAAGGGTTTAGGGCAGTGGTATAGGATATAAGTCATTTTCTAGCATTTTTGAATGGCGGTAAAGGAATTTGAATGATTTTGGATGGGAAAAATGAATTTTTATGGAAAAGATAGGAAAATATTCTATTCAAATAGGTAAAAGACCTTAGGATTTTCATGAAATTTTGGGTTCTAACAAGGTTAATGGGAGAGGGAAGAGAGATAGAGGGAGTGAGTGAGTGAGTGAGAGAGAGAGATATAGGTAAAGAGGGCAAAGAGATATAGAAAGAGGGGGAGGGAGAGAGGAGAGATAGAAAGAGGGGGAGGGAGGGAGAGATAGAGAGAGTAGAGAGGGAGGAGAGAGATAGAGATAGGTGATAGAGAGATAATTAGAGAGGGAAAGAAGGTGGAGATATTGAGAGAGAGGATGCAAGGAGGGGGAGATAAATAGTTATATAAGGAAAACTAGGTAGAGAGAAGTGGATATGAAAGGAGATATATAGGGAGATTTAGGGATAGAGAGAGAGGCGAGACAAAAATAGAGAGAGGTCTACGTGGAGAAATGTGTGATGGAGCTGAAAATTAGAGAGATAAGGAGGAACATGGAGAGATTGAGAGGGAAGGAGAGGGGGGAGAGAAAGATGTATAGAGAGATAGATTATATAGCGAGAAGTAGAGAGAAAAGGTGGGTGAAAGGAAGAGAGAGGGAAAGAGAGAGGGGGAGAAAGAGAGGTGAGATAGAGAGAAGTATAAAGGGAAGGAGAGAGACGAGGATATAGAGAAAATTAGAGAGGGAATCTTAGGTCTCTCACTCACTCACTCACTCCCTCTCTCTCTCTCTCTCTCCCTCTATCTCTCTCCACTATACCTTTAACCTAAACCCTTATAAACTCTACCCTCTATCTCTCTCCAACTCCCTTCCCCTCTCTCTCTCTCTCTCTCAAGTCTCTCCCTCCTACCCCCTCTCCCTCTCTCAAGTCTCTCTCTCTCTCACTCACTCTCTCTATCTATATCCCCTCCATAATTTACCCTTAATCATTAAACCCTCTATCTTATACCCTTTACCCTCTATCTATCTTCAATTCCCTCTCTCTCTCTCTCTCTCTCTCTCTCTCTCTCTCTCTCTCTCTCTCTCTCTCTCTTTCTCTCTCTCTCTCTCAAGTCTCTCCCTCCTACTTCCTCTCCTCTTTTAGGTCTCTCTCTCACTCATTCACTCTTTCTATCTATCTCCCCTCTACCCTTAACCCTCTACCCTCTACCCTCTACCCTCTACCATCTACCCTCTACCATTAACTCTTAACCCTCTACCCTCTATCACTTTTCAACTCCCTCCCTCTCTCTCTCTCTCCTTTACCCTTAACTCTAAATCCTAAACCCTTAGCTCTTAAACCCTTAAGAACTCTACCCTCTACTTCTCTTTATATCCTCCCACCTTTTCTTCCCTAATACCTCAACCCTTAAAACCTTAAACACTCAACCCTACACCCTAAACCCTCAACTCTCAACCCTTAAATCCTAAACCCTTAAAACCTCTACCCTCTACCCTCAACCAAATACTCTCAGCTCTAATCCCTCGACACTTAAACCCTTAAACCCAATTAAACTCTCTAACCTAATCCCTCTCTTAGGTATGTGACTCACTCACTCCCTCTATCTCTCTCCCATTCCCTCTCTCTCCCACTCCCTCTCTCTCACTCTCTCCCACTATGTCTTTCTCCCTCTCTCTCTCCCTCTCTCAGATATCTCCCTCCCACTCTCTCTCTCTATCTCATTTATCTCCCCCCACCCCCTCCATCTCCCTCAAATCCCTCTATCTTGAGTACTCCCTCTCCCTCCCACCCCCTCTCTCTCAAGTCTCTCTCTCTCTCACTCCTTGTATCTCTCCCATCCCTCTATCTCTCACTCCCTCTCTCTCCTACTCTCTTAGGTATCTCCTTCCCATCCCCTCTCTCCCACTTTGTCTCCCTCTCCTTCTCTCTCGTGCCTCTCCCTCCCACCCCCTCTCCCTCCCTACCTCTCACTCACTCTCTCTCTGTCTCTATGGATTAGGGTTTAAGGGTTAAGGGTTGAGGGTTGAGTGATTAAGATGGTATATGGGTCAAGGGATTAGGGTTGAATGGTTGAGGGTTGAGGGATTAAGAGAGTATGGGGGTTAAGGGATTAGGGTTTAAGGGTTGAGGGTTGAGGGTTGAGGGATTAAGAGGTTATGGGGGTTGAGGTATTAGGGTTTAAGGGTTAAGGGTTGAGGAATTAAGAAGGTATGGGGGTTGATGGATTAGGGTTTAAGGGTTGAGGGTTGAGGGTTGAGGGTTGAGGTATTAAGAGGGTATAGGGGTTGAGGGATTAGGGGTTAAGGGTTGAGGGTTGAGGGATTAAGGGGATATGGGGATTTAGGGATTAGGATTCAAGGGTTGAGGGTTGAGGGTTGAGGGATTAGGAGGGTATGGGGGTTGAGGGTTGAGGGATTAAGAGGGTATGGGGGTTGGATTAGGGTTTAGGGTTTAAGGGTTGAGGATTGAGGGTTTGAGGGAAGGATAAGGGGTTGAGGGATTAGGGTTTAAGGGTTGAGGGGTGAGGGGTGAGGGATTAGGAGGGTATGGGGTTTGAGTGATTAGGGGGATTAAGGGTTGAGGGTTGAGGGATTAATAGGGTATGGGGGTTGATGGATTAGGGTTTAAGGGTTGAGGGTTGAGGGTTGAGGGATTAGGAGGGTATGGGGGTTGAGGGATTAGGGTTTAAGGGTTAAGGGTTGAGGGTTGGGGGTTTAGGATGACCTCTCTCTCTCTCTCTCCCTCTATCTCTAACAGTGGCTCCTATTGGGGATGAGTGATTTTTCAAATCACTACAAGAATCGAGAGTATCTTTGGTAGAGTAGACCAAGAAAAGCCATAAAAAATGAAGGCGATGATAGATGGAGGGAATGAACATATGAATAATATGAAAATGGAGCAAATGGAGAAGTGGAAAACCCTAAACCACTGTGCATGGAAGATAATTTTTTAAAGAGGAATTGTTAAGAAATGTCCATGCACTAGCAATCCTTAATCCTCTATACCTGCTATGGTTTAAAAAATCAAACCATTAGGGATGGCCCTAGGCCACCTCAAAAATAAAAACCTTCACTTTCCTCTATCATTGACTTTGTTCTGAATAGAGCTCATGAGATTTCTTTTGAAACTATCCATTCCACCTACCCTATAATATGCACTCTCATTAATAACCTTCAGGAAATCATTGTATTCAATATGATTCATACTCATCTCATCAGTCTACATTTAATTATTCTTACTATCATATGAAAAATATTTGTCCTCTTCAGCATACAAAGTGTACCCAAATTCAACAAAACATTCATAGGCATGCTCATTGTCATATGTTGTTGAATGTGCCTACAACTGCACCGGGACCTAAAAATCTGAATACTCCTTATGGAAACCTAAAAATCTTAGGGGTTAAGAGGGTATAGGGGTCAAGGGATTAGGGTTGAAGGGTTGAGGGTTGAGGGATAAAGAGGGTATGGGGTTGAGGGTATGGGGTTTGAGGGATTAAGAGGATATAGGGGTCGAGGGATTAGGGTTGAAGGGTTGAGGGATTAAGAGGGTATGGGGGTTGAGGGAATAAGAAGGTATGGGGCTCAAGGGATTAGGGTTGAAGGGTTTAGGGTTGAGGATTGAGGGATTAAGAGGGTATGGTGGTTGAGGGATTAGGATTTAAGGGTCTACCTATTTGTCCCTCTATACCTATTTCTCTCTCCCTCCTTGCCTCCTCTCTCTCAATATCTCTACCTTCTTTCTCTCTCTACCCTTAACCCTAAACCCTAAACCCTAAACACTTAAAACCCTCTACCCACTATCTCTCTACCCTTATATCCTCAACCCTCATATATCTCTATCCATTTCTCCTATTCTCTCCTCTCTATCTCACTTCTCCCTCCATCTCTCCCTCCATCCTTCCCTCCCTCTCTACCCTAATACCTCAACCCTTAAACCCTTAAACACTCAACCCTCACCCTGATACCCTCTACCATCAACCCTTAAACGCTTAAACCTAGGTAAACTCTATACCCTAATCCCTCAATCCTCAACCCTTGATCCCTTGACCCTTAAACCCTCAACCCTCTACTATCTAACCTCAACCCTCTACCCTCAACCCTCAACCCTCAACCCTCAACCCTTAAACACTCTAACCTCTAACCTCTACCCTCTACCCTCTACCCTCTAGGAGATGTAGAGAGGAGAGATAGAGAGAATTATATAGGGGAGGGAGGGACAAGTAGGGAGGAGATAGAGGTGTGTGTGTGTGTGTTTGTGTGTGTGTGTGTGTGTGTGAGAGAGAGAGAGAGAGAGAGGAGACACGATTGAGATATAGAGTAATGGAGGGAGAAGTGGGTAAAGAGAGGGAGAGGGGAGATAAAGATAAATATAGAGGGAAGGAGATGTAGAGAGAGATGATAGATAGAGAGAAGTGGAGAGTGGAGAGATGGTGGGAGAAGAAAGGAGGAGATAGAGGTGAGTAGGTGTGACAGGGATAGCGAGTTAGAGGAGAGAAAAAGAGGGGACAAAGGAAGGGGGAGAGAGAGAAATATATTAGAGAGGGAAGGGGGAGAGATATAGAGTAGAGAGGGAAGGAGAGAGTAAGAGAGAAAGATGGGTGAGGGAGAGAGTGGTAGGTAGTGGAGTGAGAGGTAGGTAGAGAGGGAAGGAGAGAGGGATGAATAGGAGGGAGAGAGGGAAGGAGGGAGAGTGAGATGGAGAGAGTGGTGAGATAGAGAGTAGAGAGGTAAGGAGAGAATGAGAAATAGAGATAAAGAGAGAGAGGGAGGTTGGAGGGAGGGAGAGGTAGAAAGGGATAAGTGAGACATAGAGAGGGAATGAGGGAAAGTGGGATATAGAGAGAAATGTGATTTAGAGAGGAGGGAGTGAGAGGGAAGGAGGGAAACTGGGAGAGAGAGAATGTTGATTTAGAGAGGAGGGAGTGATAGGTAGAGATAGAGATAATGGTGAGATAGAGAGGAGAGAGTGAGAGAGAAAGAGAGGGATAGAGAGACAGAGAGAGAGGTAGGTAGAGGAAGGGAGAGGAGAGATAGAGAGTAGAGAGGGAAAGAGGTAGGGAAGAAGGCATAAGTGAGATAAAGAGGGATGGAGAGAGAGAGTGATGGAGGGAGAGGTATGTATAGAGAGGGAAAGTGAGAAAAGAGATAAAGAGTATAGAGGGGAGGGATAGGTAGGGAGATAGAGGTGTGTGTGTGAGTGAGAGAGAGAATGGTGAGATAGAGAAAAAGATCAATTGAGAGAGAATGAGGGGGAGGGAGGGAGGCACAATAGTGAGAGAGATTGGGAGGAGAGACAAAAATAAGTGGAGGGAGGGTGAGGTCGAGAGAGGGAGGGAGAGGAGAGATAGAGAGAAGTAGGGAGGGAAGGATTGAGGGAGGGAGTGTTAGTGAGGGAGATAGAGGTTTGTGTGAGAGAGAGAGAGAGATAGCAAGTGGTGAGATAGAGATGGGAGGGTGAGAGGGAGGGAGGGAGAGAGAATTATGAGATAGAGAGAAGATAGTTAGAGAGAAAGTGGGGGAAGAGAGCCTGATAAAGAGTGAGAGAGATGTAGGTAGAGGGAGGGAGAGGAGAGATAGAGAGTAGAGAGAGAAAGAGGTAGGGAGGGAGACATAAGTGAGATACAAAGTGATGGAGGGAGAGGTGATAAAGAGAGAGAGAGAGGAGAGAGAGAGCAAGGGAGAGAGAGAGAGGGAGTGGAGAGATAGAGAGTAGAGAAAGTTGATACAATTTACTGACTACTAAAATTTGACCTCCTGATTACTGAAATTTGAATTGCTGATTACTGAAATTTGACTAAGTCTGAAATTTTTAAGATCTTCCAAAAACTAGAATTTGCATTATAATTCCTAGAGATCTGAAACCACTCTCAAACATCCTGCCTATATACATGTAATATAACTTAAAGTATAAGAAAGTAAATGTCCATATGTAAATGTAAACTTATACTTAAATGTTTATTTCATGTATATAGTTTCCTTGGAAGAGAAAGCGAAAATAAAAGAGTTTAGAAAAATGCATTCCAAAATTCATTGCAAAAAGAAAGAGAACTCACACTTTTTCACTGGTTGCAAAATTCAAGCCATTTGGCGAGCGCCAAATTTGGCACTTTTCAAATTTGGCGAGCGCAATATGGCCTATTATGGGCTTTTTTTGCAATTTGGCATCAAAATTGTGTCACAGATTGGTGCAATTACCCGATGCATCCTTGGCATTGCCAACAACTTCCACTGAACCGTGGTATAGAGTCACACATGGCATCGTGACTACCATCCTTCCCATGAATATCACTCCATAACATCAAGAAAAAAGTTATCAAAATCTATATTACTTTAAATAACCAATACAACATTACTATCATTCGAGGATTCCTTTGTAGAAGAATCAAAAATATTTTTCTTGTTCTTACAATCCTTCTTTACATGTCCTGATTTCCCATAGTTCCAACACTTTACCTTACTTTTACCAAGGGTTTTAGACTGTCCTTTAGAATTACCCTTTCCTTCCTTGTTTCCCTTAGGTTCCTTTTCTTAGGCCTACCTTTTACAAACAAGGCATCTTGGATTTCCTCTTTAGACTTCCTCCTCATCTCCTTTGATAGGAGAGTAGGAATTCTATTGTCCATCTCCACTACCACTAATAGCAACAATTAAATTTTCCCACAACTTTGGTAAAGAACAAAGTAACAAAATGCATTTATCATCATCTTCTAGCTTTACATCTATAGATGCTAACTGACTTAGAATCAAATTAAAATAATTTAAATGATGTGCAACAAAATCACCATCTTTCATCTTAAAGAATATAACTATCTTTTTAGATACAGTTTATTAGTAAGGCTTTTAGTTTGATAGATATCACCTATCCTCTTGCACAAATCAAAAGAAGTATTTTCATCTAAAACATTCAAGAAAACAACATTAGCAAGACATAATCTTGTGGTTCCTCTTGCGTTCTTATCAATCTTAGCCCAATCCTCATCTGACATAGATGAAGGTGTCTTTGTCTTATTACCTACAACTAACCATTAATCTCTCTCTTCAAGGAGATCTTCCATTTTTAATTTCCACATCTCGTACCCAAATCCATTGAACCTTTCAATATATAAACGATAAGTAGAACCCATTGTAACAAAATTTGTTTCCAAAATCAACAAATAACAAAAATAATAAAAGCTCCCACTAAGCCAAAAAATCCTTCAATACTCTACCCAACCTTAGCTCTGATACCAAATGTTGAAATTTGATGTATTTTCTTAGCTTAATACTTTGTAAAACTTTAATATTTTTGATCTAAATGTGCCTTTTCTTTGTTATAGATTATTTAAGGGTGATTATCAGATCAATCCATTTCACTATTTGTAGAATGTAGACAAAAATTGATAGAAGAAGTAGACATGATATTAGAAATATTACACAAGAATATAACATGGAGAAAACCCTTTTGGGTAAAAAACTCCACCAATAATTAATCTATTATTCAATATTTGAAGTAGCTAACAATAGCTCCAATTCTTGTTTGATAATGCCTCTTTTTCCTTCACCAAAAATTCTTCACAACCTGCAAAAAGTACTAATAATCAACTACCTTCAACTTGCTTGAGATAAATAGGCTTTAATCAACTTTGTAAACTCCAAATGAGATACAATAACAATGCTCAAGCCCTAACCCTAAAAGGTATGCCTATCTCTTACAAGTAGAGTTGTTCCATTAAGAACAATGTCAAATCATCTCCTTCATCCATTTAGGCATCCCAAACTGAAGTCATAACTCAACCTTTATTCTATAAATATCTTAAGGCTTCATCCTCAAAGTTGGTGCCTAAAAGTGGCCCCCACTTAACTAAGCCTTCAGAAATATCTCAACATGCAAAGGATCTAATTCCAAGAAGCCAACTTCGGTGCCCAAAGGGGGTCCAAGATATTTCTTGTTAACTGAAACATTTCTCAACTCCATTCATGCAAGAATGGCCATCCCCTATTAACTAAAAGTAGTACTTGTTATCATATGTATGCCCATGTGCTCCTATTTTGTAGGAGCTAATTCCAAGGCATCCACACATTCTTTTAACATTTAGAATTAATTACAAATATTAATTAACATCATTATTTCATCAAATGTTAATCTCTTCCTAATCCTAGTGTTGTTGAACACATTCCAAGGACCTAGGAGATATGGTGAAATTAATAATGTTTAAGATTGCAATTAAATGGCATCCTATTTCCAATAGAATTAACTCCTTTGCATATTGAGATATTTCATAAGGCTGAGTTAAGTGGGCCCTCTTTTGGGTGCCTAATTTGAGGATGAAGCTTTGAAGATATTATAGAATAAAGGTTGAGTTCGCACTTCAATTTGGGATGCCCAAATGCATGAAGGTGAGGATTTGACATTGTTCTTCATGGCATAACTTTACTTGCAAGAGATTGGCATACCTTTTAGGGATATGGATTGAGCATTGTAATTGTAACTCAATTGGAGTTAACAAATTTGATCTAAGCCTATTTATCTCAAGCAAGTTGAAGAGAGTTATTATCAGTTTTATTGTAGGTTGTGAAGAAGTGTTGGTGAAGGAAAAAGAGGCATTCTCAAGCAAGAATTGGAGCTATTATAATCTACTTCATAGATTGAATAATAGATTAATTCTTGGTGGAGTTTTTTTCCCGAAAGGGTTTCTCCATGGTATATGCTAGTGTAATCTTTGTAATCTCCTGTCTACATTCTACAAATAGTAAAATGGATTAATCAGATAATCACCCACAAAGAATTTGTAACAAAGGAAAATCATATTTAGATCAACAATATTAAAGTTTTACAAAGTATTAAGCTAAGAAAACTCCTCACTTTTCAACAAAAACCAATCAAGAAGGACTGAGGAGACAGAGAAGAGAAATATTGGCTTTAACAGTTCCGAAAAAGTTCAATTGGACTGATTCACCACTTCTAGTGAATGAGTCCTAGTTCCAACCATTTTTTAGGGTTTTACAGATCTAGATACCCTTTTGGTAGATCCTTGTTTTTGCATAATTTTCTAGAAACATGACTAATTCATCCATCTTGGAGAATGAGTTCTAGTCACTAGTAAAGGCATATTTTATAGTGTTTCAAATCTACATCTAGCCTTCTCTAGGTTTCCAAGTGCACACATTTTGTTTTATAGTTTTTTGTGTTGTTTTGTTCACTTTTCTAGGTCATTTAATCTTAGATTGCATTCAACTAGGGTTTTTTATTTAATCTAGCATTTCATTATCTTTTCCAAGTCTAAACATGGTGGTGAACCTCTCATTAGATCATATTCATATCTTAGGACAAGCCCTCTTGCAAGATCTCTTTCTCTTTTACAAAGGGATCTCAAGGGTTTGTTCTTGAGTGAAAGTGAGTGAATATTGTTCTTAAGGGTTTGTTTCATTATAATTTTGCATCAACCATTATATTCTACTAAGAATCTCAATTCCAATGAAAAAGGAGAGACTTCTAAATTTTACGAGTCTTCCAAATAATCCTATGTTTAAGGTGAAGATCAAGATTGATATAACACCATTAAAATTTAATGTGGATGGATGGAATATCAAAAATTAGATGGATTAGCTTGAGGTTCATTTTAGTGTGCATACTTTCATCTTGTATCAAAATGTATCTCATTTCTAGATTAAGGTTGTGAGAATATGGAGTGTATTGGTTTGTTATTTTCTTGTACTCCATAGCTATGAAAAAATGATTCTATAATAACTTGGAATAATTTTAAATGAATACTTAGGACTAAATTCTACCCATATGTGTCATATAGAAGAAAGCATGGAAATATAAATTTTTTATCAAAAAGAAGGTCATTTACATTAAAGAATACATAAGTGAATTCCATAGAAAGGATATACATATTTGTAAAGATATGTTATATGAATAAATATTAATAAAATATATACTTGAGTTATTTATAATCATCTTAGTAGGCTCATATTGTATTGTACACTAGTTGACTAAATGAAGCATGTCCCGTGCTCATTGTCTTAAGAAATATGGATGTTCTTCCTCTTTCAACTCTAATTAAT
The DNA here is from genome assembly GCA_007115665.2 of Sequoiadendron giganteum. Lineage (NCBI taxonomy): Eukaryota > Viridiplantae > Streptophyta > Pinopsida > Cupressales > Cupressaceae > Sequoiadendron > Sequoiadendron giganteum. Next base: position 81,320,856 of record CM021106.1, on the reverse strand, counting down.
TTAAGCTCAATAAAAAAATAAATTTAGAAGCTTTTCCAAGAATAAAAATTCTCATTTTGATCATTGTGGTAAGGATGTCTTGTAAATTTTGCAAGTTTGAAACTACATCCAAAAAATAACCCTCACAAGCAAGGTAAGAAGGGTAAGAAAAAAATTCACACCTTCTATGAATGAAGATAATATTGTCAGTAATGAGGATAAATGGATTGACAATGATTCAAAAAGGGGTTCTAATTTATCCTGCACTACTAAAAAGGATGGTTTAAGATCCAAAGAATCATTATTTAACTTTAAAATGGATGTAAATGGTACATGAAGGTTGATATAATAGATTCATGCTCTGAAGGTAGCTTGATTTCACAATAATTTATGGATAAGTTAAGTATTAAAAATATTAAACAACCCAAATATTTCAAGTTCTAGGTTAGGTCAAATAAGGTGTTATTATATGTTAATTTGCAAGAAATACAAGTTAATATTTTATTTGGAAATAATTGTATTCATGAAAAAATTTGATGTTGCTAGTCTAAGTGTGAGTATTGTAATATTAAGAAGTCCATTTAGTTGTATGACTACAAGGTGGTATTCTATCATAGGGTTTCCAAATATGCAATTATCAAGAATGGTAAAGATTTCATGTTGCATTATTTTTAGTATAAAGAATAGCCTAAAAAGGCCTTGAATCTTCATGAATTGGTTGTTTTTTTTGGAACAGCCAAAGTACATTAATGTGTTACTTTATGGCAATAATTCCTCTCAATTTAGTTTTGAATAGTTTTATGCAAAAAGATCAAGAAAGATATATAATTAAGCTCATGAAAGTATTTTTTCTTGTGGATTATTTCTGTCATATTTTAACATAGAGCTACTATAAGACTACAGTATATAATGGTTCATTCATTAAATGTGCCACTTTACTTGTTCTATACCCTTGGACCAAATATATTTGGGTTTAAGAGGATCAAATCCTTAAGTTCTAGATATTAGTTGATGTTCTAGGTCTCTTGGTACTATTTTGAGCTTTTATGAAATAATTGGATAACTATTAAGTGCCATATGCTTTAAATGCAACCATTATGAAATTTATTTTTGATATAAATGAAAGAATCCATTAGTGTGGATGTTTTTAATGAATCGATGAGAATTATCAATTTCCAATCTAGTAGTTAACAAGGTTAACATAGAAATGTGTATATATCATTTTTATCAAACTCATGTTTTCATAGCAATATGAAGAGAAAAAGATAAAATACCACTCTCCACTTATTGGAGTTGAATAAAAACCAAATGACCTTTCTAGTTTTGATAATTTCCTTTCATTGGGTGAACATTGGTTAGTAGTGAAAGTAATTATAAACATATATATGCTCGAGAAAAAATTGAAAGCGATTCTAAATGAAATGCTAAGCCATCCATGATATATTTTTAAATTCAAGGATTCAAATAGGTGCAATGATTTTTTTGAAATTTTGGTTTAGTGTAAAATTCACTCAATCAATGTTGTTCTATTAAAATAACATAACTCATGCCCTTTTACCACCTTGAAAATAACAATTAAATATAAGCTCTTATTACTGCTCTTACATTTCTACATATAGTAGGAAGTAAATTCTATTGTGGAGGAAGATAGTGATATTTCAAAAAAAGTGTCTATCTTCATAAAAGGGTGGAAACTTCATGCAAAATAATCCTAAGGGAATTGTTCATTGTAGCCCTTATATAATACAAGATATTCAAGATAGTGATAGTAGAAACTTGAACCCATATGTTTGATGATTATACTATGTGGAGTGTTTGTTGGTTGGTTGGCATACCCTAAAAGAAACTATACTATTGTATCTATTTGTCAAAGTTTTGATGCTTTGGATATTTTCTATATAAAAAGTGAAAATCGTAGATTTATTTTTCATTGATTCAATTCTCACTTTATGTCTCCTAAATTTTTTATATTCTCAACAATAGGTGAGTTTATAATTTTCTAGTGCAGTTATGCCCATTTTTTATGTTTATCTTTTTCTATAGTAAAATGGGATTACAATCCCATTAATAGGGAAAGACAATTTTCTTAACACTGACTAGTAAAATAAATTTGAGTGTAGTCTTACACACATCCAATGAGTAAATTGGAGTGTTATCTTCTTTGACATAGCTTGTTGATGAACTTCTTGAATTGAATTATCTTTTTAGTGGTGAATTCAACATTGTGAAATTACCACAATAAAAAAAAATGCTTTCTTATTATTAATGTGTTAAAGAATGTGAAATATATTAGCCCTTACATAATATGACCCTTTTAAGACAAAGAGATCATCCCTTCCCTCATGTAATTGTGGTAATATGTGGTAGATGATAAATATAGACCTTAAACCATATAGATGTAGTGAAAACGATTGTAACACAGTCCATGCAGTTAAGAGAATGATTTTGCAATCAATATGTTTATTTATTTGTATTATTGTTTAAAATCATACAACTGAATCATACAACTGATCCATAATCAGGTAATTTGTTTTCATTAGAAAATACTTTGAGATTTAAGATCCCTCACTTTCTTTCACAAGGAAACCTTGAGTGCAACTGAAAGAAAGATGAACATCAAGATGAACCTTTTTTCTTAATGGTTACAAATTATTTGTGGTGTATCCATTTCAATGCAGCATTAGCTATTTATGTTTTCTTCCTTGTCCAACATCATTAATATTTCGTCTATATTGACATCCCGCAGCTCGCCCTCGACCATATCAGCACTGGAGTATTGGTCTGCATTGAAATTTTTAATATTGGGATTTTGGGGCTGGGGAGGAGGATTGTTAAGCCATGCTGAAGATCCATACATGATTTGAGCAGCATGGTCATAAGCAAGAGTGGCAGCGTGGGGAGTGCTAAAGGTGCCCAACCAGAGGCGCCTTCCATTGTTGGGTTCTCTTATTTTTGCAACCCAATTACCCCAAGTGCGTTGCCTCACTCCTCGGTAATTGAATAGCCCGTTTTCAGGCCCACCTTTGCCTCTCATGCATCCTTTTTTTGAACCCTTCTGAGCTGCTCCTCTTCTTTACATTTGCTCGCACGAATTCAAACGCTGCCATTGCTAGTCTAATATTTGCAAAACATTCTTCTCCCTCTGCTCGCTCGCCACCTTTGCCATCTTTGTTGAACGCAGAAGAAACGAGTACGCATCTCTCCATTTAAAAACAAATGAAATAACTTGGCTGAGACGCCTCTGACCAGCCAGATTGGACTTTGTAAAATTTCCTCGTACTTGGAAGATTCGGTCTCGAAAGAGTAGCTGTTACTTTTTCTTTGATTCTTTGTATTTTATCTTTCTCAGTTACGTGAAAGATGACGACGGCGAAAACGTGCATGAAACTGTCCTGGTCAATGCTCAAACATTTTCAACTTTATTTCATTGTCGTTTTAGTAATAAGTATTAAATATGAATTTTTTTTTTTATTACTAGGTGTAATGGAGAAATTAGCACATCCGTGCCCACTCTCAATTCGCTTGGTGTCTATTTTGAGAATGTTTTGATATGATTAAAAATCATAGAAACTTTTTATCTTTTAAGTGATTATGAATAATATAGATATAACTTCAAAATCAATTTGAAAAAATCAAATATTCAATTTATTCTTGTCTCGTAATTATTGAGAGTCAACTTAGTATGTTCTTGTGCAGTGATTTGATATGTCTTGGTATTTAAAGATGTATTCATTTGATCATTATTTCATATTAGGTCAGCTAATATTAGTTGCATTTAACAAGACCATCTTTAGGAGCATTTAGAATTGGAACACTAAAAGGAACACTTCTATGCACTATAATCAATGTTTAGATCACATGTCTTCTCATCTACTATTATTCAATCTTTAGTATGATTATAAAACTATTCTAATCAAGGTCAGCCTATAAGACCTTAGTCCATGCAATTTGGTGATCTCCTCAAGCTATTTTAAAATATTGCTAGTCCTTAATAGTCAACAAGGAATAAAGATCTGAGTCAATTAGATAGCAAAAGCGTCTAGTGTCAAATTAGGACTGCGCATTAGATATTAGATATATGTGGCATGGAATTATCCATTGCCACATAATTGACCTAGAGTTAACTATAGTTATGTATAGTGTTTCTACTTATGTAATGCACTGGATTTCCTCTTAAAATGAAAACCCAACTTTCTAGTTTCTACCTCATTTTATCCCACTACCATGTGCACCTTTTCACAACTACACAATAATATATTAGAGATATATCATCATGGTACATGAACCTTGTCTAATCTCCATTAATTTATCTTCACATCCTTCACTCATGCTCTTGTTTGAATAATCATGGTGACTACATCAAGTTAAAATCCATTAGCTTATCCTTATGTCTGCCCCATCTCTTTGCTATGTTCAATGATTATTGGATCTCCTAGACCACTTCAATAAATAATGACCCTCTTCCATGTTAGCCATGTGTTATGATCTCATTTACAATATTTTTTTCCCTTTAATTCTTGTCAAAATTCTATAGATTGTTAGATGAAATATTATCCAATAGTATGTGTAATCCCACTCTAATATGATGATATCCCTTCCCTTCACACTGGATGAGCCCCTAGATCCTCCATGTTGGCTCTTTCATTTTAGAGATCTTATTTATGGTCATGTACACATTCTGCTAAGCTCATCAAGCCCCACCATACTTTCCCTATGTAATGATAAGCCTCTAATCACATCTATAATCACTCACAAAGTTCTCTAGATCCACTTCACTGATAGTTGATCTCCAAAAAATTAATGGCATAACTCTTGGCAATGTGAACAACTTTTTTTTGGTCTCAAACTAACCAACCATTCGATCGATTTTATTTTTCTTTTATTGATAAATTATCTTAAAGTTTCTTGATATAAAGCTTAGAATATATTTTCATTATATTTTTTGGTGCATACAATAAGAAAAACATGTTTATAGAATTCATATATAAAATCATCTAAACTAGTATATTTTTCATTCAACTTGTTGTCATAAAGTATTCTTGAAATATATAAATAGAGAAAGGTGAATAAAAAACCCTCCACTAAGAGCTAGAATGCTTGAGAGACACCACAAGAATGGAAAGTTTTTCTTGTATGCCTAGAACTTATGGTCTAGGAAGTGAAGACACCTTGTAATAGAAAGAAAATAATAAAAATCTAAGGAAAAAGTTAAAAAGTCTAGGAAGTGAAGACACCTTGTAATAGAAAGAAAATAATAAAAATCTAAGGAAAAAGTTAAAAAGTGATTACAAGGAATAACACATTTTTTTGTATGAATGTTTAAAATCACACAAGTGTTCCATCATTAAAATATTCTATTTTCATTTGAGATTGATTTTGATCAATTAAATCACATTATGTTAGATGAACTTCTTTCTAATCATTTTGCTATCTAATTATACTTTGTTTAAGAATTGACACTATTCTTAATGATTAATAATATAACATGACTATCTTAAAAAAAACAATAAAAATTAACTTAACCATTAGTAACCCATTAACATAGCAAATAAAAGCTTTATCATAATAGAATAAGAAATAATATATCCAGGAAAAAAAAAATATAATAGAAATTGACTCAATATTTTAAGTGCAAACATTCAAATAAAATATGACCAGCACATAATTAGTACATTATGTAATGTATTAATGATAACAATCTGGTTATTTGAACCTTTCCATGATAGTGTACCACCAAAACCATGGAATTTGAGTTATATAATACACATTAAAGTTAATATGACATTTCTACTAATCAATGGTTGAAATTACAAAACTTGACAATATGATAACCATGTTGCAACAAACAGTACCCCGTGACTTCACAGATTGAATCATTCAAGACCAGTATTTAAAAAGCTTTGGATTAAAGACATGATATTTTCTTTTTACATGAAAACCTTGAGTGAATATACAATGGGGACGAACGATCAACATCAAGATGAAGCTATTTTCTTCATGGTTCCAAATTATTGTGCTGTATACATTTCAAAACAGCCATTGGAAGGCTGTTTGCTGAGGTTTGGTGAGTTACAACAAGATGTAAGTTAGCTATTTATATTGTCTTCCTTATCCAACATCATCAAAATTTCGTCTATATTAACGTCCCACAGCTCGCCCTTGGTCATGTCATCGTTGGAACATTGATCTACAATGAAATTATCAATATTGATATTTTGAGGTTGAGGAGGAGGATTGTTAAGCCTGGCTGAAGATCCATACATGATTTGAGCAGCTTGGTCATATGCAATAGCAGCAGCGTGGGGCGTGCTGAAGGTGCCCAGCCATAGGCGCTTGCCATTGTTAGGTTCTCTTATTTCTGCAACCCATTTGCCCCAAGTTCGCTGCCTCACTCCTCTGTAATTGTACAGCCCATTTTCGGGTCCGCCTTTTCCCCGCATGCACCCCTTTCTCGAACCCTTGTGGACTTCTCCTGTTCTTTTCATTTGCTCGCAAGAGTTCAAACGCTGCCATTTCTCTAAAATTTGCAAAACTTTCTTCTCTCTCTGCCCGCTCGCCGTCTTTGCCATCTTTGTTGAAAGCTTCAAATAATATGTGGAACGCAGAAGATAGAAGTGTGGGTTTCTCAATTTATAGCAAATGAAATAACTTGGCTGATACGCTTCTAAACCAACCGTGTTTGACCTGGGAATGTTTCCTCGTACTTAAAAAGGTTCGATCTCCAAAGGGTAGTTTTTAGTTTTTCTTCTACTTTTAATATTTTGTCTTCTTAGTAACGTGGGAGGTGACGTCTACGAAAAAGTGTATGGAACTGTCTACGTCGATCTCTGCTAACCTTCAATGGATGCTTTAGTGGGCCTTGCTCTATGCTCAAATTTTTCAACTTTATTTCTTTGTTTGTTTGTACGAATAATTACCAGCGATTCACCGCAATCTATAATGGGTATCTTCAGTACCATGTTTATCTTTTGAATGTATTTTATTATTAGCGACTCAGCTTAATCTATAATGGGTATCTTGATTGTCTTGACTTCAATATAAAATAGGTATCTTGATTATCATGTTTAATTTAATGTAATTTATATTTTGAATGCGTATGTTTTAGTCAGTCAATTGATAGATTGTGATGAAGGTTATTTTGAAATGGATGTTATTTTTAACTAATTTAATAGTATCAATCATAATATAATAATAAGGGTTCTATGTGAGTTAGAGTCCTTGTTTTAGGCAGGTTTGGGTGAAGGGAAGATAGTACCATGCAGTTGAGGAGATTAAGGGGATTTTGTTTGAGTTGCATCAGCTTCTTTTGGATTATGTTGCCTTGGAAACTTTCAAGCAATTGCATTTGGGAGGCATAAAGCATAGACAAAGCATTAGCTATACAATAATCTTATGCATGCAAGAACACAAATCAATATCTATAAATAAAGTATTATCCCAAAAAATAGTCTAAGAGAAAAGTGGTTTAATCTATGTAAAGAACAAATGATAAACTTTGAACATTGCCTGACAATTACAAACTACAATTTTCTCTAGCAGGTTTCAGATTGGGTCTAGTTGTGGTTAAAATTCAAAACATACAACTTTTCATATTAAAAAATTTAAAATATATGTTGTTCTCTTCAAGTAATCTCAATTCCATGCACAAAAATGTTTATGAAACTCCTAATGATTCAAATTGTGCCATGGTTAAAATTCAAATGTATAAATTTTCATATTACAGAATAAAAAATATAGGCTTTTGTCTTCTAATAATATTCTATGCATAGAAATGTTCATGAAACTCAAGATGAAGAATCTAGTGGTAAGGAGTCTTTTGGTTCTCAAAAGTACAAGACATTGAGGTCTACTTGTTCATTAGCCTCTATTTTAAAACCAGAACACATCGCAAATACAAAGGCAGTATTACAAGAAGTTCTGCTACCATGTCCTTTCCAAATCATCTATGCAAATGACGAAATGCAAATTTAGCTTTTTTCTGAAACAAAACAAATTCTTTTACACGAAAAAGAAAGACAAAAAAGATGTTTTTTTATTTCACGAAAGAAAATTGAACCCAAATGAACTATAAAAGTCAAGTAATTATTTTGTGCAAAACAAGTGCCTGTGACAAGTTACAAAATTACAATTTTCTTTGTTAACAATAAAGACATAAATTAATCTTTGTAATATGAACAAATTCATAGATGTCAAAGATATTAGCAATTTTATAAAGTTGAAATACACAATCCAAAAGTGGGAAAGAGTCCCTTTATATATTGAAGTTGGATACTCCAATTACATCTAGTGTTCCATAAGTTTGAATAAAAAAATATAATCACAAAATTACAATTTTCTTTGTGAACTGTAAAGACAGGACTTAAGCTTTGCAATATGAACAAATTCATAGATGTCAAAGATATTGGCAATTTTATGAAATTGAGATACAAAATCCAACAGTGGACAAGAGTCCCTTTATGTATTGAAGTTGGATACTCGAATTACATCCAATGTTCCATAAATTTGAATAAAAAATTATAATCATAAAATTACAATTTTCTTTGTGAACAGTAAAGGTGGGACTTAAGCTTTGCAATATGAACAAATTCATAGATGTCAAAGATATTTGCAATTTTCTGAAGTTTAAATACATAATCCAAAAGTGGGCAAGAGTCCCTTTATGTATTTAAATTGGATACTCCAATTACAAGCAACCTAATGACAATGACCAGCACAATGCCAACAAAATTCCACCTAGCTAGTTGTAGAGCCATTTGCCTTAGCTGAAAAAGACATCCAAGTTTTGAAAATTATATTTGATAAAACATAAAATTGCAGCAAGCTTAAGAAATGTGTCCTACTCTATTGGACAATTTTGATAAATTATCATAAAATTGCAGCAAACTTAAGAAATTTGTCCTACTCTATTGGACAATTTTGATAGTAATTATCAATCCAACTAAAGCAAGAGTGGACTTACTTTTGGAATTCCATGATACACTAGGCCAAAACCTAATGCTTATCGTGTAGTGCTAGCCTGTCCATAGGGCAATAGTCCATTAATAATGTCATATTTGAATGCTTCAAAGTTAAATTAAGTATAGATTTTTATTTTCCATAGTGAATTTTGCTATAATGCACTTTATCCTTGTAATACAAAAATCCCTTCATGCCTCTCCAAACTAAATAAAAAAGGAAAAGCTTTCAAATGATACAAGCTAAAGAAATTATCCTCACATTTTCACAGTTGGTGGACACAAATTCTAATTAAAATTTCTGCCTTATTGTTGAAATGTAGTAACTTAAGAGCTCTCCTAGAAAGTAGTAGAAATCCCATATTGCATAGTATGAAATGTGCAAAATGTAAAGCCATATAGTGCATTTTCTTCCATGCATGATTAATGCAATTAAGTAAATAATATGCATAGTTATGAATATGATCTATATTATAAGGCAAAAGGCTTTAGAAAATTTCAAGCAAATGCAATTGACAGGTGTAAAACCAGACTCAACAACCTTTACTTGCATCCTCCTTGTGTGTGCAAAAATGGGAGCTTTGGATCAGGTTACAAAGATACTCGGCTAACCATTAGTAAAAATCATATGGCCTCCCCTTAAATTCTTTGTTTATCCATATACTATTATATATGAGATTATTTTGTGTCATATCCTGCTAAGAGTCTATCAAGAAGCCTTGCACTTCAAAACATTTAGGTACTCTTATTAACCCAGAAAATTTTAAATCTATTTCTAAAGTGAGAGCTTGAGTTAAATACCGTTTGGTATTTGACTACACCATTGAAATTTACCATAAGAATTTCTTAGTCCATGAAATTTATTCTTAATGCCTATTGCTAAGAGTTGTTTTGTTGGAAGAAACTAGCCTTATCAATAGTAGTTACATTTTGGACAATATTCTTGCTATTGGGAAGGTGTGGAGCTGGTTTTCCTCTCTAGGTAGAACATTATCTTCATCAAGATCAACTTTGGGAAGGCTTAGGACAAAATTGAGTGGATTTTTAATTATAGTGATGCTGAGAGTTCTTAGATTTGTTACCAAATTCAAGAGTAACACAACTCCTCACATCTAGAAAATTCAATTGCTTCTTTCAAGTTGGATGGTACAAAATAAAAAGCATTCTTGATCCTCACAAGAATAAGTGAAAAACTATTGTAACATTATATTTCTTATTTTCATATCTTTATTGATGAGGATAATGCATTGAGTTTGGACACAATTCATTAAAATAACAAGGGCAACTTATGGAAAAAGGAAGAAGAAGCTCGTAGGGATGCCATTAAATTTTGGTACTTGTGCATGGAAATGCCAGGAGTTCACAAATATAGTTGGAGCATGACAAGTGATGAAATCTCAACAAAATAAAAGTGAAGCTAAATGTCCAAACTTCCTAATCATGAATTATAGATAAGCCTTAGGAGGGCTTCTTCAATCAACACATCACCAACCTCGATGTAGTATTTCTAATGTGGAATGCAGAAATATAGTTTGTAAAATCATTCAATAATTGTAATTGTTAAGGTGTATTAGCTTCTAAGAGAAAAATGGTAGGGATTATCCTCTAGTCACTCTTAAAGATATAGGATGGTATTACATTATTGACAACAAACTCCTATAATTTAGCACAACTATGCTTCACAATTCCAACAAAAACCAAGCATAGTTTTCTATTCTTGATCAAGTATATCAATACTAGAAAGAAATAAATAGCACCAAATTGGATTTTTTCAAAGCCGAATCAAGTATGTTCTTTTGTTTTACAAACGTGTATGAAAGGATGGCTAAATTATGAAGTAGAATATTCTACTCTAGATGACCTATGAGATGATCTTGCCTACCTATGCAAAAATGGGCACTTGAGAACAAGAACTAGAGATCTATCAAAGGATAAAGGAAGAGGCATTGTTGTTAGGTGTTATAGTTGTTACTTCTCTTAATGTATGCAAAATGTGGAAGTATAGAAAAGTCAAGTGAACTATGCAACTTGTAGGTGTAAATCCAAATCCGTAGCCTTTGACAACGTCCTTTTCTATCTATGCTAAAACGGGTTCTTTGGAAATGGCTATGGACATCCATCAAAGCATAATGAAAGGGGTTTTGTTTTAGATACCATAGTTTGAATGCTCTGAAAAACATGTATGCAAAATGTGAAAGCATAGACACCGCAGTGAACTATTTGACACAATGCCTCAAAGATATGTTGTCTCCTAGGATGTCATGATTGTAGGATATGCATGGAATGGAATCTTTAGATGGATGTATACACATTCTAGAAAATGCAATTGGTAGGTGCAAAGTCAAGCTCCACAAATTTTTCTAGCATTATGCCTAGGTGTGCTTTGGAGCAGGGTATGGACATCTATCAAAGGATAAAGGAAGGGTGATTGATGTCATAGTTGCAACTGCCCTAGTAAAAATGTATGCAAACTGTGGAGGCATAGACAAGGAACATGGATAGTTTGTCAAAATACCTCATAGCATAAAGGATATGCACAAAATTGATTTTTTAAAAGGCTTTATAAACTTCCAAGCAAACGTAATTGGTAGGTGTAAAATCGAATCCCACAAATATTTTATGCATTACCTTCAAGTTATGCTTGGACTTAGCTCTAGGCACAAAGTATGAGGGTTAAAGAATGTTCCTGAGCCCTTTGCAACACTCACTATTGTAGGTTAGTCTGCATAATGGGTTTGTTGCGGCTCTTTATATTATCCCACAAAATTGACGAATTCAAGAGCTATATTTCTTTTCACCATTGTAGGAAGCAAAGAAATAGTAAATGGTTTTAGTAATTAGTTATCCACAATGTTTCTTGCTAAGTATAATAGTTTAGCAACTTTAAATTTTTAATCCAAATTATTTGAAGAAATAGAGACAAAAGATTACCATGACGAGCAACAATTCAACACATTCACACAAAACAACTAGATATAGACATAGATATAATGATGAAAATGAGAGCAGGGCATGTATCTAATATTGAACCCTTTCCATAAAATAAAATTGTGTGTGGCATTAGCCTATCTGATTATGCCAAATCATCCAAAATTAGACCAAGTCATATGTAACAAAAATCCAATATAATATTGTAATATTGTAATATGCATCCACACTCGTAACATATAGGAAGGGGGAAATAGAGACATACCTGAGGGATCTATTTGACATTGAATCAACTCCATTATTAATTGCATTTGAGTTTATCTAAAGAACAAGAAAATGCTAGTTGCTGATGAGGAAATAGTAACAAAACATGAAGCAAAGTTAAATGAAAATATAGATTGGTGACAATATTAATAAAGAAGAGTATTGTAAATCAATAGAAGCCCTATATAGGTCATTTTTCAGAAAATACAAAGCTAAATGTAGTTCTATGCAAATATCTAAATCATCTAATCTACTGTTGGGAATCTTCTCACCAACAATAATGAGGAGGACGTCAATCTCTAAAAATTGTGCAAAAACAAAAGGATGATATATAAAACAAACACTTAATTAGTGTAGGATGAAAAACTGAATCAATTTCAACCTTAGTAGTCAAATAAATATGACATGGCATTCCTCTCCATCTAGAAGAAAGAAATCACAGTGTCCAATTGTGGACATATACCCATGGAGAGTATATCCCAAGTGCAACCCAAAAATAGGGTATGATATTGATCGATCAAACTACCACTATAAAATAAAATAAATGTCCATGGGTACTCCAACCCATAATCTTTTCATACTCCACAGATCTGACAAGAATGGGAAAAGCTTGAAAAAAAAAAGAGAAAATAATTCGAAACAATAGAAAACCAAGAAAAAGGAAGAAAAGTGAAGAATTTGGAAGAACAAAAAATCTAGAGTGGGAAATCAACAAAGATAAGCAGAATAAAACTCTACAATGAGGAGCTGAGCAATCAAAATCGCAATAGTCTTTCTAGTGCACTATTTTTTATTGACAGAGGGGTTCTATATCTCTAGGCACAATTTACATGCCTTGTCTCTCCTATTACATTTGGCATACATCCTAACTCCTACCCACCAACAACTATCATTGCCAAGACATATTTACAGTTGACAAACATTAGAAACTTACCAAAAAATTTCCTTCCTTCATTTTTATCCTTCAAGCAAAGATTTGACACACTGGAAATAAAGGAAAAAACAAAAGAAATGTAATGGTAGAAAGCTGAAAAAAATTGTTTTCAATTTTACTGAAACAGAGACAGATATAAGATTGATGTCAATGCACAAGCAACCAAACAACTTCTTTATAGTGGGTATATTTCTATTTGACTAAGGGTTTTTTGTGTTACCTCTGAGGCTCTTCTTTCTATCGTTGTCTGCAAACACTAGTTCGCTTGTTACCTATTGCCTCTAAATTTTGTGCAAAAAAATATTGGTAACCCATTGCCATTACCAAACCCTCCCTTTTTCTTCGAACATAGCAGTTGGTAGGCTCCCGGAGTCCATAAATGACATTTACAAAATGGGATTTTTGTTCTATTCAAAATGTTGTAGCAAGAGACAAGGCATGTCAAATTCCTTGCACAATGCTACTAGTCTGAGACAGAGGAAAAAAAAAAACAAAGTATTGCAGATTTAGAAACATGGGGAAAAAAAACAACATTTAACGAAGACCATAAATATTAAAACAGAATAGATTCATATTAATCCTTTCTGAAGAACAAAGTTGTCAATGCTCTTGCAACCATCCCTTTTCCATTTCAAAATAGAGTTTTTTTCATTCTAAAAGAAAATAGAGTATCACCATGCCTTTTTTACAAAACATAGCTAAGAGGAGAGAGCCTGAAGAAGCTTCCAAAATACGCCTTTTTTTTTTAAAGGAAGATTCTTTTCTTTTACAAAATATTCCTTCACCCAGCAATATAGAAACTTCTAGAATACTCAATAAGAAAGAAAATGTCTAGATACATCAAAAGAGTGTATAAGGAGTAAAGAAGAAGATATGAGGAGAAGAAATAAATGCAGCAGCTGGAGAGGTAGGTAAGCGACCATGGCAGGGGAGATTACTATAGTACAATTGGAGTCCACGTACACCAACACTCCCCCTTAATCTTCACTACCATGTAGGTTTGCAATTCCAATTCTTTCTCAGAGATGGTCAAAAACATTCCTTGTAAGCAGCTTCGTGAAGATGTCTACCAGTTGTTCTTTGGACCTGCAAAACTTAAGATATATGTTACCATTGTTCACCAATTCTCAGATGAAATGATATTCTGTATCAATATACTTGCTTGATTTATGAAAAACATGATTTTTAGATAATGCAATTGCTGAATTATTATCACAAATTTTTTTTGTAGGTTCTTCTTGTGGATGCCTCAAATCTAAAAGTACTCTTTTCATCCATACTGCCTGGCAAGCTGCTGATGTGGCTGCAACATATTCTTCTTCAGCTGATGAGAGTGTCACAATTGGTTGTTTTTCTGATGCCCAAGAGATAGCTCTTGATCCTAGATGAATGATATACCCTGAAGTGATTTTTCTGTCATCTGTGCTACCTCCTCAGTCACTATCAGTATATCCAATGAGCTTGTAGTCATCTGAAAAAGTATACAAAATCCCAAAACTATTTGTTCCAACTATATACCTTAAAATTCTTTTTCTAGTTTTCCAATGTCATTCTTTTGGTTTGTCCATGAATCTAGAAATGAGACTAACCCCATACATGATATCTGGTCTTGTGGCGGTTAGATACATAAGGCTGCCAACTAGTCTTTTGAATAAAGTTGCATCAACACTAGGACTTTTGTCATCTTTGCTAAGTTTTAAACCCAATGCAATAGGTGTAGGTGTTGGATTCACATTTTTCATATTAAATCTCTTCAACACATCATTAGCATACTTACTTTGACATATAAATATTCCTTGCTCATTTTGACTCACCTCTATACCAAGAAAATATCTCATGAGCCCCAAATCAGTCATATCAAATTCTCTTTTCATGGTTGCCTTGAATGAATCAATTGACATATTACTTGTGAATATCAAATCATCTACACACAAGAACACTATCAATATTTCTCCTTCATTCACCTTGACATACAATTTTGGTTCATTTCCACACTTGTTAAACCCATTGTTCACAAAATAAGAATCTATCCTGTTGTACCAAGCTCTAGGAGCTTGTTTCAAACCATATAATGCCTTTTTCAGTTTGTATACCTTATGTTCTTCTCCCAAAATTTCATAACCAGGTGGCTGTTTTATATACACTTCCTCTTCTAAAATTCCATTAAAATATGCTGATTTAACATCCATTTGATAAACCCTCCAATTGTTTTGAGCTCCAATAGATAAGACCATTCTAATGGTATCCAATCTTGCCATGGGTGTGAAAGTTTCATTGTAGTCTATGCTCAACTGTTGTGTGAAACCTTTAGCCACTAGTCTTGCCTTTTGTTTCTCTAATTTTCCATCAGCATTATACTTTGTTTGTAAACCCATTTAACTCCAATCACATCCTTTTCTTTAGGAAGCTCTACTAGATCCCAAGTTTGATTCTTTTCTATTGACTAAATTTCTTCATCCATGGCTGCAATCCATTTGTCATCCTTAATTGCCTCTTCAAAATAAATTGGATCAGCTTGTGCTAAGCATGTAAAATTAGTGCATAAATCATCATTTTTAGCCTCTTGTATTTCATCATAAATGACTCTTAAACTACTTGTCTTCTTTGAAGTGTTTATGGACCTTGACCTTAGTGATGCAAGTGTTGGATTAGATGATTCAATGTTGTTATTACTTGATGCAGTAGTTGGATTTGGAGTGGTAGGTGCCCTTGAAGGTGTTGTTGGAACATTTTCTTGTGTAGTAAGATTCACAACTTGAGTTTCATTATCTTCGTTCTCTTGTGGAACACTAGTTGCAACTGTAGTTGTTTGGTCTATGCTTCCATCCCATGCTTCTTCAACAAACTCAACATCATGGCTTATTATTAGCTTCTTTGTGATAGGATTGTATAGCTTTTATGCCTTGGATTGTTCACTATATCCCACAAATATGCAGTTCTCTCCTCTATCATCTAATTTCTTTCTCAACTCTTGAGGTATCAATGAGTATGCCACACATCCAAAGACTCTCAAATGTGCTATGTTATGCTTCCTTTTGCTCCAAGCTTCTTCTGGTGTTTTGTTTATCACTGCTTTTGTTGGACATCTATTCAATATATATATAAAACATGCAACTGCTTCAGCCCAATACTCATTTGGTAGATGTTTTTCTCTTATCATGCTTCGAGCCATTTCCATAATTGTTATATTCTTCCTTTCAGCTACTCCATTTTGTTGAGGAATATACCTTGCTGTAAATTGTTTTCTTATGCCATTTTATTTTCAAAAATTCTGAAAATAATTTGATGTATACTCTCCACCTTGATTAGTTCTCAATGTTTTGATGTTGTCCACTTTCTTTCTCAAATTTTGTCTTGAACTCTTTAAAAACAGCAAATGCATCTGATTTGTATTTCAAAAAATAAACCCATACCTTTCTGCTGAAATCATTAATAAATGTCATGAAATAGAGTTTTCCACTTATGGATGGTGTTTGCATAGGTCCACAAAGGTCTGAATGCACTATCTCAAGTGGATGTTTTTCCCTATAAAACTCTCAAATTGGAAATGTTTTCCTATGTTGCTTTTCCAATATGCAACTCTCACATGTTGTCTTAAGTGGCTCTATTGGTGGCAATCCATGTACCATTCTTTTCTTATATAACAGTTGTAACCCTTTGAAATTTAAATGCCCAAGTCTTAAATGCCATAGTCAAGATTCATTTTTGTATGAAGCTTTGAAAGCTAATTCAACAACTTTTTCTAATCCTTGTGGTTGCAAAAATAGTTCACTTTGGATTCTAAGTGGAAATATCCTATTTTTTGTCATCTCAAATTTTGCAATCAACCTATTGCTTGGTTTCTTGTCTAGAATCACACAGTCACTATTTTCAAAATATATTCTATATCCTTTTTACACTAGTTGCCCAATGCTTATGAGATTGTGTTGCAATCCAGGAACATAATATACATTATAAATATGTTTCTCCTCACCTTGCTTAGTTTTTATGTTGGTTGGCCCTTTTCCCATGACTAAAACTCATTGATCATTCCCCAATTTTAGTTTTGATTTTATTTTATCATCTATTGTTGCAAACATCTCCTTTCTCCCACTCATATGATTACTACAAGCATTGTATGAGAACCACACTCCTTTTGAGCTCTCTTGTGCTACATTGCATGTTATCAATATGGTGTTTTCTTCACTAGTGTCGGGTTTGTTTTAAGTTGTGAAATGTGTCTTTTGTTTATTCATGTCATATTGCCTTTTTCTACATTCTAATGCATAATGCCCAAATTTACTGCAGTAATGACATTGGATATTATATTTATCATACCTTTCTCCTTGATGATGGCTATGAGAATGGTTTCTCCCCCTTCCTCTTGCTGGTGAAGAATATGCATGTGGAATTGATGTTGGTCTTCTACTCTCAAATTGTGTATTTTCTCTTCCTCCTCTTGGTGTAAAATGTCCTTTGCCTCTGCTGTAATTTGATCTCCCTCTTGTTTTGCTAAATGAAAGTTGAGTCTCAAATGCATTCAATGATGATGACCCTAAGTGATTTAATCTTTTCTCGTGTACTAAGAATTATCCCATTAATTCTTCCACTGATAGCTGAGTAAGGTCTTTGGCCTCCAAAATAGCTACTACAACTGGATCAAACTTTGCTGATAAGCTTCTGAGTAATTTCTCTACAACCTTTTGAATTTCAATGGTGTCTCCATAAGATCTGATCTGATTTACTATTGCCATTTCATGAGTGAAGAATGATTCTATTGAGTCTGAATCCTTCATTTGTAGATTTTCAAAATCCCTTCTAAGAATTTGTAATTTTGCTATTTTCACCTTGTTTATGCCTTGGTAAGTTGTTTACAAAGTTACCCATGCCTGTTTTGATCTTGTGGCAGCTGAAACTTTTGGAAAGATTGATTCCTGCATTACCTATTGAATGATAAATAATGATTTAGCATCCTTCTTCATGTTTTCCTTCAAAAGATCTTTCTCAGCTTGTGAAAGTGCCTGATATGCTTGTTGATCTGCTGGTTTAGGAAACCCATTTTCAACCAAGTCCCAAACATCTTGGGAGAAAAATAGGGTTTTCATTTTTATGCTCTAATATTCATAATTTTTATCATTAAAGATTGGAATTTGTGGTTGTGTAATGCTTCCACTTGTTCCTGCCATGATTTTTCAAAATAAAAATTGTCTCTTCAATAAAACCCTTTTCCTATTTTTCCAATCTTATTTTTCTATGCAAATCTTTCCAGTGCCTTTTTTACATGATTAAAATCTTAAAATTCTTCCCAACACAGTCTCCTTGAACAGCTGTGATCTTTCTTTCTTCTACCTTGGGGGCTGCTTAAGACTTGCAACATAATCACCTTTGCTTTGATCTCCTTAAAAAATGTTCTCCTTCTTTATGGCGACTTCTCCCAACTACTACAGGAGTTCCAAATCAGCAATATCTCACTATACTCAAATGCCAAAGACTTCTACAAAGTTCTAACCCTTTGCTAACAATCTCTTCTAGATTTACCAACGTGGTTTTGACTTTACTCTTTCTCTAATACCACTTTGTTGGTCCGAGACAAAGGAAAAAACTAAACAAAGTATTGCAGATTTAGAAACATAGGAAAATAAAATAGCATTTAACAAAGACTAGAAATATTAAAACATAACAGATTCATATTAATGCCTTTGTGAAAACAGAGTTGTCGATGCTCTTACAACCATCCCTTTTCCATTTCAAAACAAAGTTTTTTTCATTCTAAAAGAAAACAGAGTATCACCATGCCTTTTTACAAAACAAAGCTAAGAGGAGAGAGCTTGAAGAAGCTTCCAAAATACGCCCTTTTTTTTTAAAGGAAGAGTCTTTTCTTTTACAAAATCGTCCTTCACCCAACAACAAAGAAACTTCTAGAATACGCAATAAGAGAGAAAAGGTCTAGATACATCAGAAGAGTGTAGAAGGAGTAAAGAAGAAGATAGGAGGAGAAGAAATAAATGCAACAACTGGAGAGGTAGGTAAGCGACCATGGCAGGGGAGATTACTCCAATATAGATGGAGTCCACATACGCCAACAAATGCCACCTACTACTTGAGAACCACATACCTCACCTGCAATTCAACAAAGCCACCTGCTCACAAGAGCCTCTCCACAGAGACACGTTCACACAAGAAAAACATTAGAAACTAATCAAAATTTTTTACTCCCTCCATTTCTAATTCGCTGCAACAACAAATTTAAATGAAAAAACAGAAAACCATGGGCAAAAATCACCAAGCCAATTAGAAATTCCAAATAAACATCTAGAAATTCAGCTTTAACAAAATAAATACTCCAAACCATAGAATAAATGCTTATATCATTGGTTGGCACCAATTTTGAGAAGCCTTAATGCTTAAAACCAACTCACAAAAACATTAGTCTCCTCCATAAAGGGAGGGACTAAGAATATTAATAATATTTCATTTATAATAGTTAGGTGTAGCATTTATTTCATTATGGAGGGAAGAGCGAATACTTGTGCATACTTTAGTATTGGAAGGAGGTGGGCTCTCCCACCTGTTTCATTTATCATAGGTTATAATAGTGTCAAATAAACTAAGTGGGGTTAGTTATTTGCCATCTTAGCCTCTAACTGCTACTAAACTAGGTTGAATATTTCATAAATGTTGCAGAATCATTAGGGCTCCTATAAGCTAATTCTTACTTGATTTTCATTGCTTTATTTCGATTTTTTTTATCAATCAGTAGAGAAACATAAGCTCTATCTGACACCGGTTCATATCTGTGTATTAAAACATACTCACATAGAGGACTCATACCTGAGAGGCGGAAAGCAAAACATGAGAAGCCAACAGGGTAGTAGGGCTGAGACCAGCTGGAATGGTGAAATAAGGAGATCCAACTCTGCTCAGCAAGGAAAGAATAGAAATAAACATTAATCAAGCAGAATTTAATCTAGGACAGTCAATCACTCTAACAAGCACCTCTTAGAAGGTAACTTTTACACCTGTCCAAAATCGTTCATGCCATATCATACAAAATTAGTACTAGTATGTCGCACCCATATGGCAATTCATCAAAATTATTGTCATGAATAAAATTGAAGACAAATGTTTAAATTCGAGCTGAGAGATACGTCAAATGAAGAGGCACAAATAGCCAAACCATGGAATAGTAGCCCATGTTTTTAATCCGTCTTCATGTCTAACAAACACAATCAATACCATCATCTCATCGCTTCACAGTAAAAATTGCAATACACTTCAAAGGCGTTCGTTAATTTTCGCACATCTCATCCATCGCAGTCCAATAGATAAATCGGTGTCTTGGCACAATTTTTTCTTGGGAGGATCTCAGATCTCTAGTTAACTCTGAAAAATGCTCTTGAAAAGTTTAGAGAACCGAGGAATGGTTTCCATGCGACCATTGACAAGGGATTCTTCTTTGATTGAACTATTTTTTGTAATTTCAGTTCTATACACCACCGTTCTAAGTATTTTGGGTATTTGGCCTGTTTTTGAAACCGAAATTGCAGGCGGTCAAGTGAAGGCGAATGCATTCATCACGCTAGAATTGTGTTCTTCATGTTGCTTAGGTTTTGTCCTACACATGTTGTGTGACCGCCTCCAAATAGGAAACATTCGTCCGCCCGGTGGAGAACACCTGCAGACGTTGTAGAATAATGAAATTCAATTCTAGCAAGATGAGACTAAGTTGAGCATGGTAAAGCTTAATTCAAAAGTTTTTTTGACCTATGACCTCATTCATTCAAGGTAAATCCCAATTCAACAATAACAAAATTCGTGTCATTTAATGTTAAATTAAACTGGTCATGGGAAAGGCAATTCAAACGTTTGTTCTGATCTCATTGCGGATGTCTAGATACTGACAATGACTAGACAAAGTGTGCGATCCATTCTTCCAAAAAATGATTGACAAAGTGTAATCCTAATTCTGCAGGCTTCACAAACCGACCCCACTTCTTAAAAATTCCCACGGTTGCCTAATCGATACACGCCCAACACAGAAAACTCCCCATTCCCGAAATTTGACTCCAAAAATTGATGGGTCGATGCTGAAACACGACTTTCTGTAAGTGTGGTCTTCATTTTAATGGATGCAAATGTCATCGATCCAGACCATTCCAGGATTAGTGGAGGGCAAAGAGTTGATTAAATCTATGCCAATTTTCCTTATTTCTGGGTGAAGCTGTGGGCTTATGAGCTCCGCCAGGGCCTCTGCAACTGATGCCTTTAGTATTGTCAACATTATGTTTGCCCATTACAGTCGCTGTTTCAACCTGAAATCTATGACGTGGTGCTGAAGGAAGCATATGGCTGTACCTTGCCTAGTGCATATGGATCGCTGTTGTCTATGCTGACCCACCATTCCAGCTGTCAAGAACGTATCAAATGCCATATATGATTTTGATGTTGGCGGATACATGTTTGGGAAATTTATGGCCTTGAAATGCTATTCTCACTTCTCGACTGTAAATCCCAAAACTCCAGCACCCCTTTCTCCTCAGATTATTTTTAAATATTACTAGTCCTTAATAGTCAATAAGAGCAAAGAATTTAGTCCTTAATAGTCAACAAGAGCAAAGAATTGAGTGAAATAGGTAGGAATCTTCAGATTATTTTTAAATATTACTAGTCTTTAATAGTCAATAAGAGCAAAGAATTTAGTCCTTAATAGTCAACAAGAGAAAAGAATTGAGTGAAATAGATAGGAAAAGCACATAGTGTGCCAAGTTATGACCATGCATTAGATATTAGATTTATGTGGTATGGAATCATCCATTGCCACATAATTAGCATAGACTTAATTATAGTTACATGTATAATGTCTCTATTTGTATGATGCTCTCTATTTCTTCCTAAAGTGAAAACCCATCTTTTTAGTTTTTGCCTCATTTTAGTCCACTATCATGTGTTCAATAATTGATTAGAGAGATATCATCTTGATCCATGAACATTGTCTAGTATCCATTAATATGTCTTCATATCCTCCACTCAAGCTCTTGTTTGAATACTCTTGATAACTACGTCAAATTCAAATCCATTGGCTTATTCTTGTGTGTCCCCTCTCAATGCTATGTCCAATGCTAATAGGACCTCCTAGACCACTTTACTAAATAATGACTATCTTCCATGTTAGACACGTGTCATGATCTCATTTAAAATGTTTGGTGCCCTTTTATTCTTGTCAAAATTCTATAGATTTTTAGATGAAATATTATCCAATAGTTTGTGTAATCCCATTCTAACAGGATGATATCCTTTCCCTTCAAATTGGATGAGCCCATAGATCTTCCATGTTGGCTCTTTGATTTTATAAATCTTATTTTTGATCATGCATGCGTTCCACTAAGCTCATCAAGCCCCACCATACTTTCCCTATCTAATGGTAGGCCTCTACTCACATCTATAATCACTCACAAAGTTCTGTAGGTCCATTTGACTGATAGTTGATCACCACAAAATTAGTGGTATAACTCTTGATACTAAGAACAATTATTTTTGGTCTCAAATTAACCAACCATTGGATCTATTTGATGTTTCCTTTGTTGATAAATTATCTTTAAAGTTTCTTGATATAAAACTTAGAAATAAATTTCCATCATATGTTTTTGGACATACAATAAGAAAAATATGTATACATAATTCATATCTAAAGTTTTCTACTTTATTCAAGTGATATATGAATAGATAAAGGTGAATCAAAAACCTTCCACTAAGAGCTAGAATGCTTGAGAGATACCACAACAAGGAAAATTTTCCTTTTATGCCTAGAAGTTACGGTCTAGGAAGTGAAGACACCTTCTAGTAGTAAGAAAAGAATAAAAATCTAAGGATAAAGTAAAAAAGTGATTAAAAGGAATTTGATTGCCTTGGTATGCGCCAAATATTATTTGGATTTATGAAGTGCAAAAAATTATTAGTAAGAAAATCATCATGTTAAGGAATGTGAAACATAGTTTTAATTCAAAATAAATATGAGCTCTTTCAAGAAGCCTTTTAAGACGAAAAATTCACCCCTTCCCTCATGTACTTATGCTAATATGTTGGAATTTATTACTTATATAGAACTTAAACCTCTAGAAATGAATTATTTTTCTATAAATGAATTCTTTTGCTATAAATAATATCTATTATGATAAAAAAATCACAATCAATGTAGATGCGTTAGTATTCTTTTGCATTCAATCACATCATTTTCTTGTATAAATGTTTGAAATCACGTGAATACTCCTTCATAAAAATAATTTATTTTCATTTGAGATTCATTTTAATCAATTATTCTACATTGTGTTAGATGAACTTCTCTCTAGTTATTTTTCTATTTAATTATACTCTATTCAGAAACTGGCACTATCCTATATGATTAATAATATAATGGTTATGTTAAAAAACCATTAAAAAATAACTTAATCATTTGAAACCCATTAACATAGCAAAATTTTTTTTACCATAATAGAATGAGGAATAATATGTGAAGAAAATAAAGTATATATTAAAGGTAGGTTCATTATTAATAAGTGTAAATATTCAAATATAATATGACTAGCATGTGCTTTAATAGTAACATCTCAATATGAATTGTTAGTACATTATAATTAATGCCATCATTTTTTCATATGAGAGCCTTAATTCCCCACACAATATTGATGATAACAAACTGGTTATTTGTACTTTTCCATGATAGTGTACCACCAAAACCATGGAATTTGAGTCATATGTGAGTCTGATTCCTAAGTAGTGGTGAACTTGTTGAATAGGCGACATTTAGATGATGTTAGTCGACATTTGGCTTTTATTGTTGAACAACTCAACTTTGCACTTCTTCGGAGTTTGTTACTTTCACTCATATTTCTAGAGAATGGAATGGTGTTGTTGATTGTTTAGCTAAATGGGTTTTTGATCATATTCATGATTGGAATTCGGTGGATTGGCTCAGTTACTCCCGGATCCGTCTCAACAGTTAGATCATTTGATGGAACTTGATAAGATTGTGTAATGCTCTTGCTTTGTGCTTCTTGTTTTAATAAAAAAATTACCTTTTCCTTTATGTTTAAAAAAGCTAATATGACATTTCCAACAAAACTTGAAAATATGACAATCATGTTGCACCAAAAAGTGCCCTGTGACTTAACAAACTGAATTAATCAAGACCATTATTTAAAGATCTTTGGAATAAGGACGTGATATTCTCTTTTTACATGAAAACCTTGAGTACATATGCAATGGGAACGAACGATCAACATCAAGATGAAGCTATTTTCTTCATGGTTCCAAATTATTGTACTGTATACATTTCAAAAGAGCCATTGGAAGGCTGTTTGCCGAGTTTTGGTGAGACAAAACACGATATAAGTTAGCTATTTATATTGTCTTCCTCATCCAAAATCATCAAAATTTCGTCTATATTAACGTCGCACAGCTCGCCCTTGGTCATGTCATCACTGGAGAATTGATCTACAATGAAATTGTCAATATTGAGATTTTGAGGTTGAGGAGGAGGATTGTTAAGCCTTGCTGAAGGTCCATACATGATTTGAGCAGCTCGGTCATATGCAAGAGCGGCAGCGTGGGCTGTGCCGAAGGTACCCAGCCAGAGGCGCTTGCCATTGTTGGGTTCTCTTATTTCAGCAACCCATTTACCCCAAGTTCGCTGCCTCACTCCTCTGTAATTGTACAGCCCATTTTCAGGTCCGCCTTTTCCCCGCATGCACCCCTTTTTCGAACCCCTGTGGGCTGCTCCTCTTCTTTTCATTTGCTCAGAAGAGTTCAAACGCTGCCATTGGTCTAAAATTTGCAAAACTTTTTTCTCTCTCTGCCCGCTCGCCGTCTTCGCCATCTTTGTTAAAAGCTTCAAATAATATGTGGAACACAGAAGAAAGAAGTGTGCACTTCTCAACTTATAGAGATGAAATAACTTGGCTGATACGCTTCTAAACCAGCCGTGTTTGACCTGGGAATGTTTCCTCGTACTTGGAAGGTTCGATCTCCGAAGAGTAGTTTTGTTTTAGTTTGTCTTTTAATATTTCGTCTTCTTCGTAGCGTGGGAGGTGACGTCTATGTATGAAACTGTCTACGTCGATATCTGCTTACCTTCAATGGATGCTTTAGTGGGCGTTAATCTATGCTCAAATATTTTTAACTTTATTTCCTTGTTTGTTTGTACGAATAGTTACGAGCGACTCACCTCAAGCTATAACGGGTATAATGATTGCCATGTTTAATTTAGTGTAATTTTTTTGAAGGTAATTTTGATAGTTTTTGATGAAAGTTATTTTGAAATGAATGTTACTGTTTGCATAACTTAATGGATCACAATATTATAATAATATTTTATATCGAATAAATATATGTAGCATTTATTTCATTGTGAAGTGAATGGCGAATACTCGTGAAAGCTTTAGCATTGGAAGGAGGCTCTCCAATCTATTTCATTTACCATAGTCAGTAGAATCAATAATTTGAAATAAACTAACTGGGAGTAGTTATTTGCGATCTTAGCCCCTAACTGCTACTAAACTAGGTTGAATATTTCATAAATTTTACAGAATCATTAGGGCTGCTATAATCTAATCCTTACCTGATTTTCTTTGTTTTACTTTTGTGATTTTTTTTTTTAATCTACAAGCAGAGAAACAAAAGCTTTATCTGGCACCGGTTTATGTCTGTGTATTAGAACATCCTCACATAGAGGAGGACTCAACACCTGAGAGGTGGAAAGCAAAACATGAGAATCCAACAGGGTAGCAGGGCTGAGACCAGGTGGAATAGTGAAATAAGGAGACCTAACTCTGCTCAGCAAGCAAGCAATAGAAATAATCTTAAACGAATATGCCCGTTGCTTGGGTTTTGTCCTGCACATGTTGTGTGAGCGCCTCCAAATAGGAAACAGCCGTTCGCCTGGTGGAGCACACCTGCAGACATTGTAGAATAATGAAATTCAATTCGAGCAAGATGAGACTTATTCGAGCATGGCGAAGCCCAATTCAATTTTTTTTTGACCTATGACCTCATTCATTCAAGGTAAAACCCAATTCAACAATTACAAAACTTATATCATTTAAATTTAAACTAAACTGGTCAGGGGAAAGGCAATTCAAATCTTTGTTCTGGTCTCAATGCGGATGTCCAGATATTGACAATGAATAGACAAAGTGGCTGAAATCCATTCTTCCAAACAAGGATTGACAAAGAATAATCCAAATTCTGGAGGATTCACTAACCGACCCCACTTCTTAAAAATTTCCATAGTTGCCCAATCAATGCACACCCAACACAGAAAATTCCCCATTCCTAAAATTTGACTCTTTTACTTCCACAATTCGAGACATCCAAAAAATGATGGGTTGACGCTGAATCATGGCTTTCTGTAAGCGTGGTCTTTGTTTCAGTGGCTGCAAATGTCATCGATCCAGACCATTCCAGAATTAGTGGTGGGGAAAGAGTTGATCAAATCTATGCCAATTTTTCTTATTTCTGGGTGAAGCTGTGGGCTTATCAGCTCCGCCAGGGACTCTGCAACTGATGTCTTTACTACTGCCAATATTTTGTTTGCCCAATACAGTCTCTGTTTCAAGCTAAAATCTGTGACTCGCTGCTGAAGGAAGCATAAGGCTGTTGTCTATGCTGACGCACCATTCCAGCTATCAAGAACGAATCAAATAGTCAAGGTAGGTATCAAATGTCATATATGATTTTGATGTTGGCGGATACATATGTGGGAAATTTATGGCCTTGCAATGCTGTTCTCATTTCTCAAGCGTCAATCCCAAAAGTCCAGCAGCCCTTTCTTGGTTAGATAGCACCATTTTCGCGTAATAAGTATGAAGTTCTTTGCTTGCTAAGCGTAATGCTGAAATTAATACATCAATGCTCGTTCTCATTTACTTGTGGGTTTGTTTTGAAAGAATATGATTATATAATATATGATATAGTATGTGACAAATTTTCTTATTAAGTTTGATTTTTTTTTTTTTAATTATTCTTAAGATTTATTGTTTCAATTTTTATATATTTATTTTTTATCTTAAGATTTCAAATTTGTTTTTGTTGTGCATGAGAATGTTCTTGTATAAGATGGATTTAATATAAATAATTAAAAAAATAAAATGAGCAAATTTTACTCTTTTGTCACAACCATTAGGACTCAACTTAGTACACATTTATGCATCAATTCATTATGTCTTGGTACTTAAAGGTGCATTCATTTAAGCATTATTTCATATCACATAATCTAATTATCATTTTGCAATTCCCAAAAATATATATAAGAGCACTTCTTTGCATCATAATCAACATCTAGATCACTTGCCTTCTCACATACTATCTACCCATCTTCAACACAACTATAAAAATAGTCTAATGAAGGGGCTCAACCTAAGAGACATTGATCCTTGCAATTCAAAGGTTTACCTGAGGCATTTAAAATGCTAGTTCTTAACAATCAACGAGGAGCAAAGAATTCAGTGAATGAGATAAAAAAAAGTTCTTAGTGTGTTGGATTAGGTCCATACATTAGATGTCAAATATATATAGTGTTGAATTGATCCATAGCAATAGAATCAACCCAAAGTGAACTATAGTTCTACATAGTGTTGCTATTTGTGCAATGCACAATTTCCTCTTAAAATGGGGACACAAGTTGTTGGATTCCACATCATTTTGGCCCTCTTTCATGTGATCTTGTTGCAACCTCACTAATAACTAATTAGAGAGATCATCTCAACCCATGAGCCTTGTCTAAGATATTTTTTTTGCCTTCATCCTTTTTTTGAGATTTAGTTTGAATCTATCATCTTATGTTTAAGCATGCCCCCTCTCGTCATTATGTTTAATGCTCATTAGCTCTCCTAGACTAATGTACTTGATCATTGCCCTCTTTTTGATTAGCCATGTGTCATGATTACATTCATAGGTTTTGGATCCCTTTTTTTTCTCATCATGCTTCTTTAGACTAATAGATGAAATCTCATCAAATAGCCTACACAATATTTCTTTGACAATATGGTATCCCTCAATTTTGAGTTGCATGAGCCCTTTGTTCCTCCACGTTGGCTCTTTTATCATATGACCCTTATTTTTTCATGTATGTGTTACATCAATCTCATTGAATCCTACCATACTCACCTTATCTAAGGGGATACATTCTCTCACATCTACATTGGCTCAAATAGTTTTCTAGACCCACTTCACTGATAGCTCATCACTACAAAAATAAGGATGTAACTACTAGCATTAAGCACTATAAACTTTTTATTTAGGTTACCCCAATCATTATATTTATTTTGATCAAATAGATTGCATAACCCTTTGATCTCCATGATATTTGACATTATTCATGATTATATGTTAATATTTCAATAGTGGTTTCATCATCATGTGAGCCCCATAATTATCCTAATAGTGTGAGCTCCTTTTCTTTGGTCTAGTTCCCACCAATCATATTTTTATCTCATCTCCCTTAAAAGACATATCATGATGTCAATTCCTACAAGCTATTGATATCTTCCATGCACACACTTATATGATCATGTGATCATGGGCCCACCATTTTTTGACTCATTCCCAATAAAAATGGCACAATGTTAAGGCCCTTTGATCTTTGGCATCTCTTTAGGAATGTGTCAATCATTGATAATTGTAACATAGATTTTGGCACCACAAGACTCTCTAACACTTCTACGGTTTTCACATAAAAGGAGAGAGGTAGGCCAAAATGTTGATGTTAACATTCAAAGATTAGGGGTAGATGTGTGATGTGTGATGTAATGTGTATAATTATGATGCCTGAATGCAACAAACTGAAAGAAATAAATGATTTATTAATGCCAATCCTAAGAAATGCAAAGTGCTAGAAAACCCATAATGATATGGAAATATGTACAAAATGACCTAGAAATGTAAATTAAACTAAACAAAAATCTATAAGACAAAATGTGTCCACCTAGAGGCTGAAAATGGATGAGATGGAGGTCTAGAATCCTAACAAAATTATTGTAGAAGCCGACTGGGACACTTGTGCCAATCTGTGTAACTTAGTCCTAGATTTGGAAAAATTTGTCTAGAGCCTGTTTCTACCAAATGGGTGTCTAAATATGCAAAAAAAATTGAAAATCATGCCTAGTGGGACTAATTCACCATAAGTGGCAGCTTAGTCCACTTTTGTATTTTGAGAAATTCGAAAGGGGAAATAGAAGCCCTCAGTCTACACTTCGGATCTTCACAGGTGTCTGCTTTTGAAACTCTGATTTCCAAGCCTGAAAGTGACTTTTAATGGATATTTTCACTTTGCAAGAAATGATATGTCTTCAACAAGATTTCAACCTTATCTTCAATGATCTACAAACCCTTAGAGTACCTAAATCTACAAACACACAAAGAAGGAAGAAGAGATGTTGATTGTTAGGGCACGGGGGTTTGCCTTGGTTAAAGCCCTTTTAGATAATCAAATCAAATGAAACCAGAAATGATGGAGCTATTACCTTTTGATAATGATTTATCTTGAGTTGTTGTAGCAATGGAGGAAGATTCAACCCTTGAATGCTTTGGAGAGATGTCTTGATGACTTAGGATATTGAAACCCTAGCTTGCTTGAGAAGGAGAGATGAGTGATTGAGTAAGGTAGATTGCTTGCTTGATTAGGAAGATGGAGGAGATATAAAATGAGGATAAAAACCCTTATTTATACATTTTGAGCCCTAAATTTCCCAAAAATAACACATCATAGGCTGACCTTAGGGTTTAGGAGACAAAATCTTGCCTGAATTTTGAGTTTATTTTGATTTTTATGCGAAATGGGACTAAGTCACCCAAGGTGGTGACTTAGTCCACTTGGACAATTTCAAGTGGTTTTCAAGAATTAAAGTATTATTATTGATGCTTCTTGGGATTGTCTTCTGAAACACACTAAAGTAGGACCTATAAGTGCATTAAGGGGTCATTATGCCACAAGAAAGGGTCAATTTATTGATGGTAAGCCTAAGAAAGTGTCAGGTTTATTACAACTCTTTACAAAACTTAGACATAAGGCTTGGAAAGGGGTTATTTAGGTGAATTATGATGAAATGGTCCTAGAAAAGTGAGGAAATGTGTTACAACACTTCACAACACTCTTTCAAGACACCATAGAATTCTAAGCAAAACTTTGCCAAAAACCACAAGAAAGGGTCCAAATGAGTGAAAAGTGTCAAGGCTACACTTTTTTGTGACACAATAATTTAAATCTAATAGATATTTTGCTTCGTATTATGTAATGAGATTATTCCTCTCCCCCATGTTTATTTGGCTTGATATTATTAGCTTCACCAATATAGTGGACATCTCTTTATGCTAAGATGTCCCCTTGTTAGGGCCACAACAAATGATCCTAAACAACAAAATTTGATGGTTAGTATCTTTTTTAATTAACTCTCTTTTTTTTTTTGCACTTGGTACCTAGTGATATTGAGCTTGAGTCTATAATAGATTGTTCATGTAGGATGGTGAAATCTTGCACATTGATTGTGTAGATTCAGCCATCCTCATAGAATAACATGGTTCATTTCTCCAAATAAAATGCTAAAACTAGATCAAACATGCATGGAGAAAAGGAAATACAACCTATTCTATTCTATGATGGATTGGTGCCCTCCATGAAGATGTGAGAGAGCCCTTTCCCAATCCCTTTCTAAGCCAAATGAGATAGACAATGAGTTGCTATGAGCTCAAGTTGCCTATAGTTTAGATACCTTCAAATTGTGTTGTAAAATGAGAGAAGATGCATTGCTTTTATAGAAGAAGTTGAGAGAAGAGAGGCCAAGTTTAGCCAATGTGGGACTAAATCCCCTCCAATAGAATAGAGCCACTTGGCATGATGGGATTGGTCAAAGCTTGTGCAAGTTTTGGCCAATGTGCCCATTCAAATTTGAAAAATGTCAATAAATGCATGTTGTTGAGGGTTTTGGGGGGAATAATCTTTGTTCAAAAAAGTCAAAGATGAGAGTTATTGAGAGAAAATAGGCTTTTTAATAAATCAATTAAATTGATTTATTGATGCAAGTGGGTGGGTTAGTTAGGAGTTTAGATTTGACTCTAGTTGAGTCAAAAGCTAGAGAATGGTAATTGTGATTAGAAGTTAATTAATTTAGGTCAATTAACTTAGGGGATTTTAGGGATTTGATATTTGATTTGTTTGATTTATTAAATCAAATGAGAAGAACATAGGGATTAAATAATTTGATTTATTTAATGAACCTTAGGAAGTTAATCAATAAATATTTTAATTGATTAATAGCAGAAATGAATGTTAATTTGTATGATGCCTGATTGTTATTTTTGCATGTCTACATTTTGCCCCTCTTTGAAGCAATGTACTTGTTGCATTGGTTCAAAGAATGATGTTGCCGATATCGAAATTAAAAAATTTCCGATTTTTCGGATGCCCCAGCGAAAAGAAGTACGTTAGTACATTGCCCCCTCGAGAGATCGAGCGAAAAGATACAATTTGAGGTGGATCTCGCGACAAAGAGGTTCAAAATGGATGTATGGATGGTAATGATGATGTAAATGAGATGTTCGGAAGATGCTTAGAATAACAAATCTATATTATTTTAAGCATGTTAAATGATTATGCGATGCATGTGAGATGGATGAGATGGTATGACGTTGTCCTGATATGATGGTATGACATGATTATGTAGAATGAGAATATGGATGCAAGATGGATGCATTGTTAGCGTGAAAGAAGATAGAAGAATGAGAGGGATGAACCCTTAAATCTAAGCAGAATGTAGAAGTCCAATAAGTCCATTAGTCATCGAGACTTTATTGGATATGACGATGAATGATGATGATGTGTTGCTTATCCAGGGATGGGAAAGGAGCATACCTTTCTTTATGTTTGATAACACACATAGGTGCGATGCATCAAGGTATTAAGAACCAGGATGGCGTTGCGCCTAGTGTGATGGACTTTGACTTGACAATCAGATAGGAGTACTCTTGTTCACACTTGACAAACATAACCTTATTCAGAATGCAGTTCAGATATTCTAGACATCTCGGGCCAAAACATAAAAAGGCAAGCCTTCTTATGTGGTCAACAAGATACCTAAAACATCCTTCCTACAAACAAACAAAGTATGCATGACGAAGTTATTTTACAAGAATATCCAACAAGCACAGCAGATAAAAAGATAATGATCATTGCCCCATTCCTTTCTCTCTAAACCTGTTTTGTTTAGGCATCATCGAGAGGTCCTTGGAATGAGCGCAAAATAAGATAAGTCAAAAAGACCAAAATAAAGTAAACAAACAAGCAAATGTTCTTCGCATCGCTAGCCAGGCTAAACTAATGTGGGGTACCTGATGCTTATGTCCATTGTGGGAAAGCTTCATCCTAGGACATATAGTGATCAGGGTTTTGGTGAGACTGATTGCGTGATGAGCTATTGATACTCCGAGTTGACCAACTTGCTGACTTACTGACTTAGACTTTCGAGACTTTGACGATTAGGCGTTCACTTTAGAACCTACTAAACTTGCTTCTGACTAACTCACCAAAGGGTGAAAGCGACGATGATTTATTATGAGTGATGACAATCACGAGTGAAAGTGAGATGAAATGGATGCATTATTTTGGTTTTTTCAAATGTTTTGAGGCTGTTTTTGGTATTTTTTGGAATTTTACAAATGTTTTTGGTATTTTCAAGATTTTCCAATGTTTTTGGTATTTTCAAGATTTTCCAATGTTTTTGGTATTTTCAAGATTTTACAACGAACAGACTAACTTAAAGACCTATCCTAGGGGTCTCGGGAGCTCATCCATAGATTAGCCTTGCCTACGTTATATACGCAGAGACCACGTAGTTCGACTAGTGGTAGACTGACTTGATGATAATATGGACAAATGGATTGCCATTTTATTGCCTAAAGGACTGACTTAAGATGCAGACTAGATGGGCAAACAGATTGCCAATGCGACGGACGCCTAAAGGACTGACCCAACCGTCTCGGGGGATGATCAAAGATCAACCTTGCCTACGTTCAAGCTCAGAGACGACGTAGTTCGACAAGGTAGAAAAAACTGACAAGACT
The DNA here is from genome assembly GCA_007115665.2 of Sequoiadendron giganteum. Classification (NCBI taxonomy): domain Eukaryota; kingdom Viridiplantae; phylum Streptophyta; class Pinopsida; order Cupressales; family Cupressaceae; genus Sequoiadendron; species Sequoiadendron giganteum. Next base: position 81,287,712 of record CM021106.1, on the reverse strand, counting down.
TAATGATGAAATTTTTGAAGATTTTCTGATATTTCGACATGTTTTTGGATTTTTGATGATTTTTCTGAATGTTTTTGGAATTTTGAATGAGTTTTCTGAATGTTTTTGGAATTTTTTGATGAATTTTGAAAAAGATCACGAGAATATACACGAATCCGATCCGATGTTGCGAGAACGTGCCCCCAGTGTGGTGCGATAGACTACTTAGATAAAGGCGGGACAGACTGACCTTTGAAATGCCAAGTAGTTCCAATGGTGGAATATAGTACAGATACCAATGCAGGCTATGGTATGGATGCGAGCGGATAAGTGGAATGTGATGGAGTGGATGAGTTGTGCAGATCCTGATAGATGGGGAAGGTACTTTATTTACACTTGACGCCTGTTTGCCAGGTTTTCACCAAGGTATTTGCCCAAAGTGCCACCGAAGTGGTTTTCACTAGAGGACGATTTTTTCTCTTTACTATTTTTCAATCCTTTTCTGATTTTTTTTTTTGGATTTTTTTGATCTTTTGATTTTTTTGTTGTCACCAAGATGCCTGTTTGCCAGGTATTCATCGAGGTAACCATTTTTTCAGGACTTTTTCTGATTGTTTTTGTATTTTCTGGTTCTATACCTTGCAATGTTTAGGCATAAAACTTTTTGAGATGAGAGCTATTCAGAGGCTCCTGCAGAGGCTCGCCTTCTGGTGTTGCTAGTTGATATGCCCCTGATGTGTAACTTGCAGTGATGACGAAAGGTCCCAGCCAGTTGGGCTCAAATTTTCCCTTTGTATCTGGATTTGGCACGTTCTTTTGGTTTTCTTTCAGCACGAGGTCACCAACTTGGAAAGTGCGTTGTCTGATGTTCTTGTTGTAGCTCCGTTTTAGGCGATTCTGGTACACTTGTAGATGATTAAGGGCATCCATGCGCCTTTCATCTAGTAATTCCAGCTCATTGAGTCTTGTGACCCTGTATTCCTCATCTGTGATAAGGTTTTGCAGTGATATCCTTAGTGATGGGAGCTCGATCTCAATGGGGAGTATGGCCTCTGATCCGTAGACCAGAGAGAATGGGGTGGCACCTGTTGGCGTGCGGATGCTAGTGCGGTAGGCCCATAAGGCGGGATTTAACTGCAGATGCCAGTCACGACCAGAGTCATTGACTGTTTTCTTGAGGATTTTCAAAATGGTTTTATTTGTAGCTTCTGCTTGGCCATTGCCTTGTGGATAATATGGTGTGGAAAAGCGATGCTTGATTTTGAATTTTTCACATAAGTCACGGACATCCTGATTCTTGAAGGGTGTCCCATTATCAGAGATAATGGATTGGGGGACACCGTACCGACAAATGAGGTAATTCAGGATAAACTTGGATATCTGCTTTCCGGTGATGTAGGTCATGGGAATTGCTTCGACCCACTTAGTGAAGTATTCGGTGGCGGTGATAATGAATTTATGGCCATTGGATGAGGTGGGTGATATTTTACCAATGAGATCAAGCCCCCATTGTGAAAAGGGCCAAGGTGTAACAATAGGATGCAGTTCTTGAGCTGGTGCATGAATAAGATCTCCATGCTGTTGGCATTGCAAGCATTTTTTGACAAAATTGTGTGCCTCTTTTTCCATCGTCGGCCAGTAATACCCTGTTCTTAGCAAATTTTTAGCCAAGGTCATACCACTTGAGTGTGATCCACACATGCCATTGTGTACCTCAGTTAGAGCAGTCAGGGCTTCCTCGGGTTTTAAACAACGTAACAGGGTTCCATCGGTACTCCTACGGAAGAGGGTCTCTCCTAGGATGACGAATCGTGAAGTTCTTTTGATGAAAGTGCGCTTTAGGTTTGGGGTGATGTCAGTGGGGAGGATTCCTAACTTTAGGTAGGTGTATATATCATGATACCAAAGATCACTGGGACCAACGAGTTCACATGCGTATTCTGACTCTGGTACCTCGAATGTGGGTACGAGAAGCTACTCTACGAGGAATTCGTGTTTCGAGATGTTACGAGGGATGTCGAGTAAGGATCCAATTGTCGCCATTGCATCAGCTGCTCTGTTGTTTGTCCTTGGTATCTGCTCAAAGGTAATATCGATGAAAGATTCCTTGAGGCTTTCTACCACCTTCTTTTATGGTGTGAGCTTATCATCCTTGGTTTGGTATTCGCCGTTGACTTGGTTGATGATAAGTTGCGAGTCGCCATAGACTTTTAGTGCCATGATTCGCCATTGTGCTGCAATCTTGAGTCCTATGGTCAAAGCCTCATATTCTGCTATGTTGTTCGTACAAGGGAATGCCAGCTTGTATGATCTAGGTATGCAATCTCCTTGCGGCGTGATGAAAAACACACCAGCTCCTGACCCATGTTGTGTGTGAGAGCCATCAAAGTATAGCTTCCAGTGGTCTGTTGCATCAAGGTTAAAAAGGGACTCATCTGGGAATTCTGATATGAGTGGATTATCTGTGTAGAGGGGAGCTTCTGCCAGCTGATCTGCAATGACTTGTCCTTTTATGGCTTTTCATTCTACATACTCGATATCATGTTCAGATAATATCATTACCCACTTAGCCATTCTACCTATAAGTGCTGCTTTTGTCAATAGGTACTTTAGAGGGTCTATTTTGGCAATCAACTTGATTTGGTGCGCTAGCATGTAGTGTCTGAATTTCTGAGCTGCAAATACCAATGCTAGGAAAGCTTTCTCTATTGACGTGTAATTGAGCTCATGTCCCACCATTGTTCTACTGATGTAGTAGATAGCCCGCTCGGTTCCCTTTTCATCATGTTGGGCTAAAAGGGCCCCTAGGGCGGCTGTTGTTGCAGAGATATATAGGATTAGTGATTTCCCCACAATTGGTGGCATCAATACAGGTGGTGTAAGTAGATATTCTTTTATTTTGTTGAATGCTTGCTCGCATTTGTCATCCCATCTGAAAGCTACTCCTTTGTGAAGTAGGTGTGAATAGGCAATCTGTTTATCTGCCAATTGTGCTATGAATCTTCGGATGGACTGGAGTCTTCCTTGCAATCCTCTTAGTTGTTTCAACGTTCTTGGTGCTTTCATTTCAAGGATTGCTTTTACCTTTGCAGGGTCTACCTCTATCCCTCTCATTGAAACTATGTATCCTAGCAGCTTCCCTGATTGCACCCCAAAGACACACTTCTTCGGGTTGAGTCTAACCTTATATTGTTCAAGCCTGTCAAAGATAGCACTTAGAGTTGCTATATGGTCTTGTCTCTTCTTTGATTTAGCAAGTATGTCATCTGCATAATCTTCAACTATTTTGTGGATCATGTCGTGGAAGATTAATGTCATGGCTCTTTGATAGGTAGCTCCTGCATTCTTCAACCCAAATGGCATTACATTCCAGCAGTAGGTGCCCCACAGACATGTGAATGCTATCTTGTGTTGGTCTTCTTTTGCGATCAATATCTGATTGTACCCCGAGAAACCATCCATTAGGGAAAGCATCTCATGTCCGGCTGTCATATCCACTATCATGTCAATGTTGGGTAGTGGAAAGTCATCCTTGGGACATGCTTTGTTTAGGTCTCTGAAATCAGTGTAGATGCGGATGCCCCCTTTCGGTTTTGAGACTGGTACGAGGTTAGATACCCATTCTAGATAGTCAATCGGGCATATGAAGCCAACATCCAGAAGTTTCTGTAGCTCAATCTTTACAAGCAAGGCTATTTGTGGGTGCATCTTCCTTAGCTTCTGTCTAACTGGTTTTGCTCCGGGGTGAACAGCCAAATGATGCACTACTACTTCAGGATCCAGGCCTAGCATGTCTGCATAGGTCCACGCAAAATTTACCTTTCTCTCCTTTAGGAAAGCTGCCAGTAGTTTTTGTTCTTCTTCTAGGAGGGATTTTGCATAGAAGGTAATTTGTGGTTTTGATTCTGTTCCTAAGTTGACCGAGTTGCACTGTTCTGCCAATACTGTTGACTTCTCCTGGTGTAGAGCAGTAGGGGGGAGATTGAATCCTTCATCCTCTGGTGCCTCAGAGAGGTTTTCACCATTGGATGCGTCCTTTATTTTTACTATTTTATGGTTAGAGAGTGCCACAGTGTGGTTTTCACTCAATAACTCTGAGCTTATTCTTTTTCTTTTGCGACTGAAAGACTCAATCGCCTCCCCATAGTATGCTTGTGTGTCTAGAGTGATATCAAATCCTGCCTTGTGATCTCCACATGGAACAGTATCCCTTAGTCCCATGAATTCGGAGAGAGCCTCATCATTTTCGAATGAGTCTAGAATTGGCGGTCCCCGTTGGTCGTGATCGATGAGTTGGGGGTATACTAAGTGGATTTGGTGGGTTTGTTGGATTGGCTCAGCGGGTGAGACACTAATCATCAATAAGGTGGAATCTTCAAAGAGCCTAGGTAGGCCACCTATGGTGTCATCGTCATCACTGCTGCTACAAACGTCAGTTATGTCAAATGTGAAGTTATCGAGAGGTAGGCCTGTGGACACGGGTAATCTAAGATTAGTTGTCGAGACCCAAGGAGAGGACCTGACTGCCCTATTAGGAACACTTCTGCCACGCACAGTTATACTCGGAGGGGTATAGCCGAGGCCAAGGTTCTGCGTTCTTCTTTCTACAATGATGGGCTCCAACCGTCCATCACTATTTCTTCCTAGGCTTTCATTCCTGTTATAGCCCATGCCGAACATCATTTGTAACCCTCTGCTTGTTTCCTCCATGGGTAGGGTGGGAGTGGGTCTTTCATCTTGGTACAGAGTGTTTGTGATGTCCTCCTCGTCCAAATTTTCCTGACTGAGATCCCCCCAACTGTGGAATCCATAGGGTTCTGTTCTAGTGCGGACAGGTGTTTGAGTCAATTGTGGTTGCCCATGTGATCTAGGAGATTGTGGTAACTCTCCTACAACAAAAGCATTTCTCTTCATTCTATAATCACCGCATCCATTGTCCTGTATCATGTTCTTGATCTCGGATATGTCGGGGATGGAGGGTGTCTCTGTCGCAGAAGTGGAGGCGAGATTAGCTGGGTCTATGTATGAAGTGGATGGTCCTTCATCATTTTTAGGTACTTGAGGGATCTTGTAAAACTTGGCTTCCAAGTTTTTGCAATAGGCGAAGGGTTCTGGATCCCCATATATGGTAACCTCCTCATTTTGATATGAGAACTTAATGCACTGATGATAGGTTGAGGCCACTGCCTTCATTCCGTGTATCCATGGGCTTCCCAGGAGGATATTGTATGGCAAATCAAGGTCAAGAACTTGACAAGTTGTTTCCATGGTTGTTGGCCCCACTTGGATGGGGATCTTGATAGTGCCCTGAGACACTCTTTCTTGGTCATCATATGCTCTTATGGTGATACTTTTGTTTTATTGATGGAATCCTCGGTGAATCCCAATTTCTTTATAAGTTTTAGAGAACAAATATTAAGACCTGCACCACCATCTACCAGGACTCGCTTGACTTTCTTTTTATGAACTAGGATTTGGAGGTGAAGTGCCCGGTTATGAGATGGCTGCGGGGGGAAATCTTGGTCCGAAAATGTGATGAGCTTCGGGGTAACGATGTTACCTACCATAGCCTGAAATTGCTCTGTGTCAAGGGTAGCAGCGACGGTAGAGGCAACTAGTGCTTCATCCAGGATCTGTCGATGAGCGGCGGAGATTTTTAGTAATTCCATGATGGATATTTGTGCGTGTGTTCTCTTCAATTGGTCAATTACATTGTAATCATAGGGGACGGCCTTTGTGTTGGTAATGGGGGTCTTAGCAGGTGCCCCGGCAATGGTAACTTTTCTGCCTCGTGTGGTGACTCCACAGTCATTGTTGGTTCCCTTGATATTTATGATAGTGACCAACTCGTCAACACATCCGACTATCTCCTCGTATACTAGATTGGCACTAGCATACTTTTGTTTACCCTTATTATTCCCTTGGTTATTTCCCTGATTATGATTCGGCATCGGATTCGTGTAGATTTTTAGGTCTTGGTTTCCGACTGGCTGCTTGATGTTGATGACCTTATCCTCAATGAGGTCTTGGATGATGTTCTTGAGTCTCATGCAGTTGGCGGTGGTGTGTCCTTTAACTTTGTGGAAGTCACACAGGAGATTCTCGTTGTACCACGGCGGTTTGGTCATGGGCTCTGTGTATTGTTCGGAGTTAGAAATTTTGATTAGGTTTTCTTTGACCAATTTCTTCATGACAGACTCAATCGATTCGCCAAGGGTTGTGAACTTCCTCTTAGGGGGAAACTTGTTGCGGGGAGGTGGTCCTCCTTGATTACTCACATTGTTGACTTGGCTAGTGGAAGGTGGTTGTGACTGTGCTACTACCGCATTAGCCTGCACATTGTTGTGGTTATGAGTTTGTGGATGATGATGATTTTGGGTATTTTGCTTAGGAGCACTGATGACTACCTTAGCATCAACCACGCCGTCGTTCGTGATATTTTTGTTCCTCGACCATGTTCGAGGTTTATCATTGTAGTTGTTGGACGGGCGGTTATCTTGCGGTGGAGTGAATGTAGGTGCGCCTCCTCACGCAGTAAGGGCTCTTTTGATGCTGAGCGCCTTTGGAATTAGTTGATCGTAAGATGTGATGCACTGCATTTTTAAGTAGAACGCCATGTTTTCATCTAAGTTGGCTATGATGGTGCAAACTTGTTGTTCCTCTGGCATGGCCCACTTGCTCTGATTGGCCTTGGATCGCCATCTTTGCAAGAAGGATGCAAATAACTCTCCTCTTCTTTGTTTGAGTGCCGATAGTTCTTCTAAACTGACATCCGCACCCATATTAAAAGTGTAATTTTTAAGGAAAGCCTCCACAATTTCCTCGAATGTTTTAATGCCCGTGGGTAGGCGAGAAAACCATTCCATAGCTGGACCAGTCAGGCTTCGGGGGAAGAGCCGCATTAGATACGTGTCATCATATGTGACTTCCATGCAGTGCACCTGAAATTCCCTGACGTGGTTTTCAGGGTTGCCCATTCCATTGTACTTATCAAATTTGGGGATCTCGAATCCCTTTGGAAACGGTACCATGGTGAGACTCCTATCGAATGGATAAGGGCACAAGTTTCCTGGTGTCCTTGTGGTTTTTCCTGCTTGCAAGTCCAACACCTGCTGCGAAAGCAATTTGATCTGTGTTGCGACATCCTTGCTTGGGTCGGGGGGCGGGATGAATGAGTGGTGAGGTGTTGGAGGTGTTTGATGGGTGGGGAGCATACTGGTCGGTGTTTGCTGGGAGCTTGGTTGTACATTTAGGGCTTGTTGGTAAGCTTGCATTTGTGCCAACAACGCTTGTTGTTGATCTTGCTATTGCTGTTCCAATAGCGCTTGCTGCTGGTCCATCTGCTGTTGTTCCCATGAAGCCTGCTATTGGTCAAGTTGTTGCTGAGCTAGTAACGCTTGTTGTTGGTCTAGCTGCTGTTTTGCCAACAATGCTTGTTGTTGGTCGAGCTGCTGTTGTGCCAATAAAGCTTGTTGTTTAGCTTGGTGTTGTGCCTGAAAGTCTTGCAGGGCTTGGTGGTAGGCTTGTAGGTGGATTGCTTGCAATTGCGTTTGGTATTGAGCTTGTGTCTTTTGTTGGGCTTGAGCTTGAGCTTGGGCTTGAGCTTGTGCTTGTGCTTGTGCTTGTGCGGCTTGTGCTTAAGCTTGAGCTTGTGCTTGTGCTCGCGCTTGTGCGGCTTGTGCTTGAGCTTGAGCTTGTGCTTGTGCTTGTGCGGCTTGTGCTTGAGCTTGAGCTTGCGCTTGCGCTTGTGCGGCTTGTTGTTTTTGGAGTGCCTTTTGGTGGGCAGCTTGTTGTGCATTTTGCAACATGATGGAGAATGAATTGGTCGTGTTGTGCTTTGGCGGTGGGATTGGTGGTGGAGCAGGAATCATGCCAACTGTCGTGGCGGGTGGAGGGATTGTGGTTGTGACTGTGATTTGGGTTGTGGGCGGGTGGTTGAGACAATTGGTCCTTGATGAGGCATGCTTTGGGACACTTGAGGACCAATAGATGCATTAACCATGGTGACAGGAATGGTTGCGATTTGTTGTGAGGATATGGGCAAAAGAAGCGGGTTCAAAGTGGTGGTCAGATTGCTTGGATTAGCAAAATTTTCGATGGTTAAAGGTGGAAGACCTATTCCAGGAGGCGATGCAAATGTGAAAGGAAGTGGGGGAAGGGATGACGCACCACTTTGGAAAGAGAAAAGATTGATAGCTTCTGTCGTTCCAAGCAAACCAACTTCCTCATGCGGTGGGGGAGTTGGTATGTTCAATTGATAAGCTGGTGTGGCATGAAATGAGGATGAACCAGTGGGATTATGAAATGTGAGTGGGATGTAAGGGTGAAATGAGTTCTCCGGAATAAATGTAGGGGTGATGATTGCTTCTTCATTAGCCACAAGGCAGTGTTCTTGCAATTCTTGGAACATGGCACTCCCCTTGTTCACAATCGGGGAGGTTGGTGTGATGATCGAGGTGATGCAAGGTACTTCTTGATTGATGTTTGACAACGGGGATGCAACTGCACTAGTGCTTGTGTTAAGGTTGGGAGGGGGCATGTCCCCTCCTCTTTCTATTGAATTTATGCATTTGAACATAGCACTAACAATTTTCGAATCATTTCCATGATTTCCTCTGGTGTCATCCCTATGTCTTCATTTATGTCGTCCTCTTGATGACTCTTCTCTTGAAGATTTTGTGATGATACGGGAGAGTTGCTTGGGGGATTGCTTGATCCTGCTAGGTTCACTTCGATATTTAGATGACTCACGTCCATAGAAGTTGATATGTCTCTGATATTCTCCATGTCCTTCTTGTGTTGAGATCTTGTTTGGACCATAAAAATAGGGATTTTTTCGATCCTAATCCTTTAAGTCCAAAAAGAGAAGAACTAGGGTAGATAAAAGATCAAAGATGGTGATGATGATGATGGGTTAAAATGGATGAGATGAGTGAATGAAACCTTTGGAAAACTTTTTGAATGTATGCGCTAAACTTTGAAAGGGCTTTTGATTTGATTTGAATGTGATAATTTGACTAGATGCGTTAAGTCAAACAAGATTGGTTGTGAAGTTGTTTTCCCTAGGAAGTTGTGTTATCCTAAGGGAACTTGCACAAAGTGGATGAATTGACAAAGTGTGTTATGCCAATGTTTTGGAGAACTAATAGAATTTAAGAAGTTGTGTTATCTCAAAGAAAATTTGTTCAATGATTTGAGACTATGTTGGCTAAGTGTGTTAAGCCAAGATATGATGATGTTGATTTAGCCCTCTAAGTTTAGCGTGATGTTTGATTCTAGAGTTCTCAAAAGGTTTGATGATGAAATGAGACTTTGATTTGATGGATGAATGAATCGGAATGGCACCTTTTGATCTTGAACCTTAACCTAGATGCGACTCTCTCTACAAAACCTCAGTGTTGAAGAACATGCTTGACTTCCTATGGGAGAAATGCAAACCTTTGAAACAATTCGGGATTTTGTTGACAATAAAATGCATATAATGCTGGATTGTTCCTTAAGGCTTTTCTGTAAAAGTTATAAACCAATCTTTCCCTAAATTCAAAAAGTCTCTCAAGACACTCCTCATGAGCTGTTAGACTAAGCTTCTTGAACTTTGGCTTTGGGATTTTGATCTTGCGGGAAATCATGTTAGAAAACACATGCGTACTCCAATTTGTCTCTTTATCTTGGTTAAATGAGGTTCTTTGTATCCAAGACACTTGCTTGCTTAGGTTTTCAAACTATATGTCTAATGACCCATTCTCTTTCTCATTCCACAAGGTCCTTTGTATGGAAATCGAGGAAAATAGGGCAAAAGTTCCTTATGTTTATCCTTATTGGAAACAAATGATGGTAGAATTTGCACACTTAGAAACCTCTAGGAATGTGATTCCTAGGGAAAGAAAGAGTGGGGAAGTTCATCAATAGGTATTTGTTCCCCACAAAGTGTTTGAAATTTCAAGGTTTTTGTGTATGTTTGTTTTCCAAATGTTTTCAAGATCAAGGAATGTGTTTTTTCCAAGCACTTTCACACTCCTAGGTTGATGAGACAGTACCTTGTTAGGTTCCCACTTGGATAAATCCAGCTGCACATATCTTGTGCAAATGGCTAAATGCTTGACCACACTGGCTCCCCTCCACGGCACTCACTTATTTGGGTCAGCCAAGCATTAGTACCCATGAATCTCCCATGGCATACTTTCCATTTCCACAACAAGATTGCATGTTACATGGGGTGGCTTCAAAGGACATGACCTTTTGCACCAACAAGATAGACAAGGTTTTGGCCAATTTCTAAACAAGGGGTTCTAATTGGGGCATTCCGTTCATGGGGGATTATCCAACGTTGGCAAGAGTCCATTGTTGTCCATCTCGTTAGAATAATCCTTGTGATATTGGCCTTTGTTCCAATATCCACACTTATATACCAGTTGGAAGTCGCTTGGCTTTAGCGTGTTCCCAGTTGGGTCGTTCCCTTGGGTGATTACTTTTTCCCACAAGGCAGGCCCTCTAAGATAAACAATAGCGAGCTAACATATCCCGTCGTTCACACAACCTTCATTGAAAAAAAAAGGGGAGAACCTCCGCAATATATCGTGCTCACACTCGCATGTTTTGTTCAATTTTAGATCCCAAATTGAAGTGTGGAGGCAATATTTTTGACAACTTAATATCATAAAAAGACTTTTGATTCTCAAGGTTGCCGTCAGGCGTGAGAGAAGCGCATACATCTTTTTGATGATATTACTTTGTGAAAAATATTACAAAGCATGGCAAACAATTGTTCATTTTAAATCCAAAAAGCAGTGATGAATTCGTTTTAAGCACCAAAATCCAAGTGTGAAGGTTGCCTTGTTCAATTTTAATCCCAAATTGAAATCTAGTAAGTGTCTAAAGTTCTTTTTAACCAACTTTGAAAAGATCAAGTCAAGTGGTTAATTTTAAACCCAAAAGGAAATTGAGTTGGTTTAAAACAGAAAACAAGAGTAGAAATTGGAGCTCTGGATTATAACCATAAGCATTGAAAAATACTTTTCAAGTCTTAATTTCGATGTTCAATTTCTTTAACTCAAATCTTATCCACAAATTGTTTTTGATGTTTCAATGCTGCAAGTTCCTTATGCAAATGAAATCGCTCTTCCTACAAAATAAAAAGATAAATCATGTGAAGACAAAGTTATCTCATTTTTTAATTATTTATTTTTAAGCATGATTTCAAATGAAAAGATTAATGAATTTGGACTTAATAAATGAAGCATCAATAATAATTTTACTTGTCACACATTTTTAAAACAAATCTTAATCCGAAACAGACAGTTTGCCAACAAAGCTCAAGGTCTCCCTTGCTAAAAGTTTAATGTGGATAGGTAAAGATTTAATGCAATTTAAATAAGATTTGGAATCTCATTCATCCAGCCCACAGAAAGTCATAAATGAGAAACACCGATCCACAAGGATACCTGCAACCATTAATAAGTGACCTCAAGATATAAACATAAATGACTTTCGAGAGATTGTGATAGTGAATTCAAAATGTTGTTGGGCAGGCTAATGATAAGTTTCAAATGTCTAACAAGCTAGGACAAAAGATCTGCAAACATAATCTTCCAAATTATGACACAATATCTACAACACTTTAACATTGAATTGACCTACGCAAGCACTAATGCTAATTTGTGATAGTGGGGTATAGACTCTATTTAATAAAAAAAATGCTCAAGTCCATGCTTCTACGCGTGTAAAGTCTTCCCCTTATTTTGATGTAACCATATTTTCTTTAAGACACAATGGAAAATTCTAGACATAGAAATGGTGGAGTAAGATATTTCCTCAGCTAACCCAAGTCATTAATACTTCGATGCCAATATTTATGGGAGCAGCTAGAAAGTCATTGCCTGGTCATCTCAATCTACAAATGGTTGAATCTGAAAGATCTAAAAAATCTGCATAAGATATAGCGCCATTGAGCATTTAAGATAGTACTGAATCTTTAAAAAAAAAATTCTAACCAAAGCGATTGATAGGTGTAGAGACAAACTCCTCAAAAACAACGAATACAGGCATTTAATAGCTTTCAAGTTTACTGCGGTTGACAGGGGTAGAAACATGATTGTTGACTTCGTTTTAATTCTCTGACAAGAAAAGATTAGTGAATGGATGTGGTCTGCAATGTTTGTATTGAGCATTAATGTCGATCAGCAATAAATAGAATGCCAAAAAATGTACCATCCTCCAGCATGGCAAAATAAAAAGAAAATGATTGACACTTTCAATATCCTATAATTTCTTTCTATTGAGATCAGAGGAAATCAGAAGAATAACACACGCAATAGACAACAACATTTATTAGCATTCTTTATTTAGAACTTTCACGATTATCAAGTAGTCTGTTTCTTCAACAACCAGCTATGACAGCACTATTAACCTTCATGATTGATTAATTTGGCACAGGCGAACATAGTGAAATGTTTTCAATTCATCACAGACTCTAATAAAGGATTCATCCATCTCTGCAAAAGTGTTAAACGATATTCTATTGCATTCATTACCATAGATATTTGGATGGTGAATTCACAATGCCTGCAAGACATTAGGAAGTTTTAATTGAACCATGGCATACTGACATGCAATATGAAATGACTAGTAGATGAAATCATTATATATTGAAAAGTAAGAGGCAAAGAACCGAGTAGAATAGACCATACGCTTGCTTGACTATATGACCATGGCAAGAATGTTGGTGACTACATTGTACCAGACCAATGACCAGGCACCTAAAAACATGGGCGCTGTGAACATCCCGACTGCCGGCCAGTAGGTGAAGATCGACATATCTATCCTGGGTGTCAGCTACTATTCTACCAAATTTGGTCCGTAATGAAGGCGGGGGTTCACCCTGCGAGCAGCTTACATAGGCCTGCTCAAGGCATAACATGGGAAACTCCACAGTTTCCACTTCCACAATAATCAATGAATGCTCGCAGCACTACAACAACCACTGCCAACTGCCTAATGTGCCAGCCCTGATCTATGGAGCTTATTTAGGCTTTTAGATTTCTAACTTGGGATAGTATACAGATGGCATTGAGGATAACACCTAGAGCATGAGGCCAACCGCACATTAAATGAGTGACTGTGAACTTGGAATACCACGTGAGAGGAGCATGAAAAAGTTATGGTCCTCTTGGAAGGGGTTTGTCAGAAGCCTATGAAGATTGCTTGATCACTCCTCTTAGCATGTGAATTGGAATTGCTCGGGGCCTTGACCTTGCAATGAAGCTCGAATCTAGAATTTCAAGCAGCAGGTAGCGGTAGACAAGGCACGTAAACTGCTTGACCAAACTCCTAAAAGTGCACCTGGTATTTTTTTTTCTTCTTTTTGACCACAAACAATAGAAATACAAACTCTTTATGCATGTGTGGAAGCAAAGGTAAGTTATCTTGATAGTGCGCCAAGCATTTTGACAGTGCGTCAGGTGTAGTGATTGCGGCCTAAACACAAAATGAATTTGTTTGAAAAAGAAAAGCCTGCAGTTATTATCTCACAGTTTCACTTAGAAAGCATTTGATGTTAAAATGTGGATTGTTTTCAAAGACATGTCGTGTGGAAGTCTTCAAAGTTCCCCTATGCAGTCATCTACCCTACATCTTACATCTCAGCAAACATAGACAGTGATATTAAATGCTCAATTTGCAAGAGTGAATTCAATGGATATGGTGTGCAATATCTATTGACCAGAGAAGGTATACAAAACGTGGTAGACAAAGACAACAATATTAATGAAAGAAACAACATATTTCTTTGCCTGTACCAGAATGGAAGCATAGAAATTCATGATAAAAAAAAATGCAGATTAGTCAAACACAGATCCAATAAAGAGTGTTCTCGTTTTCCTTAATGTTTCAACATATATGCATGTTAAATATATAGAGGATGCCCTCCCTCTAGTGCCATTTGTAAGACATGAAAATCTGCAAATTTGGTTAGTAACATGGTTAGTAACATGATAAAAACAAAATAACAGAAATCACATCCTTATGAGATATTATTTCATAATTCATTGTAACTAAACATGAACAAAAACATGTAAGATATGAAATAAAACTATCCCATATTGGATTGGTACTCTTTGAGTATGTGAAAGAGCCCTTTCCCAATCCTTGATAAGCTAGGTGAAATAGACAATGAGATGCTTGAACTCAAGTTGCCTATAGTGCAAGTGCTTTCAAATGTGGCTGTTGTGTTGTTTGAAGGAGAGAAGCCTTCAACTTATAGTTGAGCTTGGAGAGATGAGAGGCCAAATTGATGAATGTGGGATCATTCATGGGCCAATGACAAGATGCCACTTGTCAAGGTGTGAGAGGGTGAGGAATGTGCAAGTTTTGGAAAATGTGCCAATTTCAAATTTGAATTTGAATGACTTGACATGTTTTGGGGGGATGAAAGGTGCAATAAATGCTATGTTGACTTGGGCAAATAGCATTTAAAACCTTGTTGGAAGGGACAAGTCCCTTTTGGGGGGAAGATTCAAAATGGAAGAATATTCCATTTTGATGCCCTTTTGAATGAAATTAGAAGAATTATAAATCAATAAATTGATTTATTGGTGCAAGTGGGTGGGTTAGTTAGGAGTTTGGATTTAACTCTGGTTGAATCAAAAGCTGGAGAATAGTAATCATGATTAGAAGTTAATTAATGTAGATTAATTAACTTAGGGGATTTTAAGGATTTGACATTTGATTAAATCAGTTTGATTTATTAAATCAAATAAGAAGAACCTTAGGAACTTAATTAAATAATTTGATTTATTTAATTAAGCTTGATGAACCTTAGGATTAAATCAATAAATTGCTTTAATTGATTAATAGCAGAATTCGATGCACGATGTTAGAGCGAGATGTATGATGTCAATTTTGCATGTCTACAAGGGAAAAGTTAGAAGCCTTAGAAAAAGAGAAATTGGAAAGGGAGGCTCTAGAAAAGGAAGAATTAGAAAAGGAAAGGTTGGAGAAGGAAAGAAGAAGAAAATAAGAAAATATAAGAACAAGAGGATAGAGAAGAGGTTGAAAGACTCGTGCAAATGCATATACTACAAGAACAACAAGAGAAAGTAGGGGTTGAATCCCAATCTCAAGTGAGTATGCAGCCACCTTCTACAGTTATTGCTCCCTCTTCCTCTATGATGGCTACTGCTCCAAGTGCTCCTACATGGTTAAAATTAGACCTGTAAAAAAGGGCAAGAACACCTCCACAACCTGTCAACTGGGAGGATATGATGAAGGGGATAGAGTAGGAAAAGCCTAAGAAGAAGGCTAAAATTTTATATTTTACTAGACTCACACATATAGAGGATATAGTTGCTGAATGTGCCATGCCTATGACAAAAAAGGAGGTAGGGGATATGCAGCTAATAGACTATCAGCTGAGTATGGTCAATTTGGGAAGACCCACTAGAAATCAACAAATGAATTTGATTGATGTAGTGGCTTCAATAACTAAATCAAGAATGATAAAGGACAAGCAAAAGAAAGATGAGCTGAAAGCTCAATTGGATCAGTTGCATTCATTCTTGAAGAGTGTCTCCTCTCCATGATGACAATAGGTAAAAACCATTGAGACTCCTATTTTGTTAAGCAAAAAGGAGGTAGATGATTTGGTACATGTGAAGGGCAAGGTGTAGATGGTAGACCGATGGGTAGACAAGCGAAATCGAGAAGTGGGGGAAGTTTTGGTAGAGGGTTTTTAAGCCTACAAAGACACAAAAGGGTTAGTAAAAGAAATATATCAATACATTGAGGTAGAGGAGAAACAAGTAGAAGAGTATAAAGAAAATAGTCAAAATTTAGAGAAGGTAAGTGAATTGCCTCTAACAACTCTTCTGGAACAATCCATACTTGAGGAAGACAACAAATATTTTTTTGGGAAAACTTCTCGTATACTTCGGTTTAGGATTGACTTTTTGTGTAAGCATAAGGATGAAATTCAAGAGATTGTTAATAATTTGACTGAGCAATTGGAAGAGTTAGAAGCTGTTATTGCCATTATTATAGATATAAATGCATTTACAAAAGAGGGCATGCTTCTTAAACAAATAAAGGAAAAGTGGGATGAAATTTTCAAAGGACTCATGCAAAAAGAGGATGATGGAGAAGAGTCAATATTAGATCGGTTAATGGACGTTAAAGAGGAAGTAAAACCTGCAAGAAGAGAATTGACAAAGGTGAAAAGTATGAAGGAGTTTGCTGCAGCCGATTTGGATCGAATCAAATTTGAAGATGACTAGGTTGATGGGCCAAAGATGGATACTTTACAAGAAGTCTTCACCAGCTATGATGAGTTTGTGGCAGATCCAGCTTCGCATGCATGATTTTTATCTTCCTTGCATGTTGCATGCATTCAACACTGACAGTCTTGGGGGCACATAACTTCTTTTCTTTCCTTCTATCTTCTATTTTTAGTTAAACTAAACATCTAATGTAAGAACTCAAGATCAAATTGATCTGAGTTTCCAAGAAAGTTGTTGTTCCTAAAAAGGTGGAAAGCCTAAAATAGAAGTGAAGTTCAGACTTTTTGTATATCTATAAATACCAGATGGGTATGATATTGTAAAGGTCAGCTGATTGAGAATTAGATTGGCTTACCTAATGCTAGGAGATAGAATTTTGTAGTGATTTTACAGAGATACATTGTACTTGGTCTTTTTACAGTTAATAGAATTACTGGTTTTGGGCAATATGGAGTTACAATTGAGTTGTTTTACTTGATAAGGTTGATGAGTTATAATCCATATGAATGCCATTGATTGTGCTGTAGCACAATAGTTTCTTATGTGGTGAAAGTCATTAGAAGAGACCAGATTTAAAGATTATCTTGTTAGATTATCATTGAACTAAGTATATTAAAGTTTGTTGATCTATAACCTTCATGATGAATGAATTTGTGTTGTTTTGAAACCCTTAAAATATTTGTGAAGAGTAATTGTGAAGTTAATTAAGAACCTAAAATGTATGCAGTGGTATAGATTATGCTATGGATTGTGTCATCTTATGGGTGGATGATCTATTAGGAAACATTCATTGTTGAAGGTATATGTCCAGATACTAGATAAAATTTGATTCATACTTACTAGTTTACCCCTTTGTTCTATCTTTTTCTTTTATTTAAAAAAACCATTGATTTATAGGAACTATTCTGATAGAAAGAGTCATTGCTTGAATCTTTTGTTACTAGCACAGGCCCCTTGAATATTACAATTGCATGAACCGATTGAGTGACACCAGACAATTGAGAACCAACTAGCAGGACCTTGGGAGTTAGGCTACTACATGTTGTCTTTCTTTTTCAGGAGAAATAGGGTAGAAATATTTTGTTTTAATGTTGTTTGTGTGATTTTAACCATCAACAAAAGTTGGTGCTAGAAGGAGGGCCTTAAAGGACAAGCTGGCTCACAGAAGATCTTTTTCACTGGAGGGATATGATAGGATTCTCAGATCCTCTAATAATCATGAATCATTTGAAGAACTTCAAACCCCGGTTAGACCTAGACCACATGCTCGTAGGATAGAGATATCTACGTTACCACCACCGCTTACTCCACTGGGGTTCCTACCAAATCCACCCACACCACCACCAAATAGGCCTTTGTCACCACCAATTTGGCCTACATCACCACCATCTTCCCAACCAATCCCACTAATGGCTTACTTTGTCAATAATCCCTCTCCGTTAGGGACTATTCCTGGGGGATTCCATGATTTACCAAAGAACCCAAAGAGTTTCTATCCGAAATACATGCATGGAGAGTCGAGAAGTGCTGAAGAACATATACAAGCATTCAAAGATGCTTGCACAAGAGCTCAAGTTTCTCACCAAGATGTGGTATGTAGACTATTTCCTTACTGTTTGGGAGATATGGCATATAATTGGCATCTGAATCTGCCTCAGGGATCTATCCTAGGTTGGACTGATTTAGAGAATGCTTTTATTAATCAATTCAAGGTTTATGTTGATCTTGCAATATTATATCACCAATTTGACACCATAAGGAAAGAACATCATGAACCATTGCCCTTGTTTAACACTAGGTTCCAAAGGATGTATCATAGGCTACAAGAGCCTTACTTAGTACCAGAGGGTATGGGCATAAAGGAATATTTGAGAGCTGTTGATCCCTTGATTGGACAATTCTTACAAAGAACTTATCAACCTGATGAAATTGACTCATTGTCTAAGATTTATCATTTGGCTATTAAACTGCAATAACAGATAAGTTTGCAATCTGGAGGGTTAGGAGCAGTTCTTCCTCCAGTGAATTATCCAATGCCTAATCCACTATTATACAACACTTCCAGGGATGTCTTATTCCCAATATGGACCTATATCTAAGTTACAAGCTCCATCTACTGTGCCCTTCTTTGGTAATAGCATTCATGATTCCTCACATCAACCACAACAGCAACCTCAAAGTCAATCACAATAAGGGGGTAGATCAACCCATGTCCATTCCCCAGCCATAGTTCAAAATGTGCAGAATGATCAAACTGTTCAACTTACAAGTGAAGTAGAGACTCTTAAAAAGACTCTCTCTTAGATGTCAAATGACATGGCATAGCTGAGGCAAAACCCTCCCAATAATCAAAACTAGAATTACAACAATCAAGGAGGGTATAACTATTAGAGAAATTAACATAATCAGAACACCAATAGGAATTTCCAAAATCAAAACTCCTCGAACCAAAATTATCAAAATCAGAATAGAGGATATAATCAAATATTCAACAACAACAACAATAATAGGTTATGGAACATTGGACCTAACAATGGAGGAGTTCCTCATAATTATTAAGTAGGTGAAGACAAATCAAATATTACTAATGTTGCTGATTTGAATGACAAATTGGTGTAGGTTGCATGATACAGCAGCCCATTCTGAGGTTAATTGCCCAAAAATGGAGAAGATGGTGAAAATTGCACATGTTGATGCCCATCCTCAAGCAGGAAATTCCAATCAAGGCAATGGGTCAGTCAGCACTACCATGACTTGTGAAACTATTGAAGAAAAGTATCAATTCCCTATGCAAGGGGATAATGAGCTAGAGGAAGATGTTTATGATGCTCAAGCCTTCCAATCTAAGGGTGGTCACTTTCTAAAGAATTAGAATAAGGGGTCATTCACTACATCTGCACCCTCGAATAATATGGTTCCACCAAACCAAAATGTAGATAATAATCCACCTCCACCAAAGGGACCTTCTGATTTTGAGAATAGAGGTAATCAACCTTATTTTCCTAAGTACCAAGTTAGGAATGATTCAGAATTTGACTTTGTTGCAGAATTACAGATGCAGAAGACATCACTATCTTTCTTTGATATCATGAAGTGGTGCTCAGCTCAATGAGAGGTGGTATTAAAAGCTTTGGAAGAGGTAGATCGCTTAAAAGGGAAAGGTAAAGTGACTCCCGCAAAGGAGACCAATGTAGCAATGTATAAGGTAAGACCAACACCTCACCTTTCTTGTTAAATTTGAGAATCTTTGGAAAGAATCTACACAATTGTTTATTAGATTCTGGGGCATCGAGGAATGTTATGCCTTTTTCAATTTGTAAGAAGTTAGGATTGAGTCCTATCCCAACTAACAAAAAGGTCATTCAATTGGATAAAAATGAAGTCAATGTTATAGGTGAGTTGAAGAACATGCATGTCTAGGTTCGATTAGACCCAAGGATCCAGACTTATATAGATATTCAAATAGCTGACATCCCAGAAACATATGGTATACTCTTAAGTAGAGAGCTAATGAAAAGCATAGGAGGATATTTTTCTTTG
>CM021106.1:81230927-81267825 GCA_007115665.2 Sequoiadendron giganteum | reverse complement strand
AGCTCTACTAGATCCCAAGTTTGATTCTTTTCTATTGACTAAATTTCTTCATCCATGGCTGCAATCCATTTGTCATCCTTAATTGCCTCTTCAAAATAAATTGGATCAGCTTGTGCTAAGCATGTAAAATTAGTGCATAAATCATCATTTTTAGCCTCTTGTATTTCATCATAAATGACTCTTAAACTACTTGTCTTCTTTGAAGTGTTTATGGACCTTGACCTTAGTGATGCAAGTGTTGGATTAGATGATTCAATGTTGTTATTACTTGATGCAGTAGTTGGATTTGGAGTGGTAGGTGCCCTTGAAGGTGTTGTTGGAACATTTTCTTGTGTAGTAAGATTCACAACTTGAGTTTCATTATCTTCGTTCTCTTGTGGAACACTAGTTGCAACTGTAGTTGTTTGGTCTATGCTTCCATCCCATGCTTCTTCAACAAACTCAACATCATGGCTTATTATTAGCTTCTTTGTGATAGGATTGTATAGCTTTTATGCCTTGGATTGTTCACTATATCCCACAAATATGCAGTTCTCTCCTCTATCATCTAATTTCTTTCTCAACTCTTGAGGTATCAATGAGTATGCCACACATCCAAAGACTCTCAAATGTGCTATGTTATGCTTCCTTTTGCTCCAAGCTTCTTCTGGTGTTTTGTTTATCACTGCTTTTGTTGGACATCTATTCAATATATATATAAAACATGCAACTGCTTCAGCCCAATACTCATTTGGTAGATGTTTTTCTCTTATCATGCTTCGAGCCATTTCCATAATTGTTATATTCTTCCTTTCAGCTACTCCATTTTGTTGAGGAATATACCTTGCTGTAAATTGTTTTCTTATGCCATTTTATTTTCAAAAATTCTGAAAATAATTTGATGTATACTCTCCACCTTGATTAGTTCTCAATGTTTTGATGTTGTCCACTTTCTTTCTCAAATTTTGTCTTGAACTCTTTAAAAACAGCAAATGCATCTGATTTGTATTTCAAAAAATAAACCCATACCTTTCTGCTGAAATCATTAATAAATGTCATGAAATAGAGTTTTCCACTTATGGATGGTGTTTGCATAGGTCCACAAAGGTCTGAATGCACTATCTCAAGTGGATGTTTTTCCCTATAAAACTCTCAAATTGGAAATGTTTTCCTATGTTGCTTTTCCAATATGCAACTCTCACATGTTGTCTTAAGTGGCTCTATTGGTGGCAATCCATGTACCATTCTTTTCTTATATAACAGTTGTAACCCTTTGAAATTTAAATGCCCAAGTCTTAAATGCCATAGTCAAGATTCATTTTTGTATGAAGCTTTGAAAGCTAATTCAACAACTTTTTCTAATCCTTGTGGTTGCAAAAATAGTTCACTTTGGATTCTAAGTGGAAATATCCTATTTTTTGTCATCTCAAATTTTGCAATCAACCTATTGCTTGGTTTCTTGTCTAGAATCACACAGTCACTATTTTCAAAATATATTCTATATCCTTTTTACACTAGTTGCCCAATGCTTATGAGATTGTGTTGCAATCCAGGAACATAATATACATTATAAATATGTTTCTCCTCACCTTGCTTAGTTTTTATGTTGGTTGGCCCTTTTCCCATGACTAAAACTCATTGATCATTCCCCAATTTTAGTTTTGATTTTATTTTATCATCTATTGTTGCAAACATCTCCTTTCTCCCACTCATATGATTACTACAAGCATTGTATGAGAACCACACTCCTTTTGAGCTCTCTTGTGCTACATTGCATGTTATCAATATGGTGTTTTCTTCACTAGTGTCGGGTTTGTTTTAAGTTGTGAAATGTGTCTTTTGTTTATTCATGTCATATTGCCTTTTTCTACATTCTAATGCATAATGCCCAAATTTACTGCAGTAATGACATTGGATATTATATTTATCATACCTTTCTCCTTGATGATGGCTATGAGAATGGTTTCTCCCCCTTCCTCTTGCTGGTGAAGAATATGCATGTGGAATTGATGTTGGTCTTCTACTCTCAAATTGTGTATTTTCTCTTCCTCCTCTTGGTGTAAAATGTCCTTTGCCTCTGCTGTAATTTGATCTCCCTCTTGTTTTGCTAAATGAAAGTTGAGTCTCAAATGCATTCAATGATGATGACCCTAAGTGATTTAATCTTTTCTCGTGTACTAAGAATTATCCCATTAATTCTTCCACTGATAGCTGAGTAAGGTCTTTGGCCTCCAAAATAGCTACTACAACTGGATCAAACTTTGCTGATAAGCTTCTGAGTAATTTCTCTACAACCTTTTGAATTTCAATGGTGTCTCCATAAGATCTGATCTGATTTACTATTGCCATTTCATGAGTGAAGAATGATTCTATTGAGTCTGAATCCTTCATTTGTAGATTTTCAAAATCCCTTCTAAGAATTTGTAATTTTGCTATTTTCACCTTGTTTATGCCTTGGTAAGTTGTTTACAAAGTTACCCATGCCTGTTTTGATCTTGTGGCAGCTGAAACTTTTGGAAAGATTGATTCCTGCATTACCTATTGAATGATAAATAATGATTTAGCATCCTTCTTCATGTTTTCCTTCAAAAGATCTTTCTCAGCTTGTGAAAGTGCCTGATATGCTTGTTGATCTGCTGGTTTAGGAAACCCATTTTCAACCAAGTCCCAAACATCTTGGGAGAAAAATAGGGTTTTCATTTTTATGCTCTAATATTCATAATTTTTATCATTAAAGATTGGAATTTGTGGTTGTGTAATGCTTCCACTTGTTCCTGCCATGATTTTTCAAAATAAAAATTGTCTCTTCAATAAAACCCTTTTCCTATTTTTCCAATCTTATTTTTCTATGCAAATCTTTCCAGTGCCTTTTTTACATGATTAAAATCTTAAAATTCTTCCCAACACAGTCTCCTTGAACAGCTGTGATCTTTCTTTCTTCTACCTTGGGGGCTGCTTAAGACTTGCAACATAATCACCTTTGCTTTGATCTCCTTAAAAAATGTTCTCCTTCTTTATGGCGACTTCTCCCAACTACTACAGGAGTTCCAAATCAGCAATATCTCACTATACTCAAATGCCAAAGACTTCTACAAAGTTCTAACCCTTTGCTAACAATCTCTTCTAGATTTACCAACGTGGTTTTGACTTTACTCTTTCTCTAATACCACTTTGTTGGTCCGAGACAAAGGAAAAAACTAAACAAAGTATTGCAGATTTAGAAACATAGGAAAATAAAATAGCATTTAACAAAGACTAGAAATATTAAAACATAACAGATTCATATTAATGCCTTTGTGAAAACAGAGTTGTCGATGCTCTTACAACCATCCCTTTTCCATTTCAAAACAAAGTTTTTTTCATTCTAAAAGAAAACAGAGTATCACCATGCCTTTTTACAAAACAAAGCTAAGAGGAGAGAGCTTGAAGAAGCTTCCAAAATACGCCCTTTTTTTTTAAAGGAAGAGTCTTTTCTTTTACAAAATCGTCCTTCACCCAACAACAAAGAAACTTCTAGAATACGCAATAAGAGAGAAAAGGTCTAGATACATCAGAAGAGTGTAGAAGGAGTAAAGAAGAAGATAGGAGGAGAAGAAATAAATGCAACAACTGGAGAGGTAGGTAAGCGACCATGGCAGGGGAGATTACTCCAATATAGATGGAGTCCACATACGCCAACAAATGCCACCTACTACTTGAGAACCACATACCTCACCTGCAATTCAACAAAGCCACCTGCTCACAAGAGCCTCTCCACAGAGACACGTTCACACAAGAAAAACATTAGAAACTAATCAAAATTTTTTACTCCCTCCATTTCTAATTCGCTGCAACAACAAATTTAAATGAAAAAACAGAAAACCATGGGCAAAAATCACCAAGCCAATTAGAAATTCCAAATAAACATCTAGAAATTCAGCTTTAACAAAATAAATACTCCAAACCATAGAATAAATGCTTATATCATTGGTTGGCACCAATTTTGAGAAGCCTTAATGCTTAAAACCAACTCACAAAAACATTAGTCTCCTCCATAAAGGGAGGGACTAAGAATATTAATAATATTTCATTTATAATAGTTAGGTGTAGCATTTATTTCATTATGGAGGGAAGAGCGAATACTTGTGCATACTTTAGTATTGGAAGGAGGTGGGCTCTCCCACCTGTTTCATTTATCATAGGTTATAATAGTGTCAAATAAACTAAGTGGGGTTAGTTATTTGCCATCTTAGCCTCTAACTGCTACTAAACTAGGTTGAATATTTCATAAATGTTGCAGAATCATTAGGGCTCCTATAAGCTAATTCTTACTTGATTTTCATTGCTTTATTTCGATTTTTTTTATCAATCAGTAGAGAAACATAAGCTCTATCTGACACCGGTTCATATCTGTGTATTAAAACATACTCACATAGAGGACTCATACCTGAGAGGCGGAAAGCAAAACATGAGAAGCCAACAGGGTAGTAGGGCTGAGACCAGCTGGAATGGTGAAATAAGGAGATCCAACTCTGCTCAGCAAGGAAAGAATAGAAATAAACATTAATCAAGCAGAATTTAATCTAGGACAGTCAATCACTCTAACAAGCACCTCTTAGAAGGTAACTTTTACACCTGTCCAAAATCGTTCATGCCATATCATACAAAATTAGTACTAGTATGTCGCACCCATATGGCAATTCATCAAAATTATTGTCATGAATAAAATTGAAGACAAATGTTTAAATTCGAGCTGAGAGATACGTCAAATGAAGAGGCACAAATAGCCAAACCATGGAATAGTAGCCCATGTTTTTAATCCGTCTTCATGTCTAACAAACACAATCAATACCATCATCTCATCGCTTCACAGTAAAAATTGCAATACACTTCAAAGGCGTTCGTTAATTTTCGCACATCTCATCCATCGCAGTCCAATAGATAAATCGGTGTCTTGGCACAATTTTTTCTTGGGAGGATCTCAGATCTCTAGTTAACTCTGAAAAATGCTCTTGAAAAGTTTAGAGAACCGAGGAATGGTTTCCATGCGACCATTGACAAGGGATTCTTCTTTGATTGAACTATTTTTTGTAATTTCAGTTCTATACACCACCGTTCTAAGTATTTTGGGTATTTGGCCTGTTTTTGAAACCGAAATTGCAGGCGGTCAAGTGAAGGCGAATGCATTCATCACGCTAGAATTGTGTTCTTCATGTTGCTTAGGTTTTGTCCTACACATGTTGTGTGACCGCCTCCAAATAGGAAACATTCGTCCGCCCGGTGGAGAACACCTGCAGACGTTGTAGAATAATGAAATTCAATTCTAGCAAGATGAGACTAAGTTGAGCATGGTAAAGCTTAATTCAAAAGTTTTTTTGACCTATGACCTCATTCATTCAAGGTAAATCCCAATTCAACAATAACAAAATTCGTGTCATTTAATGTTAAATTAAACTGGTCATGGGAAAGGCAATTCAAACGTTTGTTCTGATCTCATTGCGGATGTCTAGATACTGACAATGACTAGACAAAGTGTGCGATCCATTCTTCCAAAAAATGATTGACAAAGTGTAATCCTAATTCTGCAGGCTTCACAAACCGACCCCACTTCTTAAAAATTCCCACGGTTGCCTAATCGATACACGCCCAACACAGAAAACTCCCCATTCCCGAAATTTGACTCCAAAAATTGATGGGTCGATGCTGAAACACGACTTTCTGTAAGTGTGGTCTTCATTTTAATGGATGCAAATGTCATCGATCCAGACCATTCCAGGATTAGTGGAGGGCAAAGAGTTGATTAAATCTATGCCAATTTTCCTTATTTCTGGGTGAAGCTGTGGGCTTATGAGCTCCGCCAGGGCCTCTGCAACTGATGCCTTTAGTATTGTCAACATTATGTTTGCCCATTACAGTCGCTGTTTCAACCTGAAATCTATGACGTGGTGCTGAAGGAAGCATATGGCTGTACCTTGCCTAGTGCATATGGATCGCTGTTGTCTATGCTGACCCACCATTCCAGCTGTCAAGAACGTATCAAATGCCATATATGATTTTGATGTTGGCGGATACATGTTTGGGAAATTTATGGCCTTGAAATGCTATTCTCACTTCTCGACTGTAAATCCCAAAACTCCAGCACCCCTTTCTCCTCAGATTATTTTTAAATATTACTAGTCCTTAATAGTCAATAAGAGCAAAGAATTTAGTCCTTAATAGTCAACAAGAGCAAAGAATTGAGTGAAATAGGTAGGAATCTTCAGATTATTTTTAAATATTACTAGTCTTTAATAGTCAATAAGAGCAAAGAATTTAGTCCTTAATAGTCAACAAGAGAAAAGAATTGAGTGAAATAGATAGGAAAAGCACATAGTGTGCCAAGTTATGACCATGCATTAGATATTAGATTTATGTGGTATGGAATCATCCATTGCCACATAATTAGCATAGACTTAATTATAGTTACATGTATAATGTCTCTATTTGTATGATGCTCTCTATTTCTTCCTAAAGTGAAAACCCATCTTTTTAGTTTTTGCCTCATTTTAGTCCACTATCATGTGTTCAATAATTGATTAGAGAGATATCATCTTGATCCATGAACATTGTCTAGTATCCATTAATATGTCTTCATATCCTCCACTCAAGCTCTTGTTTGAATACTCTTGATAACTACGTCAAATTCAAATCCATTGGCTTATTCTTGTGTGTCCCCTCTCAATGCTATGTCCAATGCTAATAGGACCTCCTAGACCACTTTACTAAATAATGACTATCTTCCATGTTAGACACGTGTCATGATCTCATTTAAAATGTTTGGTGCCCTTTTATTCTTGTCAAAATTCTATAGATTTTTAGATGAAATATTATCCAATAGTTTGTGTAATCCCATTCTAACAGGATGATATCCTTTCCCTTCAAATTGGATGAGCCCATAGATCTTCCATGTTGGCTCTTTGATTTTATAAATCTTATTTTTGATCATGCATGCGTTCCACTAAGCTCATCAAGCCCCACCATACTTTCCCTATCTAATGGTAGGCCTCTACTCACATCTATAATCACTCACAAAGTTCTGTAGGTCCATTTGACTGATAGTTGATCACCACAAAATTAGTGGTATAACTCTTGATACTAAGAACAATTATTTTTGGTCTCAAATTAACCAACCATTGGATCTATTTGATGTTTCCTTTGTTGATAAATTATCTTTAAAGTTTCTTGATATAAAACTTAGAAATAAATTTCCATCATATGTTTTTGGACATACAATAAGAAAAATATGTATACATAATTCATATCTAAAGTTTTCTACTTTATTCAAGTGATATATGAATAGATAAAGGTGAATCAAAAACCTTCCACTAAGAGCTAGAATGCTTGAGAGATACCACAACAAGGAAAATTTTCCTTTTATGCCTAGAAGTTATGGTCTAGGAAGTGAAGACACCTTCTAGTAGTAAGAAAAGAATAAAAATCTAAGGATAAAGTAAAAAAGTGATTAAAAGGAATTTGATTGCCTTGGTATGCGCCAAATATTATTTGGATTTATGAAGTGCAAAAAATTATTAGTAAGAAAATCATCATGTTAAGGAATGTGAAACATAGTTTTAATTCAAAATAAATATGAGCTCTTTCAAGAAGCCTTTTAAGACGAAAAATTCACCCCTTCCCTCATGTACTTATGCTAATATGTTGGAATTTATTACTTATATAGAACTTAAACCTCTAGAAATGAATTATTTTTCTATAAATGAATTCTTTTGCTATAAATAATATCTATTATGATAAAAAAATCACAATCAATGTAGATGCGTTAGTATTCTTTTGCATTCAATCACATCATTTTCTTGTATAAATGTTTGAAATCACGTGAATACTCCTTCATAAAAATAATTTATTTTCATTTGAGATTCATTTTAATCAATTATTCTACATTGTGTTAGATGAACTTCTCTCTAGTTATTTTTCTATTTAATTATACTCTATTCAGAAACTGGCACTATCCTATATGATTAATAATATAATGGTTATGTTAAAAAACCATTAAAAAATAACTTAATCATTTGAAACCCATTAACATAGCAAAATTTTTTTTACCATAATAGAATGAGGAATAATATGTGAAGAAAATAAAGTATATATTAAAGGTAGGTTCATTATTAATAAGTGTAAATATTCAAATATAATATGACTAGCATGTGCTTTAATAGTAACATCTCAATATGAATTGTTAGTACATTATAATTAATGCCATCATTTTTTCATATGAGAGCCTTAATTCCCCACACAATATTGATGATAACAAACTGGTTATTTGTACTTTTCCATGATAGTGTACCACCAAAACCATGGAATTTGAGTCATATGTGAGTCTGATTCCTAAGTAGTGGTGAACTTGTTGAATAGGCGACATTTAGATGATGTTAGTCGACATTTGGCTTTTATTGTTGAACAACTCAACTTTGCACTTCTTCGGAGTTTGTTACTTTCACTCATATTTCTAGAGAATGGAATGGTGTTGTTGATTGTTTAGCTAAATGGGTTTTTGATCATATTCATGATTGGAATTCGGTGGATTGGCTCAGTTACTCCCGGATCCGTCTCAACAGTTAGATCATTTGATGGAACTTGATAAGATTGTGTAATGCTCTTGCTTTGTGCTTCTTGTTTTAATAAAAAAATTACCTTTTCCTTTATGTTTAAAAAAGCTAATATGACATTTCCAACAAAACTTGAAAATATGACAATCATGTTGCACCAAAAAGTGCCCTGTGACTTAACAAACTGAATTAATCAAGACCATTATTTAAAGATCTTTGGAATAAGGACGTGATATTCTCTTTTTACATGAAAACCTTGAGTACATATGCAATGGGAACGAACGATCAACATCAAGATGAAGCTATTTTCTTCATGGTTCCAAATTATTGTACTGTATACATTTCAAAAGAGCCATTGGAAGGCTGTTTGCCGAGTTTTGGTGAGACAAAACACGATATAAGTTAGCTATTTATATTGTCTTCCTCATCCAAAATCATCAAAATTTCGTCTATATTAACGTCGCACAGCTCGCCCTTGGTCATGTCATCACTGGAGAATTGATCTACAATGAAATTGTCAATATTGAGATTTTGAGGTTGAGGAGGAGGATTGTTAAGCCTTGCTGAAGGTCCATACATGATTTGAGCAGCTCGGTCATATGCAAGAGCGGCAGCGTGGGCTGTGCCGAAGGTACCCAGCCAGAGGCGCTTGCCATTGTTGGGTTCTCTTATTTCAGCAACCCATTTACCCCAAGTTCGCTGCCTCACTCCTCTGTAATTGTACAGCCCATTTTCAGGTCCGCCTTTTCCCCGCATGCACCCCTTTTTCGAACCCCTGTGGGCTGCTCCTCTTCTTTTCATTTGCTCAGAAGAGTTCAAACGCTGCCATTGGTCTAAAATTTGCAAAACTTTTTTCTCTCTCTGCCCGCTCGCCGTCTTCGCCATCTTTGTTAAAAGCTTCAAATAATATGTGGAACACAGAAGAAAGAAGTGTGCACTTCTCAACTTATAGAGATGAAATAACTTGGCTGATACGCTTCTAAACCAGCCGTGTTTGACCTGGGAATGTTTCCTCGTACTTGGAAGGTTCGATCTCCGAAGAGTAGTTTTGTTTTAGTTTGTCTTTTAATATTTCGTCTTCTTCGTAGCGTGGGAGGTGACGTCTATGTATGAAACTGTCTACGTCGATATCTGCTTACCTTCAATGGATGCTTTAGTGGGCGTTAATCTATGCTCAAATATTTTTAACTTTATTTCCTTGTTTGTTTGTACGAATAGTTACGAGCGACTCACCTCAAGCTATAACGGGTATAATGATTGCCATGTTTAATTTAGTGTAATTTTTTTGAAGGTAATTTTGATAGTTTTTGATGAAAGTTATTTTGAAATGAATGTTACTGTTTGCATAACTTAATGGATCACAATATTATAATAATATTTTATATCGAATAAATATATGTAGCATTTATTTCATTGTGAAGTGAATGGCGAATACTCGTGAAAGCTTTAGCATTGGAAGGAGGCTCTCCAATCTATTTCATTTACCATAGTCAGTAGAATCAATAATTTGAAATAAACTAACTGGGAGTAGTTATTTGCGATCTTAGCCCCTAACTGCTACTAAACTAGGTTGAATATTTCATAAATTTTACAGAATCATTAGGGCTGCTATAATCTAATCCTTACCTGATTTTCTTTGTTTTACTTTTGTGATTTTTTTTTTTAATCTACAAGCAGAGAAACAAAAGCTTTATCTGGCACCGGTTTATGTCTGTGTATTAGAACATCCTCACATAGAGGAGGACTCAACACCTGAGAGGTGGAAAGCAAAACATGAGAATCCAACAGGGTAGCAGGGCTGAGACCAGGTGGAATAGTGAAATAAGGAGACCTAACTCTGCTCAGCAAGCAAGCAATAGAAATAATCTTAAACGAATATGCCCGTTGCTTGGGTTTTGTCCTGCACATGTTGTGTGAGCGCCTCCAAATAGGAAACAGCCGTTCGCCTGGTGGAGCACACCTGCAGACATTGTAGAATAATGAAATTCAATTCGAGCAAGATGAGACTTATTCGAGCATGGCGAAGCCCAATTCAATTTTTTTTTGACCTATGACCTCATTCATTCAAGGTAAAACCCAATTCAACAATTACAAAACTTATATCATTTAAATTTAAACTAAACTGGTCAGGGGAAAGGCAATTCAAATCTTTGTTCTGGTCTCAATGCGGATGTCCAGATATTGACAATGAATAGACAAAGTGGCTGAAATCCATTCTTCCAAACAAGGATTGACAAAGAATAATCCAAATTCTGGAGGATTCACTAACCGACCCCACTTCTTAAAAATTTCCATAGTTGCCCAATCAATGCACACCCAACACAGAAAATTCCCCATTCCTAAAATTTGACTCTTTTACTTCCACAATTCGAGACATCCAAAAAATGATGGGTTGACGCTGAATCATGGCTTTCTGTAAGCGTGGTCTTTGTTTCAGTGGCTGCAAATGTCATCGATCCAGACCATTCCAGAATTAGTGGTGGGGAAAGAGTTGATCAAATCTATGCCAATTTTTCTTATTTCTGGGTGAAGCTGTGGGCTTATCAGCTCCGCCAGGGACTCTGCAACTGATGTCTTTACTACTGCCAATATTTTGTTTGCCCAATACAGTCTCTGTTTCAAGCTAAAATCTGTGACTCGCTGCTGAAGGAAGCATAAGGCTGTTGTCTATGCTGACGCACCATTCCAGCTATCAAGAACGAATCAAATAGTCAAGGTAGGTATCAAATGTCATATATGATTTTGATGTTGGCGGATACATATGTGGGAAATTTATGGCCTTGCAATGCTGTTCTCATTTCTCAAGCGTCAATCCCAAAAGTCCAGCAGCCCTTTCTTGGTTAGATAGCACCATTTTCGCGTAATAAGTATGAAGTTCTTTGCTTGCTAAGCGTAATGCTGAAATTAATACATCAATGCTCGTTCTCATTTACTTGTGGGTTTGTTTTGAAAGAATATGATTATATAATATATGATATAGTATGTGACAAATTTTCTTATTAAGTTTGATTTTTTTTTTTTTAATTATTCTTAAGATTTATTGTTTCAATTTTTATATATTTATTTTTTATCTTAAGATTTCAAATTTGTTTTTGTTGTGCATGAGAATGTTCTTGTATAAGATGGATTTAATATAAATAATTAAAAAAATAAAATGAGCAAATTTTACTCTTTTGTCACAACCATTAGGACTCAACTTAGTACACATTTATGCATCAATTCATTATGTCTTGGTACTTAAAGGTGCATTCATTTAAGCATTATTTCATATCACATAATCTAATTATCATTTTGCAATTCCCAAAAATATATATAAGAGCACTTCTTTGCATCATAATCAACATCTAGATCACTTGCCTTCTCACATACTATCTACCCATCTTCAACACAACTATAAAAATAGTCTAATGAAGGGGCTCAACCTAAGAGACATTGATCCTTGCAATTCAAAGGTTTACCTGAGGCATTTAAAATGCTAGTTCTTAACAATCAACGAGGAGCAAAGAATTCAGTGAATGAGATAAAAAAAAGTTCTTAGTGTGTTGGATTAGGTCCATACATTAGATGTCAAATATATATAGTGTTGAATTGATCCATAGCAATAGAATCAACCCAAAGTGAACTATAGTTCTACATAGTGTTGCTATTTGTGCAATGCACAATTTCCTCTTAAAATGGGGACACAAGTTGTTGGATTCCACATCATTTTGGCCCTCTTTCATGTGATCTTGTTGCAACCTCACTAATAACTAATTAGAGAGATCATCTCAACCCATGAGCCTTGTCTAAGATATTTTTTTTGCCTTCATCCTTTTTTTGAGATTTAGTTTGAATCTATCATCTTATGTTTAAGCATGCCCCCTCTCGTCATTATGTTTAATGCTCATTAGCTCTCCTAGACTAATGTACTTGATCATTGCCCTCTTTTTGATTAGCCATGTGTCATGATTACATTCATAGGTTTTGGATCCCTTTTTTTTCTCATCATGCTTCTTTAGACTAATAGATGAAATCTCATCAAATAGCCTACACAATATTTCTTTGACAATATGGTATCCCTCAATTTTGAGTTGCATGAGCCCTTTGTTCCTCCACGTTGGCTCTTTTATCATATGACCCTTATTTTTTCATGTATGTGTTACATCAATCTCATTGAATCCTACCATACTCACCTTATCTAAGGGGATACATTCTCTCACATCTACATTGGCTCAAATAGTTTTCTAGACCCACTTCACTGATAGCTCATCACTACAAAAATAAGGATGTAACTACTAGCATTAAGCACTATAAACTTTTTATTTAGGTTACCCCAATCATTATATTTATTTTGATCAAATAGATTGCATAACCCTTTGATCTCCATGATATTTGACATTATTCATGATTATATGTTAATATTTCAATAGTGGTTTCATCATCATGTGAGCCCCATAATTATCCTAATAGTGTGAGCTCCTTTTCTTTGGTCTAGTTCCCACCAATCATATTTTTATCTCATCTCCCTTAAAAGACATATCATGATGTCAATTCCTACAAGCTATTGATATCTTCCATGCACACACTTATATGATCATGTGATCATGGGCCCACCATTTTTTGACTCATTCCCAATAAAAATGGCACAATGTTAAGGCCCTTTGATCTTTGGCATCTCTTTAGGAATGTGTCAATCATTGATAATTGTAACATAGATTTTGGCACCACAAGACTCTCTAACACTTCTACGGTTTTCACATAAAAGGAGAGAGGTAGGCCAAAATGTTGATGTTAACATTCAAAGATTAGGGGTAGATGTGTGATGTGTGATGTAATGTGTATAATTATGATGCCTGAATGCAACAAACTGAAAGAAATAAATGATTTATTAATGCCAATCCTAAGAAATGCAAAGTGCTAGAAAACCCATAATGATATGGAAATATGTACAAAATGACCTAGAAATGTAAATTAAACTAAACAAAAATCTATAAGACAAAATGTGTCCACCTAGAGGCTGAAAATGGATGAGATGGAGGTCTAGAATCCTAACAAAATTATTGTAGAAGCCGACTGGGACACTTGTGCCAATCTGTGTAACTTAGTCCTAGATTTGGAAAAATTTGTCTAGAGCCTGTTTCTACCAAATGGGTGTCTAAATATGCAAAAAAAATTGAAAATCATGCCTAGTGGGACTAATTCACCATAAGTGGCAGCTTAGTCCACTTTTGTATTTTGAGAAATTCGAAAGGGGAAATAGAAGCCCTCAGTCTACACTTCGGATCTTCACAGGTGTCTGCTTTTGAAACTCTGATTTCCAAGCCTGAAAGTGACTTTTAATGGATATTTTCACTTTGCAAGAAATGATATGTCTTCAACAAGATTTCAACCTTATCTTCAATGATCTACAAACCCTTAGAGTACCTAAATCTACAAACACACAAAGAAGGAAGAAGAGATGTTGATTGTTAGGGCACGGGGGTTTGCCTTGGTTAAAGCCCTTTTAGATAATCAAATCAAATGAAACCAGAAATGATGGAGCTATTACCTTTTGATAATGATTTATCTTGAGTTGTTGTAGCAATGGAGGAAGATTCAACCCTTGAATGCTTTGGAGAGATGTCTTGATGACTTAGGATATTGAAACCCTAGCTTGCTTGAGAAGGAGAGATGAGTGATTGAGTAAGGTAGATTGCTTGCTTGATTAGGAAGATGGAGGAGATATAAAATGAGGATAAAAACCCTTATTTATACATTTTGAGCCCTAAATTTCCCAAAAATAACACATCATAGGCTGACCTTAGGGTTTAGGAGACAAAATCTTGCCTGAATTTTGAGTTTATTTTGATTTTTATGCGAAATGGGACTAAGTCACCCAAGGTGGTGACTTAGTCCACTTGGACAATTTCAAGTGGTTTTCAAGAATTAAAGTATTATTATTGATGCTTCTTGGGATTGTCTTCTGAAACACACTAAAGTAGGACCTATAAGTGCATTAAGGGGTCATTATGCCACAAGAAAGGGTCAATTTATTGATGGTAAGCCTAAGAAAGTGTCAGGTTTATTACAACTCTTTACAAAACTTAGACATAAGGCTTGGAAAGGGGTTATTTAGGTGAATTATGATGAAATGGTCCTAGAAAAGTGAGGAAATGTGTTACAACACTTCACAACACTCTTTCAAGACACCATAGAATTCTAAGCAAAACTTTGCCAAAAACCACAAGAAAGGGTCCAAATGAGTGAAAAGTGTCAAGGCTACACTTTTTTGTGACACAATAATTTAAATCTAATAGATATTTTGCTTCGTATTATGTAATGAGATTATTCCTCTCCCCCATGTTTATTTGGCTTGATATTATTAGCTTCACCAATATAGTGGACATCTCTTTATGCTAAGATGTCCCCTTGTTAGGGCCACAACAAATGATCCTAAACAACAAAATTTGATGGTTAGTATCTTTTTTAATTAACTCTCTTTTTTTTTTTGCACTTGGTACCTAGTGATATTGAGCTTGAGTCTATAATAGATTGTTCAAGTGTACTTGAGGTATTGGAGATCACATATATTTGGTATTTTGAGTCACATCAAGAGAATGAAATTAAAAAAAAGAAGATAATTCCTTTGTTTCTTATGATATTGCATTGTATGAAATATGGTTAGGCATTATTGGATGTTGACTAGGATTCCTTTGCCCACACACATCAAAAAATAGTTGAGATGGTAGGAATGTTCAAATTCCTTTCTATGGTGGAAAGGTTATTTCAATCAAGGTGGTTTCTTATAAATACGTTTATTAAGTACTAAATGAATTATTTTTAAAACAAATCCAAGATATGAAGTCTATAGATAATATATATTTCATTTTGTAGCGTCAAAAAATGTACCCTTTAAGGAAAAAGCACCATTTCATCCTCTACTTGGAACTCGCTTTATTGACCTTTCCATTAATGAATTTAAGACATTTGGATGCAGGAGCATCCAAGGCGAAATGGAAATCATGTATCACCAAAAAAAATTGTTATTTAAATTTTTTATTTTCAATAAGGGCTTAGGGGCTAAGAGAATAAATATTTTGATTTTCTACTTTGTAATTTCCCTTGTAGTGCAAAATTGTAATTGTAATTTTGGTGAAAATTATGCATCGATAAATATTTCTAAGGCATAAATGGGAAAATATTCATTTTGTGCATCCCATTTCTAGGTGGGGACCACTAGGGGTACATGTGCTTGCATGCATTTGTATGTTTGTGCCACAAGATGTGAATGTTTTTGTATGTTCATTTTGGAAGCCATTAGAGTCATTGAGAACCAATGAAGGTGTCATAGTTGACCAAGATCATTAGCCAAGAGCTAGGTGCCCATATGAGGGTCATATTTGAAATGAATTATTTTGTATTTTATATTTTATTCTTCTCAAAGTGGGACGTGGGGTTTCAAGGTGGTGATTGTAGGTTATTTTTGAAACCAATTATGCTTTTCTACTCACACAAATTCTCTATATATTGATGCTTATTCATTTGGAGAAGGAGGCTTTTTGAGATTTTGTCGATGCATACCCAAATGTTGTTGGAAAGAAGCCAAAATGTTAAGTTGCAAATTTTTGTATGTGTGAAGCCCAGGTTGTAAGGAAGCATATGAGCTCCATGTTTATGTAATTTATTTTCAGATTTCAATATTATATGTCACAAATGTTTCTTTCATACTTCATGTGCTTCATGATAATTTTCTTCTTTCTTGCATTATAATGTTTATTATGTGTTTTCTTTTAGATTTAAAATGGATAGTATCCTTTTTCATCAGTGGTATCAAAGTAGGTTATTTTGAGTCTCTGAATAGATAGACGAAGAGAGGCAATTTATAGTAGGATCTATGAGTTGTGGGTGAAGATCATAATGCCATGTAGAGTTTCTCGACATGGTAGATGAAGAGGTAGAGGTGGTGGAGGAAGAGACCTTCCTAGAGATTAACTTAGATCCCTTGAAAGGAAAGTTGAAAATTTTCACGTATATATTCATGGAAGATATGTGCAAATAGAAAGAGGTAAGAGTGAAGATGAAGCCGATGAGGAATTAAAAGAGGAAGAACATGATCAATTGAATCCTAGAGAAGTTAGATTGTTGACAGACATCTCACAAATTGGAAATAATCCAAAGATGAAGGTTTCAAACTTGAGTGGAATCTTGAATCCAAAATATTTGATAGATTGGATGAGTGACATTGAGGAGTTCTTTGAGTTTGAAGAGATTGAAGAACCTCACATGGAAAGGTTTACAAAAACAAAACTAAAAGAGCATGCTAGCATTTGGTGGAAGGAAATTCAGCTTGAAAGATGAAGAAGAGGTAAAGAATTTTTTTCTAGATGGGATAGAATGGTAGAGAGGATCAAAAAGAAAATTATTTCAGTAGATTATGATTTGGAGTTGCTCAAAAAGATACAAATTTTGAGACAAGGAATGAGAACTGTGAAGGATTACATAGAAGAATTCCATAAGGTTCTAATTATAATAGGACATTCTCAAGCAAACAAGGATAAAATAGCTCGTTACCTCAATGGGTTAAAGACAAGCATACAAGAAGAGTTGAAATTAGTGAGAATGTACACCTTTGAGGATGTATATCAATTTGCATTGAAAGTTGAAGAAATATTGAATAAAAAATTTGAGAGAAAACAAATAGGAAGAGGTCATGGTAGAAGAAGTGGAGGAAGAAATTATGATGGAAATAAAAAATAAGAAGTTTGAAGACCAATATAGTAGAAAAAATCAAAAATAAAAAAATTCTTACCATCATATAGATCAAAATCCAAGAGGTAGAGGAAGATCAGGTAGAGGATTTGGAAGAGGTGGCTTTCAAGGAACTTATATCTAATGTGGAGAAGAGGGACATAAAGCATATGACTACCCTCACAATCAATAAAGGTTTAATAGGAGAATTGACAACCATGCTAGAGCAGCAAACATGAATGAAGATGATGTGAGGTCGTCACACTCCGAAGAAGCTAAAAGAGGAGAAATTTTGATGACTAGGAGAGCCTTGTTGAATGAAGACAATGAACCAATGCAAATGAAAATTTTCCTTCGAACAATATGAAAATATGAAGGGAAGGTATGTAATGTGATAATTGATAGCGAAGTATTGATAATTTGGTTTCTGAAGAGATGGTGAGAAAATTATATCTTGTGAGAAGAAGGAACTCACACTCATACCAAATTGTGTGGATTCAAAATGATCAGAAACTTTTGGTCAACTAACAAAGTTTGATAAATTTTTAGATAGGATACTGTTTTGATGAAATTTTATGTGATATTATGGTGCTGCCACAATAGTGGTTTACACTTTTCGGGAGATCTTGATTTTTGCTGAAATCACATATTTTTAGAAAATATAATGATTTAAACCTTGACAAGTTCCATTTAAGGGCATGTGCAAGATCATGATGGGCCAAAAAGTGGCGATTTGATGGGTATATGGCTGGTGACTTTTTTCCAAAAATTGATGAAACAAAAAGAGTTTTTAAAGGAGATTCTCAACTTTCCATGCCAATATAAATTATGATTTACTTTGAATTTAATAAATAAATATTATTCATTTTCGATTGGAATTTTGACTCAAGTCCCGATTGATAGGCTGATTGAAAAACATCTATAGCTTTCAAACGATATCACATTTTTTAAATCCAAAACATGTGTCACATTCTATGCTTCACATACTATAGGATTAAAAAAGAAAAAAATGAATTTCATGAATTTTTTGACTAAGTTAAGGTGGTCAGACATACGAGTTTTTATATTTTTTAAAAGTTGTAATAAAAAAATCATAATTAAATATTTACTTGGGAAAATATTATAAAAAAATATGCATCACATCAGGACACGAGTCCTCTACTTATATCTAAAATCTTATAAAAAAATATTATCATTTTATCATGGTTAGGGTGGTTAGACAAACACCTACTTCTTATTTTTCCTTGAAATTTAAGTACTACTGCTTTAAAATTTCAAATTTTCACCAAATATATATATATATATATATATTTTTACATAAAACTAGTAGTTTAGAAACTACATTCAATTTTCTATAGGTTATATTGTTACATATTTTTGAAATAATATAGATAACTTATTGAAATTTTTACGTCAAATTGCCTAACTCTAATTTTTCTAAATATTTCACCACTTAAGGGCCTATTTTTTCCATGATGATCATGCACGTACCCTTAAAGGATTCCAATTGAAGAGGGTTTGATCAAACCACCTTAGACCAAGCCCCCTTGGATAGTACCACACTAATTTTAAACATACCTATAATGGAGTCTCCTTTACACCTATCAAAATGCTAATAAAAAATCACTTTTGATTTACCTTTCGGGTGATCAAATGAATTCACTTAATTTTTTTTTTTGTAAGTATCTAGTCCTTATTATAAACTTCCAAAAAAGTATAATTTTAATTAATTTTTATTTTAGTTATATTTATATTTTATTTCTTGTGAATATAGGTTTTTCACCGAAAATCAAGCTCTCTATTCTCCACATGTGGAAAAATAGAAGATTATCAAAAATAAAATTAAAAATATGTTCAAGCTTGGTATTGATGTCCTTGATCCATTAAAAAAAAAAATTGAATTTTGATGCATACAGAAAAAGTTATGTTGTATACAGTTTGCCTATGTATGAATTGTAATTGGTTTGACTTTGAAACTTGACTAAGGAAAAAATATTTAATAAAACACTATGAAACCAAATGAACTAGTTAGATATCATAGTTAAAAATATAAATTAAAAAAATATATAATTTTATCCTCTAATTTTATCCTTCATACAAAAAAGGTTATGTTGCATATGGTGAGCATCACTACTTAAAATGTTGCTTACTGATAAAAACTAGTTTTCGAATGAGATAAAAAAAAAGTGCAATCCGATTCCAAAATTTTTGAAAAAAATATATTTAGAATCTATAGAAAAAACTTCACAAATCATTAGTTTGCATCATCTTCAAATTCCTCACGGTTTAGCCGCTATAGGAGCCTGAAAGTGAAGATTTAGTTAAAAAAATCAATTCAATGTCCAGTTTGCCCAAAATTTGTAAACCAGTATTGTGGGATCACCCATTATGCTTATGGATTTTTTTCATGTGTTTTTAGGTAGACTGTGGAATTTTTTTAGGAAATCCATGCATGATAGGTATGCTAATACATTCTCATTAACGAAGGATGGAGTAAGACATAAGTTAAATTTATTGAAAGAGGAAATGGGTAAGGTTTGCAACAATGCAAGCATTTGTGTGATTGATGCTAGTAATTTTTTAGATGGTATGAAGAATGAGATTTTTTTTTTCTTTAGTTCTAAGAAATAGCCAAAAAATAGTGGAAGATGTTCCTATAGAAGTTGAAAATTGTTGCAAGATTTTCATGAGATTATTTCAGACAATGCACTTGAGGAGCTACAACCTATGAGAAGGATAAGTCACCAAATAGACTTGATACTAGGGGCAAGTCTAACTAAAAAATCAGCCCACAAAATGTGCCGAATAAAGAGTGAAGAGTTGAGTAGGTGAACCACCAAAAATATATTCAACAAGAGAAATAAGATTCCCCGAATAGGCCTCCTAGGATTTTTCAGCTAGGAGCACTTGATTAGGAAATGAATCTCTTTTGCCTAATGATATACTTTTTGCGTGTTCATTCAAAGGGGGGGTTGAGATTTATTTGGATTGATGTGATGTGTGTGTGATTGTACCCTAAATGTTATGATCTAAGTGCAATGAACTAAAAGTAAAGCTAACTAAGAATGAAATGTAACTATCCTGGAAAACACATGAAGATATGCAGATATATACAAAATGACCTAATAATATACATTGACTACTAAAAAATGGATGAGATTGAAGAGGTGTGCACCTAGAAACTTTTAGGGGCTAGAAATGTTGTTGAATTTGATGTTGAGGCTGAAAGGGACACTTGTTCCAAGTGGGGCAACCTAGTCCTTTGGGAAAATTCTGGAAAACTGCTTCAGAGCCCGTTTTAGCCAGAATGGTATCTAGATCTACCAAAATTTCTGAAAAAGAACTTTAGTGGGACTAGGTCGCCCAAAGTCGTGACCTAGTCTTCTTCTGAATTTCTTTGAACTAGAAGATGGGATCTAAGGCCTTTGGTTTGTTAGATTCTTCAAGTATCCATTCCTGAAAGTGAATATTTTCGTCTCTACAATTCTTCCAAGCTTCAACTAGGGTTTCTTCAACCCTAGAGAACTTTTTCAACTTATTGAATGATCTTCAAGCTCCCAATGTACCTAAATCTGCAAACACACAAGGAGAGAAAGAAGAAATGTTGATTGCTAGAGTATGGGGACTTGCCTTGTTCAAGCCCCTTTGTAGATAATTAAATCAAACGATGAAACAAAGTAAGAAAGCATGAAATAAGGAGTGATGGATTTTTTACCTTGCCTTGATGATTGATCTTGAGTTGCAACATTGGAGGTTCAACGCTTGAGTGCTTCAACAATGATGTCTTGTTGACCTGGAATCTGAAACCCTAGCTTTCTTGAGAAGAAGGAGAGGTGAGAAGTGAGAAGAGTGTGTGTTGAGAATAATGAGGTTCCCTAATAAGAAATTAGGGGTTTTAGGCTCATTTATACAATTTATGCCCTAATTTTCCCTAAATAACACCATATAAGCTGACCTTAGGGTTTTAGAGACCAAAATCCCAAAAGAAATTAACTTAAAATTGAAATTTATGCCACATGGGACTAGGTAGCCCAAGGTGGCAACCTAGTCATCCTGGTCATTTTTCATTATTTTTCGGTAATTAAAATATTATTATTGTTACTTGTCAGGATTGTCTCACAACACACACTAAAGTTGGACATATATGAAGATTAAGGGGTCATTTTGACATAAAACGGGGTTAATTTGGTGATGACAAGCCTAGGAGAGTGAATTTTTTGTACAAAACCTTACAACACTTCATCACAAGGCTTGGAAAGATGTAAAAAGAGACTGAAAAGGGTTTAACATCCATAGGCAAAGGTCCAAATGAGAAAAAAGTGTTGAAGTCCACACTTTTTGGTGACACATTTAGCCCCCACTTTAGTGAGAGTATGAACTTGCTTTAAACTCGCACTAAAGTAGCCCAATGGAGATGGTGAAGAATGAAAAAGAAGAAGAATGAGAAGGATGAAGGACCTATGGTCAACCCCCCAAGGATTTGAGTTTCTAAGTCAAGTCGACATCAAAGCTAAAGAAATTCAAGGGTGAATTCATTACAACAAAATGAGATACATGATCATGTAATGACAAGATTTGAGATGAAGAGAATAGAAAGGGTGAAAAAGATGTGCTCACTTTGGGGCCACAAAACATTGGGTTGTCCACGGGGTGAGTTGTTTCAAAAGGTGATAAACATACATACGATTGGTATGTACTCAGAAAGGTGGCTATGGGGAAAGTCATGCCACTTGTTGGACTTCCTACTAAAACCATACCAAAGTGATACCTCATGATAAGTTTGATAAGATGCAACAAACGGAAGTGATATTTGTTCAAAGGTATTTTTCTTTGTTCGTGCGATGTCTCATTTTAAGGAACATTATGCGTAATGTTGCCAAGAGAAGAAAAGTGAAAATGTACTCATTTTGTATGCAAGAGATGAAAGGGCTCATCTTGTATGCAAAAGAGGTAAAATGTAGAAGTCGCATCCTGAATAACATTGTGTGTAATTTTTTCAAGGGAAATAATTGCAAGAATAAATAAGATCACACAATGAAATTTGAGTGGTGATGTATGCCCCCACTTTAAAGGAATTATGAATCATTGTATTGTGAATGATTGCTTTAAAGTAGAAGAGGAAAGGGAGAGGACATGAGGGCTTGTTTGAAAACCCCTATGTCAAGTCATATGTTTTTGAAAAGCTTCAAAATGAATAGGGGTGTATGTCACATGCTAGTGAATCTTAAGACATGTCATCCACATCCCAAGCTTGCTCATATATGTTCATTAAATATTAACGATAAGTCATGTTTGACAATGACAGGTGACATATGAGGGAAAAGGCTAACTAACCTCTTGCCCCCACTTGGTGTAGGACAAGAGTGAATCGAAAGGATTAAGGATTTTCAAGGTTAGAGTAAAAATTGGTATCAATTAGAGGAATTAGGTGCCTCCGCATAAGGAAGAACACCAAAATCCTTAAGAGAGATTTTTCTACTCGAGGCCTAACACTAACTGGTGTGATGACCATGAACTCAGTAGTAGGCACAAAAGTAATGTTTGTTGGAACATTTCTTTCGAGTTCGAGGGGGAAGGGATATCAGATGATCTTGGAGAAGGCTCAACAAGATACCCTCTTAATTGAGGGTAGAAGATGGTCTTTGGGTTGGAAACAAGGAAGGATCTTGCTTAGTATAGGATATCATAACTATGCAAGGCTCTATAGATTGTGAGATTTGTATACTCCTTTGGAGGAGTGTGTAAAATTTGAATCAAGAGAAGGTTGCGAGATGACATTGTCATTAAGAGAAGAGTCCTTTGTTGGTTGCAAAGGATCACTTTCTAAGGTTTCTTTAAGAGGAATTGGAATAGTGTTGGTGTGAGAGGAAGGCTTGATGATTTCGATGAAATGAAAAAATCCATGACCATGGTTCCAATATTTGCGTACTAGGCTTGATAAGATTGCAAATACCTTGTTCGTTAGCACCAAAAGCTTTTCCACTATAGCCAAGTTTCCTCATCATCTCATAAGCTTTTCCATAGAGCTTTTTTGGCTTCTTGGGATCCGGTTAGGGGTCATTGTTTGTATTGGTGGCTAAAGTAGTTGAGGTGGATGCTATCGAAGGACCGGCCAATTCTTGTGTTACCAAGACTATGTTTCCCTTTGAAGGGTCTTTGGTTTTGGTCTTGGTTACTCCTAGTAAAGGAGGGGAGAATTATAAGAAACCCAAAACATCATCTAAGGACTTGGGTTGTACGAGTTCCATTGGTTTGGTTGGTGTAGTGGTGAAGGGTTTGGATTTATTTTTCTCAAGCTGTAAGACACTGTAAGGTTCAAGATCGGCATCAAGTATGTACAATTTGTTGTTGTAGATGTACTTCATCTTGCGATGAAGAGTGGAAGGCACACCATTAATTACATGAATCCATGGCCTACCCAAAATGAGGTTAGATGAAACATCATTAGGCATAGCATGGATTGATGTGTCTAATGTGGCCACTCCAACTGTAAGAGGCAAAGTGATCACACCAAGCGGCTTTTGTTTGATACTGTCAAATCCAATGAGGGACAAGGAGGAAGTTTGGATGGTCGAGCTATCAATATGGAGCCTATCAAAGAGATTGACACTACACACATTAACTCTGGAGCCATTATCAACAAGGGTTCTCTTGATCGCTATGCATTTCTATTGAGATATGATAATGAAGGATTCGGCTTTGTTT
The DNA here is from genome assembly GCA_007115665.2 of Sequoiadendron giganteum. Taxonomy (NCBI): domain Eukaryota; kingdom Viridiplantae; phylum Streptophyta; class Pinopsida; order Cupressales; family Cupressaceae; genus Sequoiadendron; species Sequoiadendron giganteum. The sequence goes on along the minus strand of CM021106.1, from coordinate 81,243,853 downwards.
CACACTTCCAAAGAAGGGAGATCAGTTTGGTGGAAAATAATGTTAGTGTTCAAGCCTTGAATCATAGCTACAATGTTGTTTTTTTGCATGTTAGAAGGGATGGAAATTTTTTGTAAGTCTTCCTGCATCATGGTGTGATAGTGAGGGGAGGCTTGAATAAGGTCACATAAATATATTTTAGTGGGAGTATTCCCTAGTTGTTCAACAAGTCATACTCCCAAAGGAAGGAATTGAAGTGAGGGACATCACGAGGAATGGGAGGGAATGAAGGTAAAGAAGTGGAGGCTGATGGTTGGGAACATGGGTTATTTTAGGTGTAATGTGTATGAGCAATGGTATTATCACTCAATTTTTGGAACACATTAGGCTTAGGTGGGGAGAGAGTGAATTCAAGTTTAGAAGGTAGAGAAAGGATGAGTTGAGGTTGGATAATATTAACATCCCCTAAGGAAGTAGATTCAAATATAGGCTCTACATATTGTTGTAAGGGTATGATATTATTAATGAAATGGTCAATGGTGGGATTATGAGGAGAGGAAGGAGTAGGAGAGGGTTATATTTGATTGTCAATGGTTTCATTTTCTTGCTCCAAACAACCTACTCTAGTAGAAGAGCTTGGAAGAGGTTCATCACATGCGTTACTACAAGAGGAGGAGGCATCAAGAGAAGGATCACTGTTATTTCCAAATAGGTTGGGAAGGTTGAGAGCCTTATGACTTTGAGGAGAAGGATCTTCTAACACCAACATGTCCTCTTTGCATTGAGGAGGGGTATTAGAAAAAGGGCAAGGTTGATCATCATAGTTAGGGAGACTAGGTAAGGTAATGGTTAGAAATGTGTTTATAATGTTATGTTCTTGTGTTAAACTATCTTCCCAAAGGGTATGAGGAGAAGAACAAGAAAGACCGTCATGATGCTCAATGATTGTACCTTCCTTTAATAGGATACTTGGGTATGTGTAGGATCATGATAGGCCAAAAAGTGGCAATATGTAAGTGATGTGATGGCCCATGTGGCCAACAACCCTTTTTATACCCAAAATTGATGAAATGAAAAAGGTTTTTAAAGGAGATTCTCAGCTTTACACCAATATAAATTATGCTTTACTTTGAATTTAATAAATAATTATTATTCATTTTCTATTTGAATTACAACTAAAGTCCTAATTGATAGGTTGATTGAAAAATATCTATAGCTTTCAAACCATATCAAATTTTTTAAATCCGAAACATGTATCACATTATATGCTCCACATAGTATAGGATTAAAAAAAAGAATTGAATTTCATGAAGTTTTGACCAAGTTAAGGTTGTCAGACATACGAGTTTTTATATTTTTAAAAATTTATAATAAAAAAACATGTAATTATTTATTTACTTTGAAAAAAATTACAAAAAAATATGCATCACATCAGGACATGAGTCTTCTAATTATATCTAAAATATTATAAAAAAATATTATCACTTTATTGTGGTTAGGGTGGTCAGATAGACACTTCTTATTTTTTCCCTAAAATTTAAGTACTACTGCATTGAAATTTCAAATTTTCACCAAATAGATTTTGTTAAAATAAAAATAAACCTAGTAGTTTAGAAACTAAATTCAATTTGCAACAGATTCTATTCTTACATATTTTTGAAATAATATAGATAACTTATTCAAATTTTTACTTCAAGTTGCCTAACTCTAATTTTTTTGAATTTTATTGCCACTTAAGGGTCTATTTTTTCCATGATGATCTTGCACATACCCACTTTTGTCACTAGAAGGAGAGGTATCAAGAGGGGAACAATTATTATCATCATGATTATCTATGTTTTTATTTTCTTCTAACACATCATCCTCACAAATAGGAGAGATAGAAGATTGTGTAGGTTCAAGACAATTATTAACATTTTCATTCGCTAGACTCTCATAACTAGGGAATGCAATGAAATAATGATTAACATGTTTATTTACTAAATTTTCGTTTGCAATTTTAAAAAAACTTGAAACTAACATGTTTGAATAATGTACAATGCAATGTAAATATTAAAAAGAAAATACAATTTTTAGATGACAAAGAAGGCAATTTACTGATTACATTATCAATGATCTGAGAATGGAAGTCTATAAATGCAAAACTAAAAATCTACAATGCATGAAATGAGCTAATTGATGATAATTTTAATAAGATACATGTAATAGAAACACAACCTATTGATAGAGGTAGGTAATGGAACAAAAAAAAAGCTCAAAAATAGGGTTTTCAACTCTGTAAAGGGTAGCTTCAAAATCTTGAAGGGACTAGGTCGCCCAGGATGGTGACTTAGTCCTCTTGGTAATTTTTTTGAGATTTTTTAGCTGTTTTGAAATGATATAGGTGATTTCTATATGGGGTGATGCAGACCTAACATGAAAATGCAAAATTGTAGAAAGATTTCATGTTTTACAATGCAAAAATATAGCCTAAATGCACTTTTTACTATTGCAAAATTTGAAACCATAGGATGTAACATACAATGTAAGTTAATCCTAGGACAATGAAGGACTCTAAATCAGAAAAGAGGGTGTAAGGACGTCAGACTCGCCAAAATGAACCACCAAAAACATATGCAAGAAGGGAAAGAGGATTCCCCAAATAGGCCTCCTAGGATTTTTCACCTAGGAACACTTGATTAGGAAATGACTCTCTTTCACCTAATGATATGCTTTTTGGGTGTTTATTCAAAGGAGGGATTGAGATTGATTGGGATTTATGTGATGTGTGTGTGATTTTGCCCTAAATTTTATGATATAAGTGCGACGAACTAAAAGTAAAGCTAATTAAGAATGAAATGTAACTATGCTGGAAAACACATGAAGATATGCAGATATAAACAAAATGACCTCATAATATATACTAACTATTACAAAAATGGATGAGATTGAAGAGGTGCGCACGTGGAAATTTTTAGAGGCTAGAAATTCTACTGAATTTTATGTTGAGGCTAAAAAGGATACTTGTGCCATACGGGGCGACCTAGTCCTTCTTCGAGAAAATTCCAGAAAACTGCTTTGGAGCCCGTTTCAACCAAAAGGATCTGAGGCCTTTGGTTTGTGTTTCCTTCTCCTTCAAGTATCTGGTCCTGAAAGTGAAGATTCTAGTCTGTGGAAGTCTTCCAATCTTCAACTAGGGTTTCTTTAACCCTAGAGAGCTTGGTCAACTTGTTGAATGATCTTCTAGCTCCCAATTTACCTAAATCTACAAACACACAAGGAGAGAAAGAAGAAATGTTGATTGTTAGAGTATGGTGGCTTGCCTTGGTCAAGATGAAATAAAGTAAGAAAGCATGAAATAATAAGTGATGGAGTTGTTACCTTTCCTTGATGATTTATCTTAAGTTGCAATAATGGAGGTTCAACCCTTGAGTGCTTTAGAAATGATGTCTTGTTGACCTGGAATCTGAAACCCTAGCTTGCTTGAGAAGAAGGAGAGATGAGAGGTGAGAAGAGTGTGTGTTGAGAAGAATGAGGGTACCTAATGAGAAATTAGGGTTTTTAGGCTCATTTATACAAGTTATGTCCTAATTTTCTTGAAATAACACCATACACATTGACCTTAGGGTTTTAGAGACCATAATCCCAAAAGAGATTAACTTACAATTGAAATCTATGCTACATGGGACTAGGTCGCCCAAGGTGTCGACCTAGTCCACTTGGGAATTTTTCATTATTTTTCGGTAATTAAAATATTATTATTGTTACTTGTTAGGATTGTCTCACGAAACACACTAAATCTAGACATGTATGAGGATTAAGGGGTCATTTTAACATAAAAAGGGGTTAATTTGGTGATGACAACACTAGGAGAGTGTGAAAATGTTTTACAACACCTTACAACACTTTGTCACAAATATTGGAAAGATGTAAAAAGAGGTTGAGAAGGGTCCAACACCCATAGACAAAGGTCCAAATGAGCGAAAAGTGTCAAAGTCCACACTTTTTGGAGACACAATAGTCAAGTGTAAGAGTTGTTATAGAAGGGCTTGATTAGAGAGAGATTAATTCCATGTGTAGTTCTTGTCGTTCTAGCACCAAAGAAAGGTGGAGAATGGGGAATGTGCATAGATTCAAGGGCTATAGGAAATATCACTATCACATATAGGTTGACATTCCCAATAATGGATGATATCATGTATTGTTGGAGTGGGGTTGAATACTTCACTAAGATTGACTTGAAGAGTGTCTATCGTCAAATCCAAGTTAGAGTAGGTGATGAATGGAAGACAACATTCAAGATAAAAGATGTTTTGTATGAGTGATTGGTCATGCCTTTTGGACTAACCAATGCACCTAGTAGGTTTATGAGATTGATGAATGAGGTATTGGAAGAAATTTTTGGAATATTTTGTATTGTTTATGTTGATGACATATTGATATTTACTAAGACATTAGATGAAAATTTGAGAGAAGAGAATTTGTTCATTAACTTGAATAATTGAAGCGTTATGAAGAGGGGGTTGGTATACTTGGGGTTTTTTTTTTAAAGTGAAGGAATCAATATGGGTCTAGAAAAGGTAAAATCTATTGTAAAATTACTTACACCTAGAAGTGTTACTAAGGTGAGACCATTTCATGGCTTGGTAATTTTTTATAGGAAGTTTATTAGAGGTTTTAGTAGAATTTTTTACCACTGATTGATACCATGAGAGGAGACAAAATATATTTTAGATGGACTATAGGGGCAGAAAGAATTTTTTATTTGTTGAAGTTAAAAGTGACAGAGCATCCTATTTTAGCACTTCTAGATTTTATCAAAGTGTTTCAAGTTGATTGTGACATAAGTGGTAATGTTATTGGAGTTGTCCTTAATCAAGAAGGTAAAATCATTGTTTATTTTAGTTATAAGTTAAATGATGTAAAACGAAAATGTTTAGTTGATGATCAAGAATTTTACGCTATTGTGAAAGCATTGAAAAATGGAGACACTATATTTTTCCTAAGGAGTTTTTTTGTTTACTGATCATCAAGCACTTCAATACTTGTGTAGTCAAGGGAAGTTAAATTAGAGCCATATGAAATGGGTAGAGTTTTTGAAATTTTACACATTTTTTTTCTATTTATAATGAAGTTGGAGGTTGTTGGATTCAATGGGTTGTATGTAGAGGATCCAAATTTTGGAGAGGCTTGGAAGGCTTGCAAAGAGCATATTTTTTCAAATAGGACCAAGTGGCTAGATTATTTAATCTAAGATGTTATGCTAAACAAAGGTAATAAGTTGTGTATTACTAGAAGTTCAATGATAATGAATTTGATCTAGGAAAAACATAGAAGAGGACTTGTAGGATATTTTGGTATTTATAATACCATAGCAGTTGTTGGAGATAAATATTGTTGGCCTCAGTTGTAGAAATATATCAAAAAATAGGTTTATAAATAAGATGGGAGTAGAAGGGCATAATGACACATAGGATGGACTAGAAGATATTAGTGGGATGGGCTAGGAGGGGATCATGGAAAATAGGGTGAACTACTAAATGTTAATGGGATGGGATTAGGAAGGAATAAAGTAACAAAAAGTGAATTAGGAAAAGATAATGTGACATGATCAAAAGGGGATAATGAAACATATAGTGGACTAGTAGATATTAATTGGATGAGCTAGGATGGGATAATAGAAGATTTAAGGTGAACTATACTAGAGGTTAATGGTAAGTAATTAAGAGGGAATATTAGACCATATTTAAGTGAATTAGGCAGTGTCTAAGGTTTGAATATAGGACATGAATTTGGAACTTGAGGTGTGTAGTAATAATGTATAAGAAATTTGGTCAATAATGGGTAGAAGGAAATGATTCTTGTAATGATATGTGTATAAGATGAAATATGGAGGAAGATGGTATAATATATAAGGTGTTCAAGATTGGGATATGTGATATACAATGGTTAAAATATGTGTGATGATAGTAATGGAAGAATGATATGGATGTTGAATGGTAAAACTATATATGATTAACTTATCTCACAAGACCAACCAATGAATGTCATTATCATCAATTTTTTAGATTTGTATATGCAAAATTAGGAAAACTAGCTAGCATTATTTTACGACACCATTAATAAATAAAGGTTACCTGAGTGAAAGTTTTTTGAGGACATGAATAAAGAGGTGTGGAGCTCAAAGTTCCACCAAGAAATTTTTTGACATCCAAAGCATGCCATGAGACAAACATTCAAATAACACTCAACTATTCAAATGCAATAATAATATCTTTAATACTAGTTGCATACCTATGGACTCAATGTCAAGAATGCATAATAGTTTGTAGGAATGGAGAATGTCCCATGAACAATTTGACCCTAAAACTTATCATAATGATTCTACTAATTTAGTTAATTCTTAAATTTTAAAATTAAATTAAATACACAAAATTAAACGAACTTTTTGAATTTTACTTGAGCATCAACGTTGAACGTATTATTCAGCAAATCATTTGTCATAGCCATCACCTCTTCAATTGATACATGTAGGTTGTGTAGCTGTATCTCAAAAACTCTAATAATTGTATGTGCAAATAGCACTGCAAGCAACACAAAGGTGGGGTGGAGCTCAAGGTCTACACATCTCCTCCACATAAGGCTCTACTAGAGGCCTCCCACACTGTATAATGGTCTGGGTGAGTGAGCTAATTGACTCCAATGTGTCCACCTCGACATTAACTTTAACAATGGATGGAACGAAAACATTCTCCACCATGGGTTTGGCCAAGGTTCTTAGTGCCAACTGTGGATTACTTCCTGCACCCGATCTATCATGTGTGGATCCCCAACCTCTACCTTGAAAGTCTAAGATGTCAAAATAATCTAGCATCTTATTGAGGAAAAACTCACAATAGAGTTTCCAAAAAAATATTGTGGTACCTCATGGTTATTGCATGGAGGTTGGTTAAATAACATCCACCATCACTCTCAAAATTTATTTTTAATTAGTTCATGGTGGCATCAATGGATAGGGAACCTCTTGCATGCATGAGATAAAGGTGTGTTGGTTCTCGGGTCTGTAAATAGGGCACACAAGTTGGCTTTACAAATTTTTTTAGTTTTTCACATCTACATATGACAGACCACTAGCATAAAATTGTCTCAACTCATGCCTTTTATTTGACCAAAAAATATTTTCTCACTCATTTCTCCTACATGAGATATAATTGACTTCAATTATTTCACAATCCCTCTCCTATAAGGGTGGGTTTCAGCATGCTTGATTAATCTTCCAATTAATTGTTCAATGTATCTTTTATTGTTTTCAATTTGATTTAGGATATTTTATCATGTTCCTTGAGGATGCCTATGAACTGATGGAGGGGTTCAAGGTTTTTCTTCTATAAGAGGCTCTTTGTGAGGGGGTGATTGTGAATTCTCAATGTTTGGAGATGGAGATTCATTCCTTGAGAATTAGAACAAGTTTTATTAAAAAAAACCCATTTCAACCTAAATACCTCTTTGAAATATTTGACCTCTCTGAAATGTTGGTGGCATCCTCGTGAAGAATTGCAAGCTAAGAGTGGGTAAGTGCAACAAGGTGGTTCCCAAAAAGGGCTTAAGTGAACAACTTTTTTCTAAAATCAGGAAATACTGACCTTGGATGTGAAATTGAGGATACTTACACTCAAAATTTTGAGATGGAATAAAAAGAAGGATTCAAGTGCTCTGAGTCTACTCTCAAAACTACTAATTTATTTTGAAAATGGTTGAGATTAAGGGGTTCAAATGAGGGATGTACATAAATTGGTGTTGTTTTTGTCAAAAAAACATAACATAGCAACTCTTGTACGACCCTCGTACGGTGATTTTTTTTAGTATTTTTAAAATCACAATAGTCAAAAGTTAGCTAATAGTATGTAGTTGATGCAAGATTTTTCTGATAGTTTTTTAATGAATATTTGATTTTTTACTAATTTTCGAAGTGGACATTTCTTGAAAAATAGAATTTTGGCTGTACTACCCCTATAAATTTTGGAAACTAATTGATTTTTTTTAATTTTATTTCTAAATTTGTAGAATGGATTCTAGTTTCTAAAAATTTATTTTATTTGAAAAATCGATGAATGGTTAATTTGTAATGAAAAAATACCAAACACTGCTTTTTGGCAGAAAAAACACATATAGATAAAATCAATTATGGATGAAAGGCTTAACATTTTCAGACAGTGAAAAAAATTACATCGTTGGTTAGCTAAGAGAGAACCCAACATTACCCATGTGTTTGATTTTTTTGATATTGAACCACATGCAATCCTAACGGTGAGCACGAACTCGATTATTAGAAATATGGTAGATTTTTTAAAAACACGTCTCTAGTCTTTGGGAATGCCCTCCAAGCCTTTGGGTTGGTATTCCAAGAAAAATACCAAGCCTAAGGTTTGGGAATTCCCTAAGCAAGTTATAATGTGAGCACGTTATAACGCGCTTGCGTTATATCTCACTTTTGACATGGTTTCTTCATATGCGGGAAACATGTCAATTAGGACATAACGCAAGCGCGTTATGTATTCCTTTATGTTAAATTCTAGTATATTGAATGTATGCTAATATATTTGTATGTTTGTATGTACATGTATGCTTTTATTTCATGTATGTATGTATCAATGCATATATATGTATGTATGCTTGTATGTATGTTAGATTGTATCTACACATGTGTGTATGTATGCTTGTATGGATGTAATTTTATATGTACATATGTATTATGCTTGTAAGTATCCATTTATGTATGTATTTAGACAAAGGGAGAATTTAGAGAGAGAGAGTCTGGAGAGATGGAGAGGGGGTGGAAGTGATATTTTAAGAGAGGGAGTGGGAGAGAAGGGATTGGAGTGAGAGGGACTTAGCTAGGTAGGGTGGGAGGGATAGAGGGAGGGACAGAGAGAGAGAGAGAGGGGTGGGAGAGATAAAATTGAGGGATAGGGAGAGAGAGGGGGGGGAAGAGAGATAGACAAAGAGAAAGAGAGAGTTACATAGGTAGGGTGCCAAAGGGACAGACTTGAGAGTGTGAGGGGGGTGAGAGGGAGTGTGAGAAAGATGGAGTGGGAGAGAGAGGGATTGTGAGTGAGAGAGCTGAGAGAGGGAGAGGGTGTGGGAGGGAGTGACCTGATAGAGGTAGAGAAAGAGTGGGTTGGAGTGAGAGATACTTATCTAGGTAGGGTTGGAGGGATAGCTAGAGAGAGGGGAGAGAGAAAAAGAGAGAGTTACCTAGGTAGGCTGCCAGACAGAGAAACCTGAGAGAGAGAGGGGGTGGGAGGGAGAGAAATGAGAGAGAGGGAGAGAGAGGTAGTGGGAGAGAGTGGGATAGAGTGGGAGGGACATAACGAGAGATGGATAGAGGGAGTGAGAGAGGGTGGTAGGGATTGATTGAACGAGAGGTATGTAGAAAGAGGGAGATGGTAGATAGAAACAATTAGAGAGAGTGGGAGGGAGTGACAGAGGGAGAGGTGAGATGTATATATAGGGATAAAGTGATAGAGGTTGAGGATATAGGGTTGAGGGATTGGGGTGGAGGACCTATAGGGTTGATGGTTTCTATGCTATTAGGGTTTAAGGTTTGAGGGTTGAGGGTATAGGGTAGAAGGTTTAAGGGTTTAGGGTTGAAGGGTTTGGGGTTAAGGGTTTAGGGTTAAGGGATTACTTGGTTGAGGGTAGAGGGTTTAGGGTATAGGTTTGAGGGTATATGGTTGAAGGATTAGGTTCAAGGTCAAATGTAAGGGGTAGAGGGTATAAGGGTAGAGGGTTTAGGGTTTAAGGATTGAGGGTTGAGTGATTAAGGTTTGAGGGTTGAGAATTGAGGGTTGAGGGTTTAATGTATAGGGTAAAGCATAGAGGGTAGAGGGTTTAAGGGTTGAGGGTTGAAGATTGAGGGTCTAAGGTATAGGATCGAGGGATTAGGGTTGAGGGTCCAATATATAGGGTAGAGGTTATAGGGGTTGAGAGATTAAGGGTTGAGGGTTTACGGATTATGGTAGAGAGTTTTCTTGGATTTCACAGTATAAGGGTTGAGAGATTAGAGTGTTGAGGGATTAGGGTTTAGGGTAGAGATTATTGGGTTGAGGGTAAAGGTTTCAGGGATTAAGAGGGTATACGGATTGAGGGATTAGGGTTTAAGGGTTCAGGGATTAAGAGGGTATAGGGGTAGAGGGATTAGGGTTGAAGGGTTGAGGGTTGAGCATTAAGGGATTAAGAGGGTATAGGGGTTCAAAGATTAGGGTTTAAGGTTTGAGGGTTGAGGGTTAAGGGATTAAGAGGGTATAGGGGTTGAGGGATTAGGGTTTAAGGTTTGACGGTTGATGGTTCAAGGATTAAGAGGGTATAGGGGTAGAGGGATTAGGGTCAAAGGGTTGAGGGTTGAGAGTTGAGGGTTGAGGGATTAATAGGGTATAGGGGTAGATGGATTAGGTTTGAAGGGTTGAGGGTTGAGTGTTGAGGTATTAAGAGGGTATATGGGTTGAGGGATTAGGGTTTAAGGGTTTAAGGGTTGAGGGTTGAGGGTTGAGGGTTTAGGGATTAAGAGGGTATAGGGGTTTAGGGATTAGCATTTAAGGGTTGAGGGTTCAAGGATTAAGAGGCTATAGGGGTAGAGGGATTAGGGTTGAAGGGTTGAGGTTTGAGCATTGAGGGTTGAGGGATCAATAAAGTATAGGGGTAGAGGTATTAGGGTTGAAGGGTTGAGGGTTGAGCATTGAGGGTTGAGGGATAGAGAGGGTATAGGGGTTTAGGGATTAGGGTTGAAGGGTTGAGGGATTAAGAGGGTATAGGGGTTGAGGGATTAAGGTTCAAGGGTTGAGGGTTGAGGGTTGAGGGTTGAGGGATTAAGAGGGTACAAGGGTTGAGGGATTAGGGTTTAAGGGTTTAGGGTTCAACGTTTAGGGATTAAGAGGGTATAGGGGTTGAGGGATTAGAGTTTAAGGGTTGATGGTTGACGGTTGAGGGATTAAGAGGGTATAGGGGTAGAGGGATTAGGGTTGAAGGGTTGAGCGTTGAGGGTTTAAGGATTAATAGGGTATAGGGGTAAAGGGATTAGGGTTTAAGGGTTGAGGGTTGAGTGTCGAGGGTGAGGGATTAAGAGGGTATAGGGGTTGAAGGATTAGGGTTTAAGGGTTGAGGGCTGAGGGTTGAGGGATTAAGAGGGTATAGGGGTTGAGGGATTAGGATTTAAGGGTTCAATGTTTAGGGTTCATGGATTAAGAGGTTATAGGGGTAGAGGGATTAGGGTCAAAGGGTTGAGGGTTGAGCATTGAGGGTTGAGGGATCGATAGGCTATAGGGGTATAGGGCTAGGTTTGAAGGGTTGAGGGTTGAGCATTGAGGAATTAAGAGGGTATAGGGGTTCAGGGATTAGGGTTTAAGGGCTGATGGTTGAGGGTTGAGGGACTAAGATGGCATAGGTTTTGAGGGATTAGGTTTTAAGGGTTGAGGGTTGAGGGTTCAAGGATTAAGAGGGTATAGGGGTAGAGGGATTAGGTTCGAAGGGTTGAAGGTTGAGTGTTGATGGTTGAGGGATTAAAAGGGTATAGGGATAAAGGGATTAGGGTTGAAGTGTTGAGGGATGAGGGTTGGGCGTTGAGCATTGACAGATTAAGAGAGTATAGGGGTTCAAGGATTAGGGTATAAGGGTTGAGGGTTGAGGGTTGAGGGTTGAGGGTTGAGGGATTAAGAGGTTATAGGGGTTGAGAGATTAGGGTTTAAGGGTTCAGGATTCAAGGTTCAGGGATTAAGAGGGTATAGGGGTTGAGGGATTAGGGTTTAAGGGTTGAGGGTTTAGGGATTAAAAGGGTATAGGGGTAGAGGGATTACAGTTGAAGGGTTGAGGGTTGAGGGTTGAGTGTTGAGGGTTCTGGTATTAATAGGGTATAGGAGTAGATGGATTAGGGTTGAAGGGTTGAGGGTTGAGTGTTGAGGGTTGATGGATTAAGATGGTATAGGGGTTCAAGGATTAGGGTTTAAGGGTTGAGGGTTGAGGGTTGAGGGATTAAGAGGGTATAGGTGTTGAGGGATTAGGGTTAAAGGGTTGAGAGTTGAGGTTTCAGGGATTAAGAGGTTAGAGGGGTAGAGGAATTAGGGTTGAAAGGTTGAGGGTTGAGCATTGAGGGTTGGGGGATTAATAGGGTATAGGTGTAGAGGGATTAGGTTTGAAGGGTTGAGGGTTGAGCGTTGAGGGATTAAGAGGGTATGGGGGCTCAAAGATTATTTTTTAAGGATTGAGGGTTGAGGGTTGATGGATTAATGTAGTATAGGTGTTGATAGATTAGGGTTTAAGGGTTGAGGGTTTAGGGTTCAAGGATTAAGAGGGTATAGGGGTAGAGGGATTAGGGTCGAGGGGTTAAGAGGGTATAGGGGTTCAGGGATTAGGGTTTAAGGGTTGAGGGTTGAGGGTATATATGTCAACCCTAATCCCTCAACCCTCTATCCTTCAACCCTAACCCATCAACCCCCTGTCTCCCTCCCTCTCTCCCCTTCTCCCACTCTCCCACTATCTCTCACTCTCTCTTTCTCCAACTCTCCCCCTCTTTATCTTCCACTCTCCCACTCTCTACCACTCTCTCCCTCCCTCTCTATCTCCAACTCTCCCCCTATCTCCCTTCCACTCTATTTCCCCCACTCTCCCCTTCTGCCTCTCTCTCTATCTCACACTCTCCCCCTCTCTCTCATTATCTCCCACTCTCTCCCACTCTCTCCCTCCCTCTTTATCTTACACTCTCCCACTCTCTCCCTCCCACTATCTCTTTCTCCCACTCTCCCCTTCTCCCACTCTTCCAATCTCTCCCATTGTCCCCCTCTCTCCCTCCCTCTCTATCTCCCACTATCCCCCTCTCCCCCTCTCCCCCTCCCACTCTCTCTTTCTCCAACTCTCCCTTTCTTCCACTCTACCACTCTCTCCCACTCTATCTTTCTCTTGATGTCCACTTCTCCCAC